>JBBPBP010000004.1:51806923-51825581 GCA_037974735.1 Cicer chorassanicum
TGATAAAAAAAAAAAAAAAAACAAACAAATAAAGAACAATTATCCCCCTAATTATATTTGCTAAGTGCGTAGATTAAGTTAGAAGACAAATATTTTTATTAGTTACTGTCTATTTTAAGGTATCGTAAATTAGGAGTAAGTTAAAGATAACAATCTAAGTGTTTTTAACACAATGAATATTATTATCTAATAAACAAGTAATTATGTTTACTAATAGAGCAAGTCACAGTCTGAGTCTAAGCATTAGAAGCAAAAAGAAATATAAGTCATTGTTCTAGTATAAGCTAGATCTTCTAATGAACAAGGGAAAGAGAATCTACTAAACATAGTTCTCAATGACATTGATGAACGCGCTCTCAAACGTATCTCTAGTTATTTTGTTAATACAAGCACCAATCTGAATGTTCTGCCTCTCATAATTGTGCTTTTGATAAGTGTGTCAAGCAAAATGACCATTTGCCTATGATAAGTGTGTCAAGCAAAATGATCGTATGCCTCTAATAACTGTGTCAAACGCTATATCCTCTCACTATGATGAAAGTCAATGTTATGAAAACTCAACAATATGAACAGTCAACGCTCTAAAGAAAAAAAATTGTTTATCCTATGGTCACATCTTGAATTTGTTAATTGTATGAAAGTCTATGTGACATCCTTTGATAGTCACATCTTATGTGATCTACCTTCTTAAATGAAGATATGCATAATCAATTATGAAGATATATATGGATACATCTTAAAGATTGATCTGCCTTAAACGGTGATGTAAGATCTCCAACGGTAATATTCTCAACGAACACTTCTTCCCGTATTTAAAAAGAAATCATCCAGTCAATCCAACAAGATAGTAAGAGAGAATGAAAATGTGTTAATTTGGAAAAAGGAAGGAACGCATAAAAAGAAAAGCATGAATGAAAAATCCTCTCAGAATTGGTATTAGAATTGGTGTAAATCAGTCAAAGTGTTTTCACACACTTGAATTGATATAGGATTTGATATGTAATATCCCTTCAATGATATCTAAAATCCTAGAAACAAACTTTGTGTCAATTCAGACACAAACTAGAATTGATATAAATCAACCCGATAGTGGCAACAACTCTGTCACACCTAAGAAGTATCTGAACATGTACAACAACACTCATGAACCTCACGACATGCTTCAATAAAGTTGATGAAGGGTTAAAATGACGGCGGCCTGGAGAGGCTAGAGAAGAATACTCAAAGCTTGAAGAGGCAAGGTAAATAAATACTTGTATGCTACAATTTGAAATAGTGGATTGAGTCATCAAATGTACTAAGACAAAATCTATTTGTTTTCCTTATCTTAGTTCTTTATGATTAAACCTTATTCTTACTAAACCTAATTTAAAAGAGTAAGTTCAACCTTTTAATAAAGTATATTTCTTGTGAAGCAATCGAAATATCTTTCAAAAATGGCGAAACACAATTCAAACCCCCATTTCTTGAGTTTTTCAGCACCTTCATAAACAACTACCAAGATGTCGAAAACATGCTTAAGAGGAGGCAGGTGTTGAGAATAAATTATATATCATTATAATATATAATTTATATACAAAATATATCACATATAAATCATCTTTTTCAAATAAAAAACCATTGAGGGCACCCTATATGTTGATCTTGTTGGATATTAATCTAATCATAAGTTATGCTCTATCTTATATATTGTTGCTACAATCATGTTCTAGTGCATAAATTGATACGCTCATGAGCATGTATGTATTAGGATCTACAACATGTTTAATCCATTAAAGTTGTAGCTTTGGAAATTCCGAGATCCATCAAAAAATATATCTCAACTGGGATCCTGAAACACAAGATGAAAAGACGAGCAATTAGAACACCAGACTTACAAAGCACGTGACCCTCCAAGCCAGTCTTACAAACAGCCTGACAACACCAAGCTTTTAAGGAACTAACCACATTGACCTAACAAGTCAAGTCTTCTCCTGACAACCTGACAAACCCATATTGAAGAAGGAACTAAACCACTATTGAGTTGGATACAAAAGATTGGAACTTGAGTAGTTGCTACTAAAAAGCTAATAATAATAATAATAACTCTCACACTCAGAAAAGAACACTCAAAAAATATTTCTAACTTGAACAAATGATTCTCTCTTTGAACTCTAAGACTATTCTTTTCTACTTTTTGATTATTTTCTTCTTCAACCTTGAGTATCTATTTATAGTTTAATTTAGCCTTGAGTATTTGTTTCATTTGGACTCAGAAATAAAGAATTAGCTAAAGAACATATTACCAAAAAACATCTTGTTTAGAATTATTTTTGAATAAGATCATTGTTGACCAAGCTAGAAATAAAGATACAATTCAAAATTAAACAATGACTAAATTGAAGCCCTAATTTATCTATAAATAGATACTCAAGGCTGGAGAAGAAGAACATCGAAAAATCTGAAAAGAGTAGAAGAACTCAAGCTCAAAATATTCATCTTAGAGTTCAAAGAGAGAAACACTTGTTCGAATGAGAATTATTTTCTAACGGAATCAACAGAGTCGTATTTTATAGTGTGTTCATCATACTCAGAATGTAGATTTCAGAGGAGTTTGATGTTCTTTATATTAAACATCAGAGGATGTATTGTAAACTCATTGAATAATATAATCTAGAAACTGCACATTTAAACAAAATATTTGTGTTTTAAATTGTTCCCACAAAATAATTTGTTATCATCATAACAAGTAAGTTCATAGTTCTTGTAACCATTTTGGTTCTAACAACAACTATATTGGAAAAATCACCACTGAATGATTAACTCTAAGCATCTTCAAATCAATGCCTATGCAACCGTGCGCTACCCATAGCTCCACCTCACTTCACATCAATACGTAATGTCTCCTTAACCCATATGGAGATATTAATTACCATTGTTTCCACTGGATCTCATACTTATAGCCATCACGAGATTCGACATTAACAATCTAGGTTGTTAACCTAACGAACCTTGAACACCAATCATTAGTTTCACGAAGTAGTTTCTGGCATCGCATGACTTCTCTAATCCTTTGACGTATAATGTTGCTTTACTTCACTATACTCCACTTTGTTGGCTTTCTAAAAATGTAAAAAAATACTCAAATAAGGATCTCAACTTCACCGTAACTCTCCAACGGTCGTGTTCTTTTGATGAATGCAAAATTTTCTTCTACATATGGATTCACTATACCTTTCCTCTCTTCGTAAACGAAATATATTAAACTTCAGTACAAGCCTCAACTATCTAATACGGTTATCCAACACCTGTCACTATGATCCTTCCTACTATCAACAAGTTATTTAGGTGGTCGGTCCCACAACTAGTTATCAAGTAGTATCCAACCAAAATGAGGTACAGACTAACCTCCTTTCATTTTTAGTAGTCCTTAATTGGTCACCTTAACAAAGTTGTGAGTTTAAAAATGCTCAAGTTTACTTTCTCCTTAAAAAAATCCTTTAGGGTCCACATGAGACAATGAAATTGAATGATTAATAGACATAAATTAGATTAAAATTCTCTAAAAAAATTGGTTTCAACTTCATAAATAATTTCTTTTTGTAATTTAACTAATAACATATAAATAATTAATGCGTCTAAATGGTTCTACATCATGAAATCGTATGTCATTGTTTTAAAAATATATTGAGTCGCCATTTTTTAATTAAAAAATCTGAAGGAATGACAAAAAATATTGGATTTTAAAATATGGGGATCAATTTTGCAAATTGATGAAAATTATGGAACCAAAACTGCAATTAAGATTTTTTTATTCATCATGATCTTCTCATGTAGTGATTGTCAAATGTCTTGTTTGTTATCCAATTTGTAAAAGATTTTGGTCCCGTCAATGTAAGACTGTTATTATCGCTGCTATTGTCAACTTAATTAATGTGATTCGATTTTGCAAAAATAAAAATAGGTTTGATAACAAGTTAATTTCTTGGAAGTCAACCTCTCATATTGTGAGTTCCAATACTTCTCTAGCCGGAAAAAGCTTTTTTTTTTGTGATTCATGTTCCTAATGCTCCTCAGATCAAAGAGGTTATTTGGCACCCTCCTATCATTTGTTAGATCAAATGCAATATCGACGACATAACAATAGGTTGTCTTGGACCATCTACTTGTGGCGGCATATTTGGAGATAGTAATGTTGTTGCAGTGGGTTGTTTTGCTCAAAACTTAAACATCTCAATTGCTTTTCATGTGAAACTCATTGGGGCTATGCATGTTGTTGAGATAGCTTTTAAAAAGATTCGCCTATCTATTTGGTTGGAAACAGACTCTAAATTGGTAACTCTTGCTTTTAAAAATCATGACATTGTTCCTTGGAGGTTAAGAAACAAATGGTTAAATTTTGTTGAGATGACAAAAAATATGCACTTTATTATTTCTCATATTTTCATAGAAGGCAATCATTGTGCAGACAAGATTGTTTTCTTAGGCCTTCAGCATAATGACTTTATTTGGTGGAATGTTTTTCCTTCTTGTCTTTTAGAATCTTATAATCGTAATAGGTTAGGGCTTCCTGATTATCTCTTTTACTAATATTTTTCAAGGGCTGAGAATTTAGTTTGCTCTATACTCTTTTTTTCCTTTAACCGTGTTTTTATCTGTTTGGGTTTTCTTGGTAAGGTTTTTAATAAGGTCGATGTTGTTTTTGTCTTTGTTTGTTTACGTTGGGTTTTGGCTTAGTCTTTAATTTTTTTGTAACATTTCATTTCTCTCATTGAATATATTTTTAGAGTGTTGTAAATGATATGTAATTGTCTTGAAATATCAAAATAGTTGGGATATCTTGACATTCACATTATGCTTTTTCACTTTTTTATTTGACTAAAACAAAGTTATGTTATAAAATTTTAAGCAAAACGATGGATGAGATATCTAAATAATTGAAGGAAAAAAGCTAAAGAGTATCATTGTTTGAATTCAATTTTAATTATTATTTATCGGGGAGTTCTTCATCAGACCACCTTTATTAGTGGTTCATTGTTGACCAATACTTCAAAATCATCGAAAATTTTAACGACGATCGATAACATTATTCAGAAATAATAGTTTGTGACCCTAATTATCTTCATGAAAAAGTTGTTAATCCGATTAATGTTGATTTAATATGAGATACATATTTATTTTTCGGTATTTTTATAAAACCGGTACTATTTACGTCACTATCTCAGTCGTAAAAATAAAGATAACCATTAATGTCTACGTCTAAGAGACAACATCTATAATCATTAAAGTTTTAATCATTTTTAAATATTTTTCTAATTTATAATTTTTATATTTTTCTAATTTATAATTTTTATAGACAGCCAAACAAATTGCATTTGTATATTTTTGGAACATTGCCAAAATTAAAAGAGGATTTTTGTAAAATTGTAAGTAGATGGTGTATTAGAAGCATGACAAATTATTCATTATTTTATTGAGAGAAAAATTGGTGATTTTTTTTATATATTAACATTGTATTATATATCTATTTGAGTTTATTTATTATTACAATCGAACATAAATTTTTACTTTTCAAATTTTTATTAAAACTTTATATTGTAAATTGAATAATTTAATTATCTTAATTAAATTGTATAAAAAAAAATCATGTTTTGCATTCACGTATCCGCACTTTAATTTTCTAAAATATTGTATCTCATAATCGTAACAGCTTATTATAAATTAAACACCAATATGTAAAGGCCTTTTAGCCCATAAGTATGGAAGTAATGCTATAAGCAATTCTGGTTACAAGGAAATTTGGCTCACGAAGAATTTTGTAAAAATTAACATAAAGAAATTTAATACGGGTAACAAAAAACATAAGAAATATGTATATAACGACAAGCAAAAACTTAAAGCGACTTCACTGGGGATCGAACCCAGAATCTCTGGTTCCGTAGACCAGCGCCTTATCCATTGGGCCATGAAGTCATCTGTTATTGCTTTAAAACACAATAATTTAATTTAAAAATGAACGAAAGTGTTTACAAAATAAAAATAATGAATAAAGTAACATGTGAAACCATAGTTAAGAATGAAAAGCATAGACCACTTTACCGGCACATACGTAGACCGTAGAAATCCGAATGACAATTAACAAATAAGAATTTAATAATATATTTTAAGAATGAAAAGTTTAGACATTTGCCGAATATTTAAGAATTTAATATAACTTGGATGAAAATCATAGATAGTACACAATTCTCTTATAATAGTCAATGACTTTTGAATTCCCTTTGAAGCCATGTAAATCCTCCGATTTCTCCTACCTGATCCTACAATCAGCTAGATTGGATCTCTTGAGGTTCATATAAGAAAGGTGTGTTCTCAATTAATAGTGCTTATAATTGTATGAAATATGAGATGACATTAACGCATCTCAAAATTTGTTGCATAATGAAATCTCATGAGTTTGACTTAACTCTAGAATATCAAAACATTACCAGAACTTATTAATCAGATTTGGAAGATTTCACACAATGGCTTACCAGTAAATAATAATTTGATTAAAAGAGATGTCTTGATTGATCTTTTGTGCCCTCATCCTCTTTATTTAAAAATTTTCATTACCTTACATTAAAATTTATATACTAAAATGTCTTACTTTTTTTGACCTTCAGAAGGTTGCATCCCTGTCTTGCAACCATCTGAAGCATTTTTTTTGCTGCAATAGGAGATCGCATCCCCATGATGCAACCATCTATACCCTTTGATTTTTTTTAATAAATGAATAATTGTTAATTTAATAAATAAAAAATAAATAAAAAAATTAAAAAATAAAATTATATTAATAAAATCAAACAAAATACATCTAATAAAAAAATACATTAAAGTTAATGCGATTGAGTAGATACGCCAAAACAAATAAGATGTTATATTATTTTAACAAAATAGAATGAAGTTGTTAATTCATCTGCAAAATAGGAGGGAGTTTGAATATATTTTGTTTGATTTTATTAATATAATTTTATTTTTTTTATTTATTAAATTAACAATTACTCATTTGTTAAAATAAAAAATAAAAGATTATAGATGGTTGCATTTCGGAGATGTGACCTCTTACTACAGCAAAAAAGATTATACTTCAGGTGATCGCAAGGTGGAGAAGATTATATTACTTCAGGTGATCGCAAGGTGGGGATGCGATATTCTGAAGGTCAAGTAGGACATTTTGGTATATAAATTTTAATATAGGGTATATATAATATATAATTTTAAATAAAAAGGGGATATAAAAGAAAAATATCCCAATATGCTTTTAAAGTTTTTTTGGGCTTAACATGTCAAGTTTATTTCCACCCTAGTGTGCGGTTTGATGTTATTTTCCCCAATTTTAGAGAATGGCTGGAAAATCATTGTCTCATCTCTTCAATAGTGACCGAACTAGTTTGATCTCTATGCTAAATTTTCTTATATATTGATTTAGTTGCTTGATAAAACAAAATTTACAAACAGTACACGGAGTGACACACATACTATAAAAAAATCAAATAAAAAATAGACAATAAAAATATATTAAAAAATCAAATAAAAGAAAAAAAAAAGACAATAAAAATATATAAAAGAAAACGTTAGAATCCCAGTGAAGTTTGCCACCCTTGCAATCAGAAAAGGACTAAAAAACGCATCAACAAAGCCACGCATATTGAGCCAGGAATCTAAGTTTTCTTTTCCGTTTCTTTAATAATATGTTTTATTTGCAATTTCAAAAATTTAAAATTGGTTTCTTAATGCCAAAGAATGCTAATTATAAACTAATATATTAATCTTCACATGAAAAGTAACGTTAATGTGATTATCTTGTGGGCGATAACCTCAAAGAAGAAGCCATTGGCATTATATAGGTGATAAAATCAATCTCAAATATCACACAAAGAAAGCTTAAGTGAGTAGTGTTTTCTATGGCTACCCTTGTTACAAAAAAATCATCTCCGATTGAAGACTCTGAGGCTCTACAAAAAGCTTTTAAAGGTATTATACAAATTTTACGCATTCAATTAATCGATTAATTTATTTGTTATAGTTTACTTGATGGTAGCTTTATATGATTTACACTAGTTACTTACATTATATTGCCTTCATGTGTCACATTTTGTCATCTATTAATTAATTTTCATAAGTTTTTTACCAGGGGCTTTTAATAATGATCTCATTTCATTTTTTTTATCATGCCTGTGTGAAAATACATATAGTTGAACCACCTCTGAATCTCCTCTCTTTTTTTTTTATAGAAAATTCCCCTGAATCGACAATGTTCTTGATAATTTATATTTAAAGTCAGCTTATATATATATATTTGTGTTTTTTTAAAATGGACCAGGTTGAGTTTTGTTTATTAGTAATTTTTTAATGAATCGGTTGGTAAATATTTTAGCAAGCTGAAATTGCCCTTGTAAAATAATTAATTTAATTTCAGAGCAATTTGAGATTTTTTTTTTTTTTAATTTACTCAAGTATGACTTGAGTTCAAGTTTATAATTTTGCTATCGATAAGTTATACATAATTTTTCTTACAAATCTTTTATTAGGTTAGTGGTTGTACCTAATCTTGCACAGGGTGTATTCCCTAATTTATTTTAATTTTTTATAAAATAAAATAATTAGTTGAATCACTGTTGATCACACTACATATGATATATTTTGATGATTTTCTAATAAAAACTCCTAATAAAATATTAAAATAATAATAATAATATTTACCATATTCTTAAAAGTAAAATTGATGCACGGCCTTAGGACCAGTTTAATTTTGTTTCATTTGTGTTTGAAAATTGTTTTATATATTAATTTTAAAAACTGTTCCTAAGAAACAACAAAAGCTGATATTTCTGTATTTTAGTTTATAAAAAATTAAAATGTGAACAATTTTTGGAAAGAGTAATCAAACATACGTTTTATTTTATTTTCTGTATTCTTTTAAAAATGGAGACATCTTTTTATTTTTGAAAATAGAGAAGATCTATATACCCCAATATAAGAGTGGATTCAAATCCTTTATGTGGAACATGACAACACCTCTCAACTGAAAATTATACTAGTGAATTTTAGTTTTTTTAAATGTTATATTTAATCACAATATAGAATTTTAAATATATTTTTTCCAATATACAGTTCAATTTAAATAAATAAAAAGTAGTGAAGAAAAGAGCTCTCTTAACTATTTCACTGCAACCAATCAAAAGTTAAAACAACTTATATTAATGTAATGTCTCTTGGCATTCATAACTTGTACTTTATACCGACAAGACGATTCTTCAATTTCCTATGTATAAATGTTCAAAACTCCAAAATTGACACTGACATATAGAAGATTTTGGTATTGGTCTCAAAAAATTAACTTGTACTTACTATAAGTAAATTTGGACAAGTGAAAGCATAGGTAATAACTGTACAGCTGTAGAGCATGATTTTAAAGGTCGCAATTGTTGGACCACAATATTAAGTATTTTAAAGTTTTTTATTAATTTTACAACTACAATTTAGACTATATTAATCACATTTTTATACAATATTAATATAAAAGTTTGTAGTATATTTATAACTGCAATTTAAAACTTTCTTATTGTATAGATGATTTTGACATTGATCCAAACAAACATGACATTGGTTAAAAAATTTAAACACTAAAAAATATAAACTATATATAGTTATATAGATTATTTAGTTGTACTATATATTGAAGAGCTAGGAAGTAATTAAGCTTCAACCTATCATAGTGAGGAAAAACTATAATTAACTATGGCTACCCTTATTGCTCCCATCAACCATTCTCTTGTTGCAGATGCAGAAGCTCTTCATAAAGCTTTCCAAGGTTTTATAATTTCTCTGCCTATTTCTAAATCTTTTTCTCTTTTTCCGTAAAAAAAAATTGCTTTGATTGATTGGGCTTATGAATTTACTTTGTTTTTCTTGCCATATTGAATAATCTATTAACAACATTGATTATGTGACATGAAATAATACATAGGCGAATTTCATGATCTAAGAGTTTTGATGAATCAATGTCAATTTAGTGATTTTACTTAGAAAAGAAAAATGAATACTAGTTGTCAGGTTGTGTGTATACCAAAGTTTTAAATTGTACACATTTTAACCGTATGGTCCATAATAGTATGATCATGGTTGTCAGGTTGTGTGTCTCATTCATTGAGATTATGGAGAATACGTTCTCAGATTAGTGATCTAAGATAAACATAAAATTAAATTATTTATGTCACAGTTTAGATTGCATTTGCGAATCTTGCTTTTAATCACTGATTTATATTTTAACAATTTTGAATTATATAGGATGGGGGACTGATGAGAAGAATGTTATTGAAATATTGGGTCATAGAAATGTATATCAAAGGCAACAAATCAGAAAATCTTATCAAGAAATATACCAAGAGGATATCCTCAAACGTCTAGAATCTGAGCTCTCTGGTGACTTTGAGGTACATTAAAAAACATGTTTTTCGAACAATTTCATATAGTTAATTTTGTAACTTATTTTGTCTAATAAATCTAATGTGTCATGATTTTGAAATAACGGGGTCTAATAATAATAATAAAAACAGAGAGCTGTGTACCGTTGGATGCTGGAACCTGGTGATCGTGATGCTGTTTTAGTGAATGTAGCAATTAAGGATGGAAACAAAGGATACAATGTTATTGTTGAAATTGTTTGTGTCCTTTCACCTGAAGAAGTGTTAGCAATGAGGCGTGCATATCAAAACCGTTACAAGCATTCTTTAGAAGAAGATGTTGCTGCTCATACTACTGGACATCTTCGCCAGGCAAGTCATTATATCTTCTGTTTTCTAGTATTGTGGGAGTAAATAATCAAACTAGATCACGTAAAGAAAATTTAAATTTTGATGGAGTCTTTCATTTATTTTATTGGTTTTGGTTTTGTTCCTTAACTTTACCAAGTATTAAATGGACCCTTAAATTTTAATTTTGTTCAAAAATATCTTTTATTTTGCAAAAGTTATACTATTGTGATGCCTTTTTATGATTTGAAATGGTTCAACGAGGTTCTTTAAATGTCGGTTTAGTAATACTAGTTTGACTTGCAACCTCAATTGGCGGAGTTTAAATCGTCTTAGAGACAATTGTAAATGACTATTAATATCACTTCAATTAATTATTGTATTCTGTTTTTTAATATTTATTTATTTTTAAATATTATTAAAAAATTCAAATGAAAAGAACCGACATTGAGACCTAAAATAAAGATAAATGGTCCATTCAAAGTTCTTAAAAGTTACAAGATCAAATTAAAATTAAAAAGTAATATAAAAAACCAAAAATATATTTTATACATATGTCTAATGATGATATTATAATGTGACAAGATGATAAAATATAAGTAAATGTCTGTGTAAAACTTTTATTCATTTATTTTGAAACTAATTTGATTATTTACTCCATCAATAACTCTTTTATAAGGAAAGTAATTAGTAAGACATGAATGGACGGTAATATAAAAAAAATTGCTTGTGATTTAAGTGAGATTGAATCAAAACATGGTCAATGAAATGTTAAGAGGTATACAGGCTATCAATACACTTTTAACACACTTTTTTTGATTTGTTAAAATACACAAGTTCTACTAAATTTATATAAGACCTACATATTTTTGTACGATCTATGTAAATTTTAACCAATCAAATAAGTGTCTTAGAAAATGTGTGTTAAAAGTGTGTTGCTAGCACTTCTCGGTATATTTATAATATTTAATTCTTTACTTGATTTTTACTCTTGGCAGCTATTGGTTGGATTGGTGAGCTCATTTAGATATGGTGGTGATGAGATTAATCCAAGATTGGCAAAAACAGAAGCTGATATTCTTCATGAATCTATCAAAGAGAAAAAAGGCAACCACGAAGAAGCTATTAGAATCATTACTACAAGGAGCAAGACACAGCTTTTGGCAACTTTCAACCGTTATAGAGATGACCATGGAACTTCCATATCTAAGGTGAGCAAGGAAGAAATAAAACTCACTCTATCCCTTTTCTCTACTCTTTTGACCTAATTTTTAGGACTTTGATCCTCTACTTCTGCACGATATAACAACTATGAAGACCGTTTGATCTAAAGAGATAAATTATCAGTTTGGATTTGACAATCCTCACAGATATTATATTGTGCAAATTACTGTAGAGGATCATAACACTTATTTTCATGTTCACAAAAATTCTTATAAAGTCCATAATTTTTCTCTACATGTATGATCAAAAGAAAGAAAGAAAATATACTTATGCATATACATTTTTTTATTTTGATTATTAGAAACTATTGGATAATGCATCTGATGACTTTCACAAGGCATTGCACATTGCAATTCGATGTATCAATGATCATAAGAAGTACTATGAAAAGGTTAGCTTCTAACTTTCAATTTGCAAAAGACACCGTTTACAAAAGTATCATATTATTTTGGCACTGCAAAACCAAACATATAATAACTAAACTAAAATTCAATTGGACTTTCCCTCTACTATAACTTTTTATATGATGTAGAGTTTCAAATCTTCCATAATAGTGCTTCAAGTATGGTTTCATAAATAACAAAGTCATATTCTTCATATGTTGTTATTTAAACTTAAATAAGTGTATACATTAGATTATATGTTTCACAATTTCAATTTTTTCTAAAGGATACACTTAGTAACATTTTTATTTATCAATGATTACCCTTGTTTTTTTTACCATGATATTTAGGTTCTACGCAATGCATTAAAAAAGGTTGGAACTGATGAAGATGGTCTCACTCGTGTGGTGGTCACAAGAGCTGAGAAAGATTTGAAGGACATCAAAGAGCTATATTATAAGAGAAATAGTGTTCACCTTGAAGATGCAGTGGCTAAGGAAATTTCAGGGGACTACAAGAAGTTCCTTCTCACATTGTTGGGGAAGTAAGATTGAAGTAATTGGTTTAGCAAAAAGCATGTCTTATAATAATGAGTTTTGGTTGCCTTGGTTTCTTGTGGTGTGATTTGGTCAATTTCTCTCTTAATAGCATGTTTTCATGAGTCGTTGGTTCTGAGAGAGATAATATGTTCTTCTACTTTAATAAATTACTTTATTTTATCATTTGAATGTATGGTGGATTGAAAAGCATGCATTTAATTCCTTAATTATAAGCATCATCCTTTTCCAACACAAATCATCGTGTTAGCAATGACTAGAGCAATTTTGGAGCCACTAATAGGGGCACACCAAAATGTTAGGTATGTTCTGGCTGATTAGACTGGTTTAGAAAATAACAAATGTACAAATTTTGGAGTGAATTTGGCTCCTAATACAACAATGGAAGATGGTTGAACTAAGTTTTATTAAAAATAAAGTTGACCTTTCCTTTCCTATTCATACAAAGAAGTACACTAAACAATTGAGCAGCATAATGATTGGAATTTAAAAGTCATGTTTGCATCTAGAATGAAAGGCTCACACTAGAAGGAGCATGGATTCCAAGAGTGGAAGAAAACCAAACCTGTTGGGCTAAGGAAAAATGCATAAAAAGGTGATCTTGACTTTCCTTCTCACTAAAATTGAGGGAACATGTTGAATCCAATGTTAGGTTTTTTCTTTCAAAATGACTTGGAGAATATTTTTGGCAAGTCTCTAACAAAAGTTCCTAACACATTTAGGGACTTTGACCATCCAAATTTATTTTCATAAACCATGAATACACGCGAATGATGACCTAGGGCATTATTTATAACTACCTTCTTTAAGAATATGGTAGGCTGATGTCACAATTTCCATATTTTTTCTTAGTGCTAATTAAGCTTCTCTACAGATAGTCATAAATAGGGACGCTAAAGATTTGTTGAGCTTCATAACCATTAAAGTTGTTGAATACCTTCGTTCTATCTTATAATTTGATGTGAGTCATAGATCAAAGCATTTGAATCCCATTAGTAGTTACAAGAGGTACAATCGAGTGTTTTTTTTTTAACCAACTAAGTACAATAGTGTATATGTGATATTTTACAATCAATTTTTTTTGAAACATACTACATTTGTTATCAATTGTCTTGTATCAAACTCCTCCCATTAAATGACATAATTGATTGAACATTTCGCATGCACTATCTCATTCTTTTGGTTCTCCTTGACTTGGCATGTGGTGTGCATCCCCTTTTATAACATTTAATGTACCAAAATACTAAAAAAATTTCCCTTCTCCTCAAGGTGAATATCAAGAAAACTCTACTATATTGCCTCAAATGTTTCTAGTTATGAGTTTTTTATCAAAAGAATCTAGATTAGAGGAGATTCCATGCAAAGTCAGAGAAAACTATCAAATTCATTACATATTTATAATGGAATGTATCATGTATGTATAACTTACAATATATGAAACTCCATACATGAAACCTCAGGTGTGAGTGGAAGCCAAAATGTCTAACCATATGTGTCAACTGCAATTATTTTTAAGCATAAGTTTTTGACATGATTTCAAACCAAACAAGATGTTAATAACAACAACAAAATAGGACCAGATCAGGATCATCCAATGCAGCCCTTGGGTCCTTAGGAATTCTTCATTGATTCTTCATCCTTGGAATAGAAATGAGGATCCAAACAAGCTTGATTTTCAGTTTGTCCCAATTGAGGTTCAAATTTGGGGCATTACTCCACAATGCAGATCAAAGAAAATGAGCATAAAATAGAGTCTTATCTTGGGATGTTCTTAGAGTCATAAACTTATAAGTATCCTAACAAACATGTTATCATTAAAATCAAAGTTAAAATAGACACCTGCAAACCAATTAAAGTGGATTGGCAAATAGGAAACCCAAAGAATAGAATTTTATGGATTGACTTTAGGAATTAAAAATTACACACAAGAAGGACTGGTTTTGAGCCTAGAAGCAATCACTTAAGAATAGTGCACCAAGGAAATAATATCAAAAGAAAGTCAAAGGATATTCATGACCACAAGTGTCTAAGAACAAACTTTTTTGAAGTTTTCTATCAAGGAATCAGTGATAACTATGATAACATTTCAATAAAATGGGTGACATTCCTTGCTAAGCAGGCCATCCAAGGATAATAAAGGTAATTTCATGCAACTATTATGGGTTGGGAAACCCACATACATTTCCAGCTTTACAAAAACTCAATTATAATCATCCGAACATTCTATTTTTGATTGGAAACCATGTGTACAGAGATGGAGATTTCTAATATGCTCCTTTAAATGGGGGACCTTACATGTTTCAAAGTTGTTGGTTGTTCCAACATGGAGGTAGAGAGTAGTTGTTATTGTTGTTTTCTGGAATAGAAGTTGTAGTATAGCCATTGTGGATGCTGATTCCAATTTCATTAATATGAACTTTTGTAAAATTAATGATGATTTGAATATATGGAGGGCTTTTGACATTTATGGATATTTGAAATACCATAATAAACATTTAACATGTGATTTTTTTGTGTAATTCACTGCAAGAATTTTTCATTTTTACGACACTTAAATAACCGCCCTCACCACAACATTCTGACGGTTTTTGGGGCGGTTTTTGTCAACCACCGTTTAAAGTACTCAAATCACTTCAATGTTTCATTTTCCAGTTTTTGTTGTCTTCATTTCTCAGTCCCGCGTGTTGTGTTCCTTTCTCAGTTTCGCAAAACCCTAAAATTTCTGAAAACCTCCAAATCTCTCGACCTCTGTCAACGCTCAAGGAAACGAAATCCAACTTTGAAGAAAAACGAAATCACCTCTGTCAAAGAAGGTGATTTATCATCTTGCAAACAAAATCAGCTCTTACAAAGTAATCTATCAATTTCTCAAATTGATGCACGGCCTTAGGACCTGTTTAATTTTGTTTCATTTGTGTTTGAAAATTGTTTTATATATTAATTTTAAAAACTGTTCCTAAGAAACAACAAAAGCTAGTATTTCTGTATTTTAGTTTATAAAAAATTAAAATGTGAACAGTTTTTGGAAAGAGTAATCAAACATACGTTTTATTTTCCTTTCTGTTTTCTTTTAAAAATGGAGACATCTTTTTATTTTTAAAAATAGAGAAGATCTATATACCCCAATATAAGAATGGATTCAAATCCTTTATGTGGAACATGACAACACCTCTCAACTGAAAATTATACTAGTGAATTTTAGTTTTTTTAAATGTTATATTTAATCACAATATAGAATTTTAAATATATTTTTTTCAATATACAGTTCAATTTAAATAAATAAAAAGTAGTGAAGAAAAGAGCTCTCTTAACTATTTCACTGCAACCAATCAAAAGTTAAAACAACTTATATCAATGTAATGTCTCTTGGCATTCCGAACTTGTACTTTATACCGACAAGACGATTCTTCAATTTCCTATGTATAAATGTTCAAAACTCCAAAATTGACACTGACATATAGAAGATTTTGGTATTGGTCTCAAAAAATTAACTTGTACTTACTATAAGCAAATTTGGACAAGTGAAAGCATAGGTAATAACTCTACAGCTCTAGAGCATGATTTTAAATTGGGTCGCAATTGTTGGACCGCAATATTAAGGATTTTCAAGTTTTTTATTAATTTTACAACTACAATTTAGACTATATCAATCATATTTTTATACGATATTAATATAAAAGTTTGTAGTATATTTATAACTGCAATTTAAAACATTGGTGTAGAGTAATATAAAGGTACAAATTTGACACCGATAATTAAAACTTTCTTATAGTATAGATGATTTTGACATTGATCCAAACAAACGTGGCATTGGTTAAAAAATTTAAACACTATAAAATATAAACTATATATAGTTATATAGATTATAAGCTTCAACCTATCATAGTGAGGAAAAACTATAATTAACTATGGCTACCCTTATTGCTCCCATCAACCATTCTCTTGTTGCAGATGCAGAAGCTCTTCATAAAGCTTTCCAAGGTTTTATAATTTCTCTGCCTATTTCTAAATCTTTTTCTCTTTTTCCGTAAAAAAAATTGCTTTGATTGATTGGGCTTATGAATTTACTTTGTTTTTCTTGCCATATTGAATAATCTATTAACAACATTGATTATGTGACATGGAATAATACATAGGCGAATTTCATGCTCTAAGAGTTTTGATGAATCAATGTCAATTTAGTGATTTTACTTAGAAAAGAAAAATGAATACTAGTTGATCAATGTGATGAATTTTTTAAAATGTAAAATTTTATTTAGTAATGTATGCCAAAGTTTTAAATTGCACACATTTTAACAGTATGGTCGATAATGGTATGATCATGGTTGTCAAGTTATGTGGTCGATAACAGTATGGTTTGAATTATACAGGATGGGGGACTGATGAGAAGAATGTTATTGAAATATTGGGTCATAGAAATGTATATCAAAGACAACAAATCAGAAAATCTTATCAAGAAATATACCAAGAGGATATCCTCAAACGCCTCGAATCTGAGCTCTCTGGTGACTTTGAGGTACATCAAAAAACATGTTTTTCGAACAATCTCATATAGTTAATTTTTGTAACTTATTTTGTCTAATAAATCTAATGTGTCATGATTTTGAAATAACGGGGTCTAATAATAAAAATAAAAACAGAGAGTTGTGTACCGTTGGATGCTGGAACCTGTTGATCGTGATGCTGTTTTAGTGAATGTAGCAATTAAGGATGGAAACAAAGGTTACAATGTTATTGTTGAAATTGTTTGTGTCCTTTCACCAGAAGAAGTGTTAGCAATGAGACGTGCATATCAAAACCGTTACAAGCATTCTTTAGAAGAAGATGTTGCTGCTCATACTACTGGACATCTTCGCCAGGAAAGTCATTATATCTTCTGTTTTCTAGTACTATGGGAGTAAATAATCAAACTAGATCTCTTAAATTTTGATTGAGTCTTTCATTTATTTTATTGGTTTTGATTTTGTTCCTTAACTTTACAAAGTTTTAAATGGACCTTTAAATTTTAATTTTGTTCGGAAATATCCTTTATTTTGCAAAAGTTATACTGTTGTGATGCTGTTTTATGATTTAAAATGGTTCAACAAAGTTTTTTAGATGTCAGTTTAGTAGTAAAAGTTTGACTTTAAACCTCAATTGGCGGAGTTTAAATCATTATAAAGACAGTTGTTAAACGACTATTAATATCACTTCAATTAATAATAGTATTCCATTTTTCAATATGTATTTATTTTTAAATATTATTAAAAAAATCAAATGAAAAGAACCCACCGTGAGACCTAAAATAAAGATAAACTAGAATATGACCCGCACTTTGCGCAGGTTTAATTTTTATTTTTTAATAAGGTGATATATATATATATATATATATATATATATATATATATAATATTAATCTTGTAAATTTTTAAAGTTATAAAAAAAATGCGATAAAAGATATTGTAGAGTGTGTAATTAAATGAATATTTTTACTCCTAAAAAAAAATAAAAGAACAATGTCTTGTAAAAATTTAATCATAAAAAAAATTAACAATTTTATAACTGTTTCAAGTTAGATTTGAATTTTATTTACAATATCAAATTTGTACCATTTAGCTGATTTTTGATGGTCTATAGACATAAAATATTAACCATGATTTAAAAGATAAATTATATAATTGATAATCGTAAACTCTATTTTTATTAAAGTATATAAGTTATGTAGGAATTTTTAAAATTTTAA
>JBBPBP010000004.1:51825823-51836043 GCA_037974735.1 Cicer chorassanicum
CAATTTTTTTTATTAGATTGACTAATTGTTATTTGTTTTGGTAAATATATGTGACGACACAATAATAAAAAAATACAAAAGTTGTATATTGACTATTTTTAATGTCTAAATAAATATTTAAAAGTGTTTGAACATTTTATCAACTATATTGGTAACATTTATTAAAATATTGTGTATCAATATTTACTTATTTGATTTGGTTTACACCGGATTTCACGATTTCTACTTTTTATACATATCAACGTATTATTTTATCAAAATAGTAAGATTTCACGATTTTGTCCTTAGAAAAAAATGTGTTAGGTTGTACAAAAAAAAAACAATTTACTACTTGAAAAAATTTAAAAATATACATAACAATATCAATATTTCAGAAAATATATAAATTTTTGTCTAAGTCCATATCAGTACTGGTATAATAAGAAAAAATAGAAAAACAAATCGTTGACCTAATTCTAAATTATATCTCTCTATTTGATTTAAATATTAATTTTAGTTATCTAATAAGTGACATGTGATAGATTTCGTAGATATTATAAATTTCATTAAAAGATTTTTTTTCTTCACTAATGATACTATATAATATTCAATTTGAAGATATTTATGGAGGAATAACCATTATCAATAATAATGGAGGACCAATGAGCGTCAAATAATTGATTTTTATTGTATTGTAATTGGTAACTTATGGCACATGAATAGTTCCACAAAATATGGGGAAAATGTATAGATGTTTACTTATTTAATTTGGTTTAGATCGGATTATTTTTGGTTTTTATACACTTCAACGTATTATTTTATCAAAATAGTAAGATTTCACGATTTTGTCCTTAGAAAAAATGTGTTGGGTTGTACAAAAAAAATAATTTACAACTTGAAAAAGGGTAAAAAATATACATAACAATATCAATATTTCAAAAAATATATAAATTTTTCTCTTAGTCCATATCAGTAATGGTATAATAAGAAAAAATAGAAAAACAAATTGTTGGCCTAATTCTAAGTTATATCTCTCTATTTGATTTTAAATATTAATTTTGGCCTAATTCGTAGATATTATACGATTTTGTCCTGAGAAAAAATGTGTTGGATTGTACAAAAAAAACAATTTACTACTTGAAAAAAGTTAAAAATATACATAACAATATCAATATTTCAGAAAATATATAAATTTTTCTCTAAGTCCATATCAGATACTATATAATATTCAATTTGATTTTTTCAGTAATGCTAAGATTTTTTTTTTCTTCAGATACTATATAATATTCAATTTGAAGATATTTATGGAGTAATAACCTTTATCAATAATAATGGAGGACCAATAAGTGTCAAATAATTGATATTTATTGTATTGTAATTGGTAACTTATGGCACATTCAACAAAATATGGGGAAAATGTATTTAGAAAGTGAATAGGGAAAATATGTAAGTTTTTTTGCTGAGGTGGCAAATGTTCGCATACGTTGAGAAATAAGATGAGGTGACAGCGGAGTCTGTTTTAAATATATATCATAGAAAAAATAGAAAAATAAATTATTGATCTAATTATAAATTATATCTCTCTATTTGATTTCAAATATTAATTTTGGCCTAATTCGTAGATATTATAAATTTCATTAAAAGATTTTTTTTCTTTAGATGCTATATAATATTCAATTTGAAGATATTTATGGAGGAATAACGGTTATCAATAATAATGGAGGACCAATAAGTGTCAAATAATTGATATTTATTGTATTGTAATTGGTAACTCATGGCACATGAATAGTTCCACGAAATATGAGAAAAATATCAATATTTACTTATTTAATTTGGTAACTTTTTATACACTATTTTATCAAAATAGTAAGATTTCACGATTTTGTCCTTAGAAAAAATTAGTTGGGCTGTACAAAAAAAACAATTTACTATTTGAAAAAAGTTAAAAATATACATAACAATATCAATATTTTAGAAAATATATAAATTTTTCTCTAAGTCCATATCAGGAATGGTATAATAAGAAAAAATAGAAAAACAAATTATTTTCTAATTCTAAATTATATCTCTCTATTTGATTTTAAATATTAATTTTGGCCTAATTCGTAAATATTATACGATTTTGTCCTTAGAAAAAATGTGTTGGGTTGTACAAAAAAAAACAATTTACTACTTGAAAAAAAGTTAAAAATATACATAACAATATCAATATTTCAGAAAAATACATAAATTTTTCTCTAAGTCTATATCAATAATGGTATAATAAGAAAAAATAGAAAAACAAATTGTTAGCCTAATTCTAAATTATCTCTCTATTTGGAGGACCAATAAGTGTCAAATAATTGATATTTATTGTATTGTAATTGGTAACTTATGGCAAATGAATACTTCCACAAAATATGGGGAAAATGATTTAGAAAGTGAACAAGAAAACAAAATATGGGAAAAAGGGATTTAGAAAGTGAATAGGAAAACTCTCTAGTGAGATGTACACGTCAGTTTTTTAGCTGAGGTGGCAAATGTTCGCATACGTGGAGAAATAGGATGAGGTGGCAGTGGAGTCTGTTTTAAATATATATAATAGATGGTTCATTCAAAGTTCTCAAAAGTTACAAGATCAAATTAAAATTAAAAAATAATATAAAAAATCAAAAATGTATTTTATACATATGTCTAATCATGATATTATAATGTGACAAGATGATAGAATATAAGTAAATGTTTGCATAAAAGTTTTATTTATTTATTTAGAAACTAATTTGATTATTTACTACATCAATAACTCTTTTATAAGGATAGTAATTAGTAAGACATGAATGGATGGTAATATAAAAAATTGCTTGTCATTTAAGTGAGGTTGAATCAAAACATGGTAAATGAAATGTTAAGAGGTAGGTATACATGCTATCAATATACTTTTTAATACACTTTTTAACACACTTTTAACACACTCCTTTTGATTTGTTAAAATACACAAGTCCCACCAAATTTTATGAGACCTACATATTTTTGTAGGATCTATATAAATTTTAAACAATCAAATAAAAGTATCTTAAAAAATATATGTTAAAGAGCGTTTTGCTAGCACTTTTTTGTATACTTATTGCATTTAATCTTTACTTGGTTTTTACTCATGGCAGCTATTCACTACTAGAAAAACTGATTTTAGTGTCGGCCAAAATCCGACGCTAACGTTGATTTAGCGTCGGTGTCGGGCTCAGGCTAAAACGGTCGAAGCTAATACGTAGCGTCGGCCAAATGTCATCCGACGCTATATTAGCGTCGGCCGGACCGACTCTAAGCCGACGCTATTAACAAAATCGATCATCCCACGCTAGTTGTATCTGTTGCCACGTCATCAACAACAAAAATGAACAATCTAACCAAATAACCTGCAAACACACCTTAATAACAACTAGTCTTCAATAATTATAGACAAAGAATACTAATGATAACAATCCAAAACTTGAAGAAATCAATCTCCAAAACAATCCAAAGAAGGGTTCTCCAAAATACCTATTATTAACAATTTTGACCTTGCAGACCCAAAACTTCAACCTACCATGGAGAAAGTTGGGATTTTTGGTGAAAAAAAAATGAGTATTAATGGGATTTTTGGTGGAAAAAATGGGATTAATGAGATTTTTTGGGAAGATGAAGGAAAGATTTTATTTTTGGTAGTTAGTAAGGAAGTAAATGGTAGGGAGTGATAACAATCCAAATTTTGAAAAATGACTCATGTGAATCAATTCACGCCTATAATCGGTCAACTTACATGGTACAAGAAACATTAGAGTACTCATTACAATTAAAGCTCCCCTACTATTAAAGCTCTTTTTTAGTGATAAAGATCCCCTACTATCAAAGCTCTTTTTAATTTTGTCTTCATTTTGTTCAAGCCACTTGTCTATGGCCTAAAAACAAAAACTGGTCCAAGATCAATTAAACAGAAGAAAAAAAAAAAAAAAGCAATTCTGAAACTTGAATAAGAGTGCAGTGTCTTGAAGAGAGGGACTAGAAAGAATGCTAAGTTATTTGTTGATGGTAATATAATGAGGTAGCTAAATTAACTCTAGAAGTTAATGTCACTAAGTTTCACTGCAGATTTAGAAATGATCATATATCAAAGTATAAGTAGTAGAACAAATCTGATATTATGGACGAATCTAATATTTGGTAAGGACAGAGTATAACTTCTTTTTAAACCATAAAGTAACAAAATGAAATTGGATTCAGACATATAAGAGCAAACTATAATTTACCTTTGCAATTTAGACACTAGCCTACAATGTCAAAATAAAGCTTTAGCCTACTCTATAACAGGCATACCTCCCCTATAATTGTAGTATTCTTGAGCCCTACTACTTTCATAAAAGGAGTCGTTTGAAACCATTGGTAGAACAGGAGGCCTTTGTTCACCATGGTTAGTCTAGTAATAGTAACCAAAATATTTATATTCTTTATAAATCCAATATGACTAAGGTCTACCATATTACAGAAAATCAACAGCAAAATTTCACAAAGCAATTAAACAATTAAATATTCACACTCCATGATAAAAGAAAATTAAGATTGGCTACAACTCAAGTAGAGGGTGGAAGAAGACATATAATGTGAGTATTTACAGAGTCAATCGGTAGAAACAGAATCGTGTAAACAAATGCGAAACCAATGTGAAGTTAAGAATTCAATTCATATTCAAATTACCCAGTGTATTTAAGTTTCAAAGTTGTTCCTTTATAAAAAATGCGGAAGAATGTTTAGTATTAAACAAGTGAGAAGAAAACAAAAGCCCCAATTGGAGCAGAAGAAAGAGCTCAAGTTCGTCCTAAATTACAAACACTATCTCAGAACATCAAGTAAATCTGATCCATAGTGAAAAGAATCAAAAAAAGATTAGGGCTTGGGGTTGAAAGAGAGCGTAGAAGAAATCAAATAGGTGAGAGAAATTAGGGATTTGATTATTACCGAAATTGTAATTGAAAGAGACAGCAAGATGAAATCTTCGGGATTGAAGAAGATCTAAGTTGGTCGATGCGATTGAGGACGTCCTGTTGTACAAGGAAGGTGGCACCGCTGCTCCTTCAGCTAGAGAGAGAAGGAGAGGAGAGGGTTCAGAGTGGGTGACGGGTTCGAGGGATGAAGGGCGTCCGGTGATGAAGTGAAAATGCTTGACGGTGATAAAGGTGGGAGACGGTGATGAAGGGCCGTGAGGATGAGAAGAAGGGTTAATTAAGTGAGAGGGTTCGAGAGCTTTCATATACATATAATCTGATGAAATTTTGAGAAAACATTTTTAATTTTTCAAACTAATATGTAGCGTCGGCTTCTCTGACGCTAAATATCAAAATTAAAAATGAAAAAATATATTAGCGTCGGCCTTATTTTATTTAGCGTCGGCTGAGCCGACGTTAACTTTAAATAAATTAAAAAATAAAATTTGGCACGCTAGCGTCGGTGTAGCCGACGCTACGTCGACACTAACTAGCGTCGGAATCGGGGGCCGACGCTAAATATGGCAGCTAAAATGAATTTTTGTAGTAGTGATTGGTTGGATTGGTGAGCTCATTTAGATATGGTGGTGATGAGATTAATCTAAGATTGGCAAAATCAGAAGCTGATATTCTTCATGAATCTATCAAAGAGAAAAAAGGCAACCACGAGGAAGCTATTAGAATCATTACTATAAGGAGCAAAACTCAGCTTTTGGCAACTTTCAACCAGCTTTTGGCAACATTCAACCGTTATAGAGATGACCATGGAACATCCATAACTAAGGTGAACAATGAAGAAATAAAACTCATTCTATCCTTTTTCTCTGATCTTTTGACCTAATTTTAGGACTTTGATCCTCTACGCACGATGTAACAATTGTGAAAACCGTTTGATCTAAAGAGATAAATTATCTGCTTGGATTTGACGATCCTCACAGATATTGTATTGTGCAAATTATTGTAGAGGATCATAACACTTATTTTCATGTTCACAAAAATTCTTATAATGTCCATAATTTTTCTCTCCATGTATGATCAAAAGAAAGAAAGAAAATATACTTATGTATATACATTTTTTTATTTTGATTATTAGAAACTATTGGATAATGCATCTTATGATTTTCACAAGGCATTGCACACTGCAATTCGATGTATCAATGATCATAAGAAGTACTATGAAAAAGTTAGCTTCTAACTTTCAATTTGCAAAAGACACCGTTTACAAAAGTATTATATTATTTTGGCACTGCAAAACCAAACATACAATAACTAAACTATGACTTTCCCTTTACTATAACTTTTTATATGATGCAGAGTTTCAAATCTTCCATAATAGTGCTTTAAGTATGGTTTCATCAATAACAAAGTCATTTTCTTCATATGTTGTTTATTTAAACTTAAATAAGTGTATACATTAGATTATATGTTTCACAACTTTATTTTTTTCTAAAGGATACAATTAGTAACATTTTTATTTATCAATGATTACCCTTGATTTTTTTTTACCATGATATTTAGGTTATGCGCAATGCGTTAAAAAAGGTTGGAACTGATGAAGATGGTCTCACTCGTGTGGTGGTCACAAGAGCAGAGAAAGATTTGAAGGACATCAAAGAGCTCTATTGTAAGAGAAATAGTGTTCACCTTGAAGATGCAGTGGCTAAGGAAATTTCAGGGGACTACAAGAAGTTCCTTCTCACATTGTTGGGGGAAGTAAGATTGAAGTAATTGGCTTAGCAAAAAGCATGTCTTATAATAATGAGTTTTGGTTGCCTTGGTTTCTTGTGGTGTGATTTGGTCAATTTCTCTCTTAATAGCATGTTTTCATGAGTCGTTGGTTGTGAGAGAGATAATATGTTCTTCTACTTTAATAAATTACTTTATTTTATCATTTGAATGTATGGTGGATTGAAAAGCATGCATTTAATTCCTTAATTATAAGCATCATCCTTTACCAACATAAATCATCGTGTTAGCAATGACTAGAGCAATTTTGGAGCCACTAATAGGGGCACACCAAAATGTTAGGTACGTACTGGCTGATTAGACAGGTTTAGAAAATAACAAATATACAAATTTTGTAGTGAATTTGGCTCCTAATACAACAATGGAAGATGGTTGAACTGAGTTTCATTAAAAATAAAGTTGACCTTTCCTTTCCTATTCATACAAAGAGGTACACTAAACAATTGAGCAGCAAAATGATTGCAATTTAAAAGTCATGTTTGCATCTAGAAAGAAAGGCTCACACTAGAAGGAGCATGGATTCCAAGAGTGGAAGAAAACAAAACCTGTTGGGCTAAGGAAAAATGCATAAAAAGGTGACGTTGAATTTCCTTCTCATTAAAATTGAGGGAACATGTTGAATCCAACATTAGGTTTTTTTTTCCTAAATGACTTGGAGCATATTTTTTGCAAGTCTCTGACGAAAGTTCCTAACACATTTAGGGACTTTGACCTTCCAAATTTATTTCCACAGTCCATGAATACGCGCGAAGGATGACCTAGGGCATTATTTATAACTACCTTCTTTAAGAATATGGTAGGCTGATTTCACAATTTCCATTTTTTCCTAGTGTTAATTAAGCTTATCTATAGATAGTCATAAATAGGAATGTTGAAGATTTGTTGAGCTTCATAACCACTAAAATTGTTGAAGACCTTTGTTCTATCTTATAATTTGATATGAGACATAAACCAAAGCATTTTGATCCCATTAGTAGTTTCAAGAGGTACAATCGCGTATTTTGTTAACCAACCAAGTACAATCAAGTGTATATGTGATATTTCATAATCAATTTTTTTCCAAAACATACAACATTTGTTATCAATTGTCTTGTATAAAACTTCTCCCATGACATGACATACTTGATTCAACATTTTGCATGCACTATCTCATTGTGACAAGTTCAAATATAAAATTCTTTTGTTGATATATTATATATAAATTTTGTCATAATCATAGTAACATGTGTTAGTGGTTCTCCTTGACTTGGCATGTGGTGTGCATCCCCTATTATAATATTTAATGTACCAAAATATCTCTAAAAAAAAATTCCCTTCTCCTTAAGGTGAATATCAAGAAAATTCTACTATATTGCCTCAAATGTTTCTAGTTATGAGTTTTTTTATCAAAATAATTTAGAATAGGGGCAATCCCATGCAAAGTTAGAGAAAACTATCAAATTCATTAAATATTTATAATGGAATGTATCATGTATGTATAACTTATAAAATGTGAAACTTCATACTTGAGCAGAAGCCAAAATGTCTAACCATATGTGTCTACTACAATTATTTTTAGGCATAAGTTTTTGACATGATTTCAAATCAAAGAAGATATTAATAACAACAACAAAATAGGACCCAACCAGAATAGGACCAAAATAGGAACAAAATTGAATCAGAATTGTTGCTCGAGCTCATTTTTTGGAGTTTGTTGCTGCAAAAATTTGCTTACTAAAAAGCTTCAATTATGCAGCTGGCTGAAGAAGCGATCGATTTTGTGTGTTGTCACAATCTATCCTATGTAATCTTTGAATCCAACTTAGCTACTTTGGTGAAGGTAAGGATGAAAGTTGGATTAATACTCGATGGATACCTGAAAAAATACACAAGATGGATAGTGTAAAATCCGCACTACGAGTATGGGCACAGACACGAGTAATTACTCTCAAAATTAAGCAAGTATGGATGTAGGTACAAGTACTCTAGTACCCACCCCACCTCGCCCCACACCCGCATATATAATTATAATAAACACGCCCTATGATTTTTTTTTATGAGAAACAAATGGATTATAATTTATTAATGTTTGAATTAGTCTAATATTTTAGTGATGACACTCCAAATAGAGTTTCATTTATTAATGTTTGAATTAGTCTAATATTTTAGTTCATAGCAAACACATCATCATTTTTGAATGGAAAATGATAACTTTATGCAAACTTTAAAGGATAAATGTTCAAAATGGAAAGAAAATAAATAAATAACAAAATTATTACAAAAAGATAAAGAATTGCAAGAAAATTTTTCGCTTTAACGTTAAGGTAAAGTATATGGAAATTTAGGTATCCAGAAGATACACAAACATTAAAATTGCTACTCACCCAATGACTCATATATGAGTCTGGGTACGAAAATGGGGACGAATACCTTAATACCCTACCTATTTTGATACCTATGTGAAGGCTATTACTGTTGACATTTTTCCTCAAAACTACTAGGTGCTTCATTGCTTCTGGATGTGGAAAAGGAGATGAAGAGTTTTAATTGGGCTAATGCAGCTTGGTGGGTAGAAAATAATGCAGCCCATCATCTAGCTAGCCTGGCGGTTGATAAGCCCAATTAGGGATGGACCACTTTGCCACCCCAAGGGATTTTAACTCATTTCTTATATGATTTGGATTTTGACTAGTGTTTGATATCATATTTTCAACTAAAAAATAAATAAAAAAGTAACGTCCAAAGTCCAAACATTATAATAGTGTATAGGCGTTAATTCTCAAGGAGCCACCATGTACCAATAAATCTTCACTATGCTTTAATGTAACTGAGTCCATTTTGTCAATAAATAAAAAGTAACCGAGCATCATCACATTTTTGTTCACAACCACAACAGAAAGAGGAGATCTACTTACAATGGCTACTCTTGTTGTTCAAAGTTCAACTTCTCCTGTTCAAGATGCTGAGGCTATCCACAAGTCATTTGAAGGTATTCAATAATTTTTGTACGTTCATATATATTGTTCTTTAATTTTCTAACGTTTGATTGTGTATGTGACTTGCATTTCCCTGTGCCTTGAATAAATGATACGTGAGTTTAACTTTAAACTATAAGCAAATTTTTACCATTTACAAATTTGTTAGTACTCTCTCACCCTAAAATCTTAGTAGCAAAAAACAAAATATTGTCATTCATTTAATTGATTAGCGATTTTCAAGGACGCTTGCAACTTTTTTGAGTTTTTTTTAATATTTTTTTTTTCAAACTTTATTTACAGTTGTTTCGCTTGCGAATCTAAGAATTAAGACGAAATTAAAAAATTAATTTTTTTGGTATATATTCCGGAGTATCAAAGAGTTTCAACATACGAAAAAATATAAACAAAACTGCCTTTGTTTCAATCTCAAGATTAAGAAGTTGAGAATGTGATGATCCTAAATAAGTTAAATTTATATTAATATTATTATTTATTTTTTGGGTACAAATACTATTATTATTATTATTATTATTATTATTATTAT
>JBBPBP010000004.1:51863967-51881087 GCA_037974735.1 Cicer chorassanicum
TTTATTATTATTTTTTTCATTTTTAGCATTCAAGTAATCAATCGTCTACATAGATATATCATTTTAACTAATTAGTACACAACTAGTACAGTTTTTTTAGACACGATAGGGATCTGTTTTAGAGTTGTCAAATATTGTTGATATTTAATTGAATAATGTTATTGAATGGCTTTGATTAAATGTTAAAGTAAAAAAATAAAAAATAATAAGTTATTAAAAAATAAATTAGTTAATAATTTTTTGTGTTGCAGAGACCAAATTCTTAAATTTAAGAATATAATTACACATTGCTTAAAAATTAAGAAAACAAATAAGACACTCTAGCTCCTAATAAAATATATTAAGCTTTATTTTAAAGAACATGTTATCCTTTCCATTCACCATTTTTTTAATCTATTTATTTATCATGACAATTGACAATCTTTAGATTAGCATAAAGTAGAAAGGGAACTTTGTCAAAAATAACTAAACAAATAAAGTAGAAAAGAACATTAATTTGCACCAATAAAAAGAAAGCAGGGAACATTATTTGACACAAGTCATTCTTTTTATTTTTCCTAAATAATTGACAGGTCATTCTAGCAGGTAGACATTAAATATTAAATGCATTCGTGAAACATATGGCTTTTAATTTTAAACATGTGTGGGGACTATAATGGATAAAATTATTGCCAGGGTCAATAAATTTGTACATCCATTGATCTTTGATAGATGCAACAAATGGCAATGACTAAAAATTAAAAAGAGTATCATCAGACAACCAATTGATATAGTTGCTATGCACAGTGGCAGATTTAAGACCTGGAATCGAGGATGTAAATTTTTTAATTTCATTAATATATTAAAATAATATAAAAATATGAATAATAAAATTATAAAATTTTAATATATATATATATATATATATATAAGATATTAAATATTAATGTAATAATTTCTTCTTAATATACCATATATTTAAAATTCTAATTTTATAATTTTGACATTTTTATCCATTTAAATATATATTTTTTTAGATAATAGTGTAAAAAAAAATTTAACTTATAATTTTTGACAAATTGTAAATTTTTAGTATTTTATCATTTGAAATTTGAAGAAAAAATACCATCAATATTTAATAATTAGTCATAACTACAATCTTTCAAGATGGAAAAATAAAAAGCTGAAAAAAAGGAAAAATAGAAAATATGAGCTAAAATGAAATAATATACATTAATAAGAAAAGCATATCCTTCTCTTTTTAGCCAAAATGACCCTTACTTGTTGCATAATCCAAACTCACAAGGGTTTCAAGATAGTTGACGATAGAAAAAAGAATTTCAGGTCTCCAATATTCTTGAGTCAAATCCACCAAACGAACCCGAAATTGCGATGTAGTCTGCTTATGATTCGAAGGATTAAAATCATGGAATTCAAGCAAACAGTTTGAGAGAACCGGATTTTGGATTCCAAGAAGTCACCGTACAAACACTTCAAAAGTCTTCAATAGATGATAATTCAAATTCATAAAATATTTTCCCTAACGAAATTATTCTCCATCTTAATGAGTGACACTATAGTTTCAACAACTTTTCATACAAATCATTCTACATAATAGGCGGATCACCCTTAATTTTATATCTAAATCTTTAAAATACTAGTGAAATTTAATTAATTTTATATTAATGATAATATTTTACAATAGTCTTCAATAAAAAAAAAATTGTACCAAATTAAACAAAAAATATTATAGTTTAAGAAATTCAATTATTTAATTGCATTGAAAATTTTAAATAAAATGAATATTTTTAATATTTTATAATTAGTTTCTTTGGTTTGTAAGTTAATATTTGGAGATAATGAAGGAGATGGCTGCCTCCATCACCTAGCTCTTCACTTCTTCTTCGTCAATGAAAGAGATAATGTATGGTCAATTTTTTGGTTTGAAATTACCGATTCAAGTTATTTTATTATCTAATTTTATTTAAATAAGTGATATTTTATACATATTTAGTTTTCTTTTGCGTTTTATCAATGATTTTGTCGTTTAAGTGTAATGTTATGTTGTTTGTCATCGTGGTGTGACAGTATTCTCAGATGTAAAATACTCGTTTTATGGGTATTGATTTTGAATAAGGGGTTTTAAAGAAACTACCATCAAATTTAGCACTCTCTCAACTTGATATATCACTTGTCAACACGTTAAATTGGTCATGTGAGAGACTACCTATAATCGATATGAAGGAACACCAGTAAATATTTTTTTCATAGATAGATGAGATTAAAAACCGTAGATCTTGCATTATTCTTGACCATTAATCATATGTGAAAAATATTAGTTTGATTGTGAAAATTAAAGATTTAATTTGATTATTTTTCATTAACTTTCTAATTAGCATATTTTCGACTTTCTTAATTATTAGTGATCTCAAAATATAAATGAAAAATATTTCAATTTATGATTATATTATTTTTTTAATCATTTGAATGAAACTCATTTTTCAGTAAAAAAAAGTATTTTGAGATAATATTTTAGTACATGGTATTGAATATGCAGTATAATTAATTAATATACACGGGTTAAGTGTGGCGATAAAATATTGTATCAAATAATAATTCAGTTCAAAACAAATATGAACTCTTTAAGATAATAGAAAAATGCTATAAAAAAATAATAATAGAAGAATAAAATATTAACAGCTAAGACTAACACAAAGAAGTTGGTCAACCCCAATTACAAATCATGTGCATGCTATCTGCTCATAGTTGTAAGGATGAGATTTCACGGTTAAAGGCCCACACAAACTATTATTTTTTAATTTTAATTAATGCATCCACATATATTTTCTTTTTTTTCTCTTAAACATCCATATAGTCATGTCTAGCACCTCCTTTGATTCACATGCAATGTCAATGCATACTACTATTAGATTATAATATATTGTAATATTTGTTGGAACATGCTTCATCATCATATATATTAAGAGATCACGAACCACGTTTTCTTTTAAAATATAAAGTCTTCAACATAAAAGTAACGTGTAAAAAGCTTGTCATAAATTATTTTAATATAACACGATGTGAAATAAAATATTGTGAAAAATAAATTAAAGATTATATCGTCATGGAAAAGTTCAAATAAATATGTATTTATCAACGTTAACATATAGTATTATTTCACACTAGCTATAATGTCTATAGAAAAATATTTTTTTATTTAATTTTTTAGACTATTGTACTTTTTACTTTATTACATAACATATCGATCAATTCATTGGATGTTAATTATTATTTAGATGATGATAATGAATTTTGTTGTAGCTGATCACCTTAATAAAAGAAAAAAATGTTCATTATTTTCTACATTGATTCTCCAGTTTATTTTCCATAAAGCAAATTTTTTAGTAAGATATCTAACATAAATTAATTTAACTAAAACATTTTTTCAAGTTCTTTTTCTTTTTTATAAGTTCTTGAAAAAAATTATCCATTGTTACAGCAAAATGGAAGAGGGCTCTTCTAAGGTTTCCGTCAAGGATTTTGTCACCTTTATATTGAAGGTTGGTAAAAACTATTATCTCATGTTTCTTGTTTTGATTCAAGACTTGAAAATTCTCTCATGCTACAAATGGAAAGATTGATGGATCGACTGGAATTAATGCTACCAATGATACAAGTGAAATTAATTTTAGACAACCTGTAATAATGCTTCTATTTTATCTCATGGTGTTGCTCAAGGTTTTTGAAGGTCATAGTTAATTAAAGTTGCATACGCATAAAAGATATTGCGATATTGACTGTTACAGATGTTGCGATATGAACTATGATCGTTGCGGTGTGAATTAATTAATCACAATATTGTATAAAGTTTATTCAAATTAGTTGTATTATCATATAATATATAATATTAGTTGAAAAATGAGAGAGGGTTACACCCTGAAGGAGATAAAGTAATATTCAGATCTATTTTGAAAAAATGCTTTTAAACTTTTTGGATTTATAAATATGAGATTCAAAATTATAATTTTGGAATTTATTTAATGTCGATTCTGTTTTTTGTGGTTTTTCTTCACTGTTTTAAAACGGAGAATAACAATAATGGAGACCACTGATGCTGCTTTTTCTTAACCATTTTTCTGGTCATGTTCTTGCTCGGGTTGAATTACGTAATATTACACTTGTCTTTACATTTAAAATCTCATTGACTAAATAGATCTCATGATTTAAGAAAGTTGGTTGTAATATTAAATTTATTGATAATTTGAATTGTTTTGTTAGTTTACCATTGAAGAGAAAGAGAATTAATTTATGATTTTCTTGCAATATTTATTACATATTGCAGAAAAATATTAACATAATTAGGGGTAAGTTTATAAAGAAACAATTAATAGTATGTAAAATAATTAGAGGTAAGTTTATAAAGATCGCAGAAAAATATGTAACATAGTTAGGAGTAAGTAATATATTTAGGGATGAAGGTAGTATTGAAAATTTTCATATTTTTTTGGTGTTGCACAATTAGATGAAAAAAAAATTATGTCATTGATATTGGATATCCAATTAATTGTATATCTATCTCTGTTGATTGTGTATTTGTTGATGGTGCAATTAATATTAAGTTTTGCAAAAATATTGTAATTTTACTTCAACAAAGTTGCTAAACGATGTATCAAAGAGGAAACATTTTCCATTCAAATTCTAAAAGGTGAATATAAGTCTTGTTTACTTTTAGTGATATTCCTTGAAAATTGAAAATTACATATGAAGTTGTCTTTTATTTGAAAATTAATTAGTCATTGGCATTTGATATCTCTTGGTAAAAGATATTATGAGTTTTCTTTTTCTTTAAAAGGAAGATCTTATGATTAATGAAGGTTGGTTCACTTGGTAAGGAATTAGCTCATATAATGTCGTGGGTTTAACTTTTGTTGTCGATGTGAAGACCTCTTTGGTGGACGATGTGTAGGTATATATGTCAACGCTATTTGAACCTTGAGGTCTACCTTGACGCCGATGAGCCTCCAAAATCCAACTCATCTAAATTTTTACATATAAAAAAAATTCTTATGAGGGTTTCATATCATAGATCTCGGTATTTGAAGTAAGATATTTTACATCTATCCTAGTGGATCCAAACTTCAATCCTACCAAGCAACAATACACTCATACTCGACGATGGGTAAAGATTTTAGGACTCTCACAATAATATTGGCATCCCAAAATTTGGTTCTCAATTGTTGAAGGAGTCCGAGTTCCTATTTCTCTTGATAAATCTACAAGTAAGCATTTTTTTCCGCCACATTGTCCATGTTCTTGTTGTGACACCCTAAACCCCAAATTGAAATGTAAGATAAAATGCACTATTTTTAATAGAGATTCGCAGCGGCTTCAAAACAAAGTATACAAAATTGAATCAAAGATAGGTTTAGGACGCCACATTTACTCTTACACAAAACATTACATAAAATTCTCATTTAAAATTCTCTTGGAATTAAAGCAACAAAGGTTTATCATTCTTGAACATTAAGTCACTCACAAAACTTAGAGGTGGTTGACTTTCGATTTCAAAAATATTAAATTACAAAATAATACTTGATTGCCAATAATTTTACAAAATAGTAATTCAGCTAAAGACATAATAAAATACAATGGAAGACTCCCCACCAGTATCACGTATCAGAGCATGGATTACCAACTAACATCTTGTAATATCTGTGCTTTTTTAAACACGCATACACAAACAACGAAATAATGAGTTTTGAAAACATGTGATAGTATAATATAAGTGAAAAGAACACACAAATAATCATAGTAGAACCATATCATAATACTCTGAGTATCAAAATATTCCAAAAAATAATATCACATATTATCCATGTTATTTACGATGAAACTGTTAGAAATGATGCAATGATATGTGTGGACACTCTTACTCAACCCTTCTACTTTATGTGGCACCATTTTAACTCTGAAAGTATTTGATTAAAATGTTTGATACTATGTCACTACACTAGTGGACTGACAATTCAAATTAGTTTTGTCATCATAGATCCCCCAACTCAATCGAGACACATATACGTGACGGTCGAGGTAAACGTGTGTTTCATGGTAGCTCTTGACATTTGGAGGGCTATCCCCAAGGGATAACAATCTTGTCTTAAGGCTCGACAATAGACTTCCACGATCAAGCTCGTGTAGTTGTATTTCTCTGAATCACTAGACTTGTTAGACCCTCCCTATATAATCACAATGCACTTCACTAGGTCATAGACCCTGACACATAGTTCCCTCCATCGTGAGCACCATCTTTGGTGTGAGTCAGATTCATCACAATTAAATCCATTCTAATGTATGCATCACATAACTCAAATACAGTACACGCACAATATTTATCAAAATCTAAATATATATTACAAGAAATCTCAAGTGCACTTTATCAATTCAAATGTAGTTAATCATGATATTGGATTCAAAATATTCTCAAGGTATACACAACACCATATTTCTCAATACATCTCACATCATATAATCAAGACATGTAATACAACAATATATTCCGCATTTACATAGTCATGATATTACACTTAGTTAACCTAATCACAAGACACAAGTATACACAAATCATCATATACTTTTTTTCAAGACAAAAAAAAACATAATTTGTAAAATTAAAACACACAACACCTTATAAAAGTTTATAATCCATATTTCAAATTAGTCATTATTTCAAATTATTTCAAAGTTTAAAACACACATTATTTCAAATTAGCTCGAGTGGAACTGAACTCGGATCTCTTAAGCAAGGTCTCAAGTTAAAGTCTTGTGGATGAAATAATATAATTGAGAGGGAATACTATACTAAAGATGGCATGTCAGATTCTCTAGCGGAGATTGATCATTGATAAAATCGATTGATATACATCACGTCGATTGTGTAGTTACCCAAAAAAAGTAGTTCTTATTTTATTTTAATTATTGATAAAATGTCTGATATTCAATTTGAGTCGAGATTGTTTGAAATTAGGAGTCTATTTATTACAAATTCTAAGAAAAAAAATCATTTTCATATACATCACAACTTTATGTTATTTACAATTTAATGTTTAAATTATATAACCATGTGTGTCTAAAGTATATAAATTATTGACTATAGGATCATCAAAATATATATTTTGTTTTGATGGTTGGGTTGATTAAATTCTCATTCAACTAAAAGTTATTAGAGGTGTAAGTATATAATTACCTTGATGCTTACCATCAACAAATTCTGACTTTATAACACACTCGGAACAAACAAGTATTTTGGATTGCCTTCCATGATTGGGAGGAGCAAAAAAGTCACGTTCAAATTTATCAAGATCGTGTTTGAAGTATAATCAATTCTTTGAGTGGTAAATCTCTATCTCATTTTGGTAGAGATAGATCTTTATCAAGTTTGTGTTGAAGTCTATTCCCACTTATATGATGAGTATTTTTCTAATTCCTCATTTAGTAGTTAATGAAATTCAAAAAATGATAAACTCATTATGGTGGGGTTTTTACTTAGTGGTGATAATCGAGGTATTCACTGATTTTAGTGGGACATGTTATCTATTGAGAAAGAAGTTGGAGGTATGGATTTTCGTAGCATTTATGCGTTCAATTTAGCCATGTAGGCAAAGCAAGGATGGAGGCTTTTGAATAATTATGAATCATTGGTTGTGAAGCTTCTAAAAGCTAATATTATCCTAATGGTAACTTCATAGATGTAGAGGTCGGTAGTAATGCCAATTTAATTTGGAGAAGTATTTCTACTTCTCACATCATTTTAAAGGAATGCGTCAAATGGACTATTAAAGATGATATCAACTTAAAAGTTTAGAACTAGCATTGGATAAATGTTTCTCATGCTATTACTTTACAGCCTCTCACTTATCCAGTTAACCAACATTTGATGGTAAGAGACTTATGGTTTCCAAAAAAGAAGGATGGAGTGAAGATCTTGTGCATATTACTTTATCGGTGGAGTGGGTTTGTCCCCCTGCAGGTAAGCTTAAATGTAATATTAATGCGGTGTTCGTTAATGATTGTGTAGAAATTGATATGTGTCTTCTTAATGAGTATGAAAATTTTATCAAAACCAATAATTGCATCTATAAATCAAAGCTTGAAGTTAGAAGGGGAGAGGCTATGGTACTTAGTTTGGCTATTGCATTTATGAAGGAGTTGAATATTGTTAATGTCATATTCGAACTCAACTCGCAGCTAGTAGTGGACAGATTCGATAAACCCAAACTTCATCTATCTTATTTTGGTTTTTATATCTGCTGATTTCATTACTGAGTTTTCATCTTTTAGTAAAAACTCATTGGTTGAGTTCACTAGGAAACAAGTTGATGTAGTAGTTCACATGTTAACTTCAACTGTTGCATGCACGACTAGTATTTAGGTTTTTGATGTTATACATGATAGTATTGTTCATGAAATTTTAAATGATATTGATATAAGTTTGTTTTCTTTAAAAAAAGTTACATATTATTGATTATTTTTTATCAAGATTATCAATATTGAAACAGATTCGGTGGTTTAATCGATTAGACTAGAAACTGGACTTGTGAGTGGTTCAACCGGCCTTATAAACCGCCGTACAACAAAACTAGGGTATAAACTAGGAAACTTGGTAAAAAACTGGTTGTTTGACCGGTTTCATAGGTGGTAATAGATTTTGCTTTTATCTATTAAAAAATAAATTGACATTGTTTTGGCATAAGTTAGGTCACTTAAATTCATTTTCTTATTCCTTCACTTTTCATTTGCCTATAAGTAAAGGGTTGTTAATGAGTTGGGTCGACCTCATCAATTCAGTGAAATCGGCCCTGATTGACCCAAAAAGCGATATGGGTATGGTGATTGGGTCATCTTGGTTTTTAAAACAAAAGAAACTCATAACTAAAATTGGATACCTGATAAAATCATATCCAACTCGAGATAATTAATGTGACTCATGTGTTGATTTTTGCAAATAGTTTATGATGAAATTTATGACTTTGATATTTTCATTTATTGTATATTTATGTATTTGATGCTAAAAAATTAGTGAAAATAGGTTGCCCCATGTTTTTGGGAAAAAAAAAGGTTGAGTCGTTCTTTTAAAAGAACATAATGGCCCATCTTTTACAATTTGATTTAAAAAAAAATTACGCAGCTCAATATCTAACTCAATTCAAAAATGAGCAGTCAACCCAACTCAGGGTTGTGATCAGTGTTTTATCCATCAGACGCAATCTAGGGGATGGTTTGGGTCCCAACTTTGGTCAAACTAGACCCATGTATAACCCTACCTACAACAGTAAATAAACTCCAATAGAAACTCTACTCATTTTCTTTATTTATTTTACTGCTCCTAATGTCTGAGGATAGAAGCAGATTGTGAAATTAGAAATATATAATGAAATAGAGATTTAGGAGAAATGGAGGAGATGCAGATGTGGAAAATGAGAAAGAGAACAGGAAATATTGAAGATGATAATATGCAATTTACAGAAGAAAGAGGGATGTGGATTCTCGTTACCAAATATTCCTCAACACTCTCTCCACCACCTTTCTATATCAATCATCTACACCAAATATTTATCAATCATCTACACCAAATTCTTTTAAATTGGATCATCTACACCAAATATTTATCTACACTCTCTCCACCACCTCTCTATATCAATCATCAATTCTTTTTCTCTCTTACTTTTTATTTTTCTTTAATATTTTTTAAAAGAATTGATGAGAGGTATATAAAGATGTAGATATTGACAAAGACACCGATGGTTGTTTTGAATAATATTGGGCCTTGTAAAATATTTGGGATAGTGTAAAAGCCACTCATGTTTGCTTTGAATAGGGATGACGATTAGATCTAGACCTAGTGGGTACCCGCAAAAAAAAACCCATAATGGGTATGGGCACGGAGAAGGGTAATTACCCACAAAATTAAGCGAGTATGGGTGCGGGTACAGGTACTGTAGTACCCACCCCGCCCCGCACCCGCACTTATATAAATATATTATTTATTTATTATATTAGTGTTTAGTTTAATTAATTATTTTCTTTTATGTTTTAACATATATTAATATCATTGAACCACTACAATATTTATAATTGAAAGATAAATGTTTGTAAACTTTTTAGAAATTTGATTTTGATGAATAGGTAAATAATTGTGACTTTATAACGAAGAGTTATGTCTTATTAATCGTGACTTTATAATTATACTTGCAACTTCCTATCAATTTTTTTTATAAATATCGAATAAGTCCGCCGTATGACTTGCAACTTCATAAAGTATTATTATGGATATTTGAATATGTATTGTAACGTGTGTTCATTTGAAATGTTTTGAGTTAGAAAATATTTTGATTTATAATACTATATGATTTGATTTAAGTTATTTGAATAATTTTTAAATATAATCACACCAATATCATTTATTTATCGATCTATTTTAGTTAAAGTGGATAATGGGTATGGGTACGGGCACTTAGATACCCAGAGAGTAAAGGTAGAGGTATTAAGGTTGATACTCAAGAGGGTACAGACACGGGTATGAGTATTTTTTTAAATTGCGCGGACGAGTACTATAGTACCCTACCCAAACCCTACCTATTGTCATCCCTAGCTTTGAATATTAAAATACATCCTTAAAGCAACTACTGAACATTAATTGGCATAATTTTTTTGATTTCAATGTTATAAAATTATAAATAAACAATTAATTATTATATTTTTAGGTTAATGTTCTATTTTATTTAGTATAATATATTAAAAATCAATAAAAAAAAATATAGTAGTATTATTTAATTATTTTCAATTCAATCTCAATTCTACCTCAATTCAATCTTTGAACCTTGAATCGTTATCTACAACGATTCATTCAATATCCAGATTGATTTTAAATATTTTGATTATTATAAATCAATGAACAAATTGGAATGAGAGATAATTTAGATATCAAATTAATGGTTTATTTATAAATATAAATATATAGAAATTGTGGTGTTCTTCTCCAATTCAGGAGAACTATCGTGCAAAACTGAAATTACATAAAACAAAAAGGACTCAAATTGTAAAAGAGAGTTTCCTCATTTGAAATCAACCAGGGGCAAAACAGTAAAAGAAGTAAAATGTTATCAAATTATGTGTTTTTTAAGCAAAGTCGTTGGATCCATCGAGGAGGGACAAAAAACAGCTGAAAGAAACATGCAAAACAGTTTCTCTAAAGTTGAGATTTGTATTCACTGAAAAAATCATTTTCCGACACATCGAAATGGCTTCATTGAAACTTCCAGAGGTTGTTCCTTCTCCTACACAAGACAGTGAACGTCTTAGAAAGGCTTTCCAAGGTTTCTCTCTCTCTCTCTCTCTCTCTCTCTCTCTCTCTCTCTCAAGGAACCTGTTTTATTGCTGAAGAAAGTTAAAAACTGTTTTTTTTTATTAATGGTATTTTAGAATTTGGGCATCGAGAATTTTGTTAAAAAACTGAAATTTTCTAGTTTTTAATTATTGGGTTTTTCACAAATGTTAATATGCATGTTTGTAATTTTTTAAGTTTTTTTTTTATCTTGCCTATGCAATGTTGTAGCTAAGGGTAGATTTCAAACAAATATTTTTGCTTTTTTATTATTTGTAGGAATTTTATTTATTGGAGTTATTGTTTATGCTCTTTGTAAATTTTATTCTGTTTGTTAATCGAGATTTTATTATGAGTAATTGTTGGGTTATATTGTTATTGTTGTTGATGATGGTTATTGGAAAATGGATGTAGGACTTGGAACAGATGAAAAGGAGTTAATTTTGGTATTAGGACACAGAAATGCTCAACAAAGGAAGGAAATTAAAGAAACTTATCAGAAGCTTTACAATGAATCACTCATTGATCAACTTCAATCTGAACTCTCTGGTGATTTTAGAGTATGTTATGTTATGCTTAATTCCATTGACTTGTCTTTCTCTCTCTCTCTCTCTCTCTCTCTCTCTCTTTTTTTTTTTTTTTTTTTTTTTTTTTTTTTTAATTTTGTTTTGTTTTATAAGAAACAATTCTTAAATTTTGTACTTTTTTGGCATATTACATATATCAACTGAAATCATGTCACTTTCAGTGATTGCTTGTGATAATTTTAAATTGTAGTTTTTTTTTGGTACAAAATTGGTCCATCATTTTTATAAAATTGTAGGTTGCCATTAAACTTTGATCCATCATGTGTCCTATTATCTTCCTTGTATTTTAATTTTATGCTGATTTGATTTGAGTATTTCAAACTTGCTCTTTCTAATTAGTTGACTATTCTAAATTTGTTTATCAATTGAATTAAGCTAAAACTAAAAGGGTGTAATCTTACAAAAAGATACCTTTTTTTTAGTGGAGATTTTTTATGTTTAAGACGAATTTGACTATCAAGGTCTTGGTTAAATTATATCATTGTAGATTTAGAGAAATATTACATTTGATTGTGTATCAATGCAGTTTTCTGTCATAAAACTGTTATTTAGATTCATATTTATCTGTCAGTGCATATCGCGAAGCTCAAGATAATGATGTTTGTCCTAACATTTGTATAAGCTTTTGTTACATGATTTCTTTTATCCACGGAAATGTTCGTTTTACTTTTGAATTTCAATATGATTTTCAAAGCACAGTTGTTTTTCTGAAGTAATGATGCGATCTACTATACAATATCTTGACTTAGATCAGTGATATTTTGTAACAGAATGCTATAATTCTCTGGACTTATGATCCTCCAGAAAGAGATGCAAAACTGGCGAAGGAAGCATTGAAGGTTAGGCGAAAAGGGATCAAACAGCTGCAGGTTCTGGTTGAAATTGCGTGTGCGTCGTCTCCTAAACATTTGATGGCTGTGAGACAGGCTTACTGCTCTCTTTTTGAGTGCTCGCTTGAGGAGGACATTATCGCCTCAGTTTCTCAGCCCCTTACAAAGGTAAGTTTGTGAAGTTTCTCAGTCACATAGAACAGAAATTCTTATATAATTAAGTTTGTTGGATTTGGATTGCATACCATCGAAATCCCATGCATTCATGCAATCAGTATATTGGTGGCCGTTTGATCAAAGATTAGACAGTGTTGAAAACATGCATATTTTGAAATGTTGGATAGTAACACAGTAAAACAGATGTGCTGAAATTTTAGTGCATCCTTTAACTTTTATTGTAAAATACCGAGCTTGAAATTAGAACCGTCCAATTTTGATTCAACGGTCACCGTCTTATATGAAAATAGTTTGAGTTTTTTTATTTTTTGTTATTGAAATTATATGATAAGCGCTTATGCCATAAACGCTTAATTAAGTTGTTTATCCAAACAGGGCTATCATCATACCTTAATCTACTTGAGATTCATGGACAACCGAATATTAATGTCAAAATGAACTGTCGCATTACGTTTTAACATCTAGATTTATTGTATCCCTTCAACTGTAAACATATGATGTGTGGTGTCTGCAGCTTTTAATAGGCCTAATAAGCTCATACAGGCATGATAAAGTGACAGTCAATTTAGAGGTTGCAAAGTTAGAGGCAGAAAAACTACATGAAGCCGTCAACAATAAGAAATTAGACGATGATCATGTTGTTTGGATACTTAGCACCAGGAATGTTTTCCAGCTCCGGGAAACTTTTGCGTGCTACAAGCAACTTTACGGCCATACATTTGAAGAGGTTTTGCTTAAAGATTTAAGTTCTTATTAAAGATTTTAATTTTAATGTCAACTAGTTATGTATTGTTTTTGTGGTCATGTAAACTAATTATTTAAATCATTAAAATTTGTATGTTTTTCTTTGCAGGACATCAAAAATTGTGGTAAAGGTGATTTGGCATCTCTCTTAAATGTGGTAGTATGGTGCATAGATTGCCCCGAGAAACATTTTGCGAAGGTACTTGCTAATTTTCTTCTACTAAAGACAGGTTTATAAGTTAATACATTATTATGTTGAAAACTTAAAAGATATATCTATGATGGCTTTTTCAGAACTGTGGTCTAATTTTCAAAAGCCAGGTTTAAATGATACATTATACATGCTATAGACTATTGCTGATTTTAAATATATTAGGTATGTTATGCATACTAATTGTATAGATTACTCATAGCTCGTGTCGACAATTTAGCCTTTTTGCTTTTTGCTTGAGATTCTTCGCAACACAAATAGGATAATTGCATATTCCAACACATATTTTGCGTTTTCTAAGACATCTTTTTGTCAAAGCAAGTTTTTCTTGCTACAAATAGAATTGCTTTTGAAGCCTCTCAAAATCTAAAAGAAACATCTACAAGAAACTTTTTCTCCTTTTACGTTGGCTGTCGACTGCTTGACACAACAACCCTCTCCTTTTATCTGGACCAGCTATCCATAGCAAAACTAACCTAGGCGGGATTAGATCAGATGGAGGGTAGTCAAACAGATAAAGGTAGAAGACGACCTTGAAAAACTATAAGAGAAACTATTAGCAAAGACCTAGAGATTAATGAGCTAAATAGAGATATGTTATATCATAGACTGTTATGGCGTCGTTTGATCCATGTAGCTTACCCTAGTTAGTTGCATAAAGCTTGGTTGTTGTTGTGCACCGTTAAAGTACGGTTCGTTTGGCCTTCCAATGATAATTTCATTAAGGTAGCTCTCCAATATCAAATTTTGGCATCAATGTGGTCGGTTCGTAGGACCAATTTGACGAATATTTTTTCGGAGTACCAAAGTTATTACATATTATCTATAGAAGCTTAAAAATTGGCATTTACTCTAATTTCTTTCAAGCTGTATCAAGATTATATATATTATAAAAATACTAAAATTCAGCAAATGATTGCAATCTCATTTCTGTTGACTTGTATCAACAAACAGGTTGTAAGGGATTCTATCGTCGGGATAGGAACTGATGAAGATTCCCTCAACAGAGCTATTGTAACTCGAGCCGAAATCGACTTGTCAAAAGCTAGATTTGAATATGCTAACATGTACAAATCAAGTATAGATGATGATGTCATTGGAGATACCTCACGTGACTACAGAGAATTTTTATTGACTTTGCTAGGAAAAGGACCAAAAGGAGATTAATACATCACAACAAGAAGCACCTCTTATGCTGTTCTGAGGTTGCTTTAAATCTGCATTTGATGGTTTAAATTATGTTATACATGTTGCCACTCTATTTCAAAAAATTAGAATTGAAAGTTGAAATTAAAACCATATATGTGCGTGCGCGCGCGTGTTATTCTGAATTGACTTTGTTTGTATATTATTAATTGTTTGTACCTTTATTTGATGATGTAAAATATATAGTAGTTGCTATATATAATGGTTGCAATTATTTGAGTTGTTTAAAGAATACTTCAATGGATATAGTATGAGTTATGAATCTTAAGCTATTTGTGAGCAACAAGTGTTGTGACCTTCTACAATCCAAAACCCAATGCTGACGTGGAAGCTATAGAGTACAAAAAAATGGTTTCTTCCTTCACTTCTAGGAAAGAGGTTACAAACATGTCATGAATGATGGTCTGAAAAATGACTTAAACAAAGTTGATATATTTAATGAAATACATTAATTTTTTGTTTGTTTATATTTGGAATAAGAGAAAGTATGATGTATGTCAATAGGTTTTCAGGTAAACCTTTAACTATATGTAAAAATTTACATCTTCAAATCTACTAGTATGTATTAAAAGATATACTTGTATTAATATGTAGTTTTTATCTCCTATGTGATATAAATATCTACTAATTTCTCGTTAGCACCAAAATATAGTCAACTAATGGTTACAACTTTATTTTTATTTAGAATGACAAACTCTATTATTATATCAATTAAGATTAATAGTTTGAAAACATAAATAGTATAAAAGTCATATTTAATCATTTATATTATGGATTTAATTCATAGATACCATCAATATTAAGAATTTTTACCGCGTCAGTCAATCACAGTTATTAGATCATCAGAAATATTTGACTTTTAGCATAATTATTTCTAAATTCATATTCATGAGTAGTTGTGATATTGTGACATTAGAAAATTTTTTACATTCACTCTGCATGACAATTAAACTTTTATATTATATAATAGATATTATTATCATTGCTATATGTCTTAATGGTATGTGATACAGTTGATATACATTAAAATTATGATCTTATTTTAGTTTTAAAAATTATATTAATGAATATTTATTAAAATTATCATGTATAAGAATTTAATTTGGGAGGACGGTGGGTAAATATTAGTTACGATAAAAATGTAGTTTTGGCCAAAGATTAAAAAAAAAATACAAAAACAAAAACAAAAAACAAAAACAAAAAAAAGGATGTTTTGGTCAACCCATGTGAAGGGAAGTGAAAATTTTAAAAGGGGTGGAAACAGTAACATTTATCTTTTTAATTATTATGTCAATCAAAGTTTAAGGGTGGAAACAGTAACATTTGCGTATTATTGCGGCCTACGCAAAAGTTCAAGGCTCTAGCTTATTCTTTATTTTTGACCCAAAAAATAGTTATTATTTATTTTGTTTCCCATACCCAACGTTTATACCTCTACCCTCACGGCTTCACAATTAATCTGATATTTATGCATTTGTCTTTGTATATAAGCCACAAAATCCTCTTTTCATCACAAGCATTTATGAAACAAAGAGTGAGTAATGTTTTCTAATAATATGAACATCACCGTTCGTTTCTAATCTTTTAAATGTCTAAATAAAGCAGACATGATAATTTAAGAAATGAGTGTTATATTTATGTTAAGTGGTTGCATATTGTAAAAGCTATTGAAATAACACTCACGATATATTGTGATATAAATCAGTCATATAATGCTTTAACTACAAAATTTTGTTAAAATATTTGCTTACATATTATTACTGTTGAATGGTAGAACACATAGATACATATTTTATGCTATGTGATCCACTAATAAAATGTTTGACACCTAAATTTTTTCATATGGGATATCATTAAGGATTTTTTCATTTAACCTGAACCGAACTGATCCGATCAAACATAAATAGTAACTTGTTTTTTTTTTTATTTTTTTTTATTTTATAGGAGAAACATAAGTAACAACGATAACAATTCAATTGAATGAAAATATATTTAATACTTGAATG
>JBBPBP010000004.1:51881237-51908892 GCA_037974735.1 Cicer chorassanicum
TACTAACTATTTTCAAATAAAATACTAAAAAAAAGTGTTTAATAGATTTAAATGTAAACAAATTTAAACTAGATTCATCATATTTAATATTAATTTTTTAGAAATATTAATCGATTGATATTAAATACTATGATGAAATGTCTGTAAAATCTATAACAATTATTGATTAATTTGAATATTATGCTTCATATTCGAATACGCCGTAAATTTATTTATCATTTTATTTAAATAAAAAAAGACTAAAACAAAATATAACATTTTTGATAAATAGTATTTAACTCAAATGAATATTTCTTCGCGACAATTTCTTTTTATAAAGTTTCTTCACAACCGTATTTTAATTAATCCAACATTTTATTACATAAAATTCAATTCATCATAAAAATTAATATACTTGATAATTTTTTTAAAAAAATGTATCTTGTCTGAATGACATAGATAATCTAGGTAAAAATACTCTACATACCTTACTTTGATAAAAAAAATATATATATATAGAAGAGAAGAAGAAGGTGCGCGACGGTGCGGCTGTTAGAACAGAAGAAGGTGGGTAACGGCGCGACTTTAACTGAAACAGAAGAAGAAAGTGGCGCAGACGTGGAAGAGAAGAAGAAGGTGGATGGCGGCTGCTAAAAATCTGAATGAGAAAAAAGAATAATGAAACCCTATTGGGCTCTTTGACTATTGGGCTGCCAAACAAATTTTTTTTAAAAAAAACATAACTAAGAAAGTTGGATTTTGTACCCCCTATATTATACTTATACCCCCCAAAATATTAAAAACCCAAATTTGTCCCTTTAATTTTCTTTATATTAATGGTAAATAAAAATTATTCCAAAATCTCACCTCTCACCAATGTTTTCGGAAACTAATCTTTTTCCCTTAAATATTTGGTACATACTTTATAATTTCCAGAAATTTCAAGACACAAAATTTCCGGTAGTAGAAATTATTTATCGGAAATTTCGCCATCAAAATTTTCGGTACATTATTTATAGTACCGGAAATTTTGTCCATTAAAATTTCAAATTTGAAATTTCCGTTACGTGTTTTTTTTTTGGATTTGTTTTAATTTTTTTTATTTGAAGTAGAGATGGAAAAAAACACTATTATTATGTATAGATTTGAATGAAGTATTCACAACTGATCAAATTTTTGAGTCACAAAAAGTTGTCATATCATGGGCAAGAGATGTTGATCGACAAAATCGAGTAGTTGTTATCGTTACTCGCTCTGATATAGAGATCGGAAAGAGATGAATGAAGTCAAAATTAATTATTGGTTGTGATAGAGGTGAATCCTATTAGATTGTGTAGGAGGTCGAACTCGAGAATGTTCAACGGTGTTTTTCGCTTCTCTAATCCTCTCTAAAAATAAATTGAATATGATATATATGTAAAAAAAAATTAAAAATAAAATAAAAAAACAAAAACTGTACTAGAAATTTTAGGAATGATTGAAATTTTCGTCCGGGAGTGCCACCGGAAATTTTAAATTTTCGATGGAGTAAAATTAACTACCATAAATTTCAAGGCACAAATTTCTGGTAGAGTAAAACTAACTACCGGAAATTTCAAGGAAAATTTCCGGTAGTATAAATATTGTATCGAAAATTTTGTGTCTTGAAATTTCCGATAGTTATAAAGTCTTTACTGGATATTTAGGAGAAAAAGATTAGTTTTCGAAAATTTTGGTGAGAGAGTGAGATTTTGAAGTAATTTTTTTTTACCATTAATTTAATGAAAATTAAAGGGACAAATTTGAGTTTTTAATATTTTGGGGTATAACTGCAATTGAGGGGTACAAAATCCAACTTTTCCATAACTGATCACCAGGTCAGATCTATGGATCGACGCATTCAAATTGTTGAACCCATTATCCGAACCGAATATAAGCGAGTTTCAACGGGTTGGGTCGAGTCGGACCTGAAAGTGACCGGGTACGAGTAAAAAATAAGTTGAGTTGGATTGGGCGATCGGGTTGGCTGGTCGATCCGCACCCATGTACACCTAATTGTCGGGAACTTGTGTGTAAGATATTAGAGCATTGCAACAATTTTTATTGTCTTAAGTGTTCGTACATTTTTGTTTATATTGTACATACTTTCTTTTTTGTATTCTAACCCTTTTTGATAAGTTATTCCTCTTGGTAGTTATTTCTTTTTCAGATTCTCTGATACAAACCATGGTTGATCATGGTACCCGTAACTGATATTATGCCCAAGAAATGGAGCAAGAACAACGACAATATTATGGACAACCTCGTTGTCAACAATACCATCAACATCCTCCTGAGCCTAATAAAATTTCAAAATTGGAGGAGATTATGAACAAGTTTATGCACTAGTATCAATATGCTAAGAACCAACGTTTCATTTAGGAATCTTGAATTTCAGGTTGGACAAATAGCCACACACTTGGCTAAAAGACAAGAAAGCATGAACACTCAAACCAATGGAGAAGTTGACAAGGAAGTTGAAGAAGAAAAGATGGTTGTTGAGAATGAAAAAGAAGAAAATTGAGTATTAGTTGAAAATAAAGTAAAAAGATTATTCAGTGAGGAAACAATGAGTTTGGAGAGTCCTTTTTTAATAAAACTTCCTTACCCACCTGCTCCAACTTACAAAACAATCATTAAGGAGAAAGCTATTGGAGAGAGTCATGAAGAGGTTGTGAAAGAAAAAAAGAAGAATGAAGAATAAGACGAAGAGCTAGTTGAAAAAGAGGAAAACAAACAAGAGAAGGTGAAAGAGAACAAGACTGAAATTGATAAAGTCATAGAATTCATCATTGTCTTGTTCAACAACAATCAACTGGAGGAGACATGGAAGCCACTTCATCTTTATTTCAAACTCATGGAATTACTCCAAAACAATTTGAAGGAGAGAAATGATGTGCTCTCTAATCATTTTGGTCACCTTGACAAGGGGTGTTGGCGTTAAGATATTGACGTTAATGAAGCGTTTATTGGGAGGCAACCAAATTTCTATCGCTTTCATCTTTTTATTTTGAGTTTATAGCATTTTTATGTTGTTTGTGTTAGATATGATTGTGTCATGTTTGTTTTATGTTATATATGTGTTATGTTTGGTTTAGTTGTGTTTTACAAATCACTAGTGATAAGTTAGTAATTTTTGTTATATGTGTTTTGGTTTAATTGTGCTATGTCTTTTTTATGAAACATTAGTACCTAGTGTTCTTGTGTAACATAATGAGAGCAGTTTAACGCAAGGCATGATGAGTGTTCAAGTGCTCATAGGACCAATATGCTAACTTTGATGGAAATTGGTCATATCTTGAATTATATTTCTATGTACTAAAGTGTGGGGTTATGTGCTTTATGAAGTTTTGTGTGAAATATGGGAGATGTGTGAGATAATTGTAAAATGGATGCACTTGGCTAAGAAGGAATAGCTTAGTGCCACAAATTCACTTAGCCAATTTTAAATCTGTTAAGCCAATTTTAAATTATTGACAAATTCGCTAAGCTAATTTTCAATTGGCTAAGCGAATTTTGAAGAAAAAAAAAAGGTAAACTCCCTATAACAAATTTGTAGAAAATCTTGGTGACTCCCTATAATAAATTCGCTTAGTGAATTGGCCAAGCGAATTTTATAAAAAAATCTCGGTGACTCCCTGTAACAAATTCACTAAACGGATTTTAAATTGGCTAAGCGAATATAATAGAAAAATCTAGGCGGCTCCCTGTATCAAATTTGTTGAGCGAAATGTGAACTAGTTAAGCAAGATTTGAGAAAATTTGGCTTATGGTTCTCTCTTAAATTTGGTAAGCGAAATTTTAATTTTCCAAATGAAATTTTGGACAATTTCAGCTGAGATCTCTATTTAAAAACCTTTGAGCAAATTTTTCCTTAGCTAAGCTAATTTTTGCACCAACTACACTAATTATTGCACATTAACTATCATTCATTCAGAATTAGTTTTTCAGGTTAGTATGCAGGAAAGTCGTCCAAAATGCAGGAAAGACATCCAAACCTAGAGGCCTTCCTATAGGGGATGGGATGCAGAGTGCAACAAAATTTTTATAAAGAAGATGAAAGCACACCATGAATTGTGATCTTTATTGTTATGAATTACCTTCAGTTGTTTAACTTCTTACTTTAAGTCTTTTATGCAAATATGATTGAAACATGACTTCAAATGTCAAGGTTTGGGAAAAATCAAGCTCACTTGCGCGAAAAAGATACAATTTTTTGTAAGCTAATCATGAGAAGATTGATATTTGCATCTTTTCTTTCTTATATAGGTAATTGAAGACTTAATAACAGCCGAACCTTGAGCCAGTTGATCACATTGCAATTCAAAATAAAGAATGGTTGCATATACAACTTCGCTTAGCGAATCTATCAGTGGGTAAGCGTTCAAGTCAAAAAGTTGAGGAATTATGCAAACCATAATTCGGCGAATTACAAAATTCTCTAAGAAAATTCAAGTCTGAAGCTAGGGTGCAAAATAACAACAAAATTCGCTAAGGGAATTGGGGAAATTTGGCCAGCTGTTTCTTACTTCAATTTGAAAAAATCCAATTTTGCTTAGGGAATAAAAAAATCGCTAAACGAAATTCCACTTACTCAAACATTATATAAAGCAGAGATAACAAAGGAATAAGAGATTGATTGACCATTGAAGAGTTATATTCTTGTGTACTTTAGATGCCTACCATGACAATGAGTAGCTAAACATCTCTTTGATGGAATTAGATGTAATTAATCAAACTCTCATATATCTGTTTTGATTATATTTATATGTTTTAGTTATATGTTAATTGCAATGACTTATCCTTGTTCTTAATACTTGTTATAATTGGATCACTTATAATATGATTTGTTAATTTGATGTTTTATTGAAAAATACTCTTTGAATTTTGATTTATGATAAATCATCTATTTAATCTGATTTATAAGAATAAAATTAGATTTGATAGTCATAAATCGTAATTATTTAATGCAAACTTCTTTGTTAAATATTCGAGGAATTGATGTTTAGAAAAGACGGTTGATTTCTCAACTCATTAAGGAATTAATGATGACGATGTTGTTATTGTGTAACAGAGAAGATGTATGTTAATCACTATGATAAGAAAGAGCTGGATTAAGGAAATCTAATACCAAAAATTTTATTTCATTGTTTTATTCCCAATTGACTTTTATCGTGTTTTAATCTAATTGAATTAATGAACAAAACCCTTATAATCATTCACTTAGAACCATAAATTTTGTTAAACAACTAGATATCCCACAAGTCCCCATGGATACGATAACTCTTTATACTATACTACTTTGATACTTTTATCACGTATTCAAAATCCTCCAATTCATTTCAAAGACTACTTATGATCAAATTCAATCAAAAATTAAGTTTTCTTTGGAAAATTATATATAATTATCCAATCTGATTAATTCTCGTGGATCATTGCTCACTAATATCATTGAAAATCAAGAACCAAAGTCATATTCTCAAGTTATGAAATCCGTTGAATGGCGCGAAGCTATGGAAAAAGAAATTCAAGCCTTTGAATCAAACAACACTGGCTTTTATGTCCACTCCTTGAAGGAAAATCAAAAATTGATTGTAAGTTAATTTACACAATCAAGTATCGGTCTAATGGTTCTATTGAGATATATAAGGCTCGTTTAGTTGCAAAAGTCTACACGCAAGTTGAAAATATCGATTATTGTGAAACTTTTGCCCTTGTTGCTGGTGGATCTTTTGTTGGGGGTAGGCTGCATATCTTGAACAAGAAGATTATGAAATTGATGATGATGAAGGTTGCACAAGTAAATTCCAAAGCATGTGTATCACACTAAGCTTTAGGTTCGATTCGCCTCCACCAATCTATATATATTGGATCCAAACGGGTTAACCAGGTACATCAAGCTTATCGATCAATGATAGTTTACAGAATAAAGTTCCTTCATTGACTCTCGTGCACTAGCGAAAAGAAGAAATGACTCAGAAATATTTTTGACAGAAATTTAGTTCATGTTACATGAAAATTGTGTTCTGCTTTCTGCATCTAAAGTATCTCTATTTATAGAGAAACTCATACCAATTAGTGAAAGAAAACAACTCTTGAACTCATACCAATTGGTGAAAGAAAACAGCTCTTGAGAAAGATTGTAACCTTTGGCAACTTAACAGATGCAATGGTTTGAATTAAACCTAAGCATTGCAACCACTAGACCAAGTGATACATTAAGTTATTTAATTTTGCTACATTAATATAGCTATTAGAGAATTCCAAATATATTTTGGAAATTCCCCTTACAATCCCCCACCATTTTCCAAATATATCTAGGTCCGTTATTTCGGAAATATCATGGTTTCAGATAAAGGTATTATGTTTTCACTCATCCCCGAATAGACTGGTAGACAAACTTTGAACCAACCATTCATTAGAACAAGTGTGCATAACTCACACATGAAATCTCGAACCTAAAGATTCTGTGATCTGTGTTGGTGACAATTGCTGCAAGACTTTAATAGTGAAGTTGTTGATGAAGAGTATCTGTAGCAAATTGGTCCATAATTGTTAATGGAATCATTTGTACCTTCTACAAAGAACATAAAGAAGTCTTGTCCATAATTTTTCTCTTTTCTGGCTCTTTTACTTCTTCTAGGTTCTGAACATGTTAAAGTATCATTATTAGATACATTATTTTCTAGACTTTGTACACTAGAACGTACAATTTCCTTGGGATGTGGAATTGAGTTAAATCTATTTTCTTGAAAAATTGCATCTCTTGACTCAATCATTGTGTTAATAGGATATGAGTCATTAGATTCAACAACCATGAATCTATAGGCCTTGCTATTTTCAGCATAGCCCAGAAATACACTTTCAAGACATACAGCCTAACACTCATCATCAAATAAATAGAATATCAATCATATTAATAAGAGGAGGACCATGCAATAGCGGTTTAAAATGTTTTACACATGTTTTACACCATTGTTCAATCTAAATCATTCATTTTATTATTTATCTTTATTTAATAACTACTTATTAAAAATAATTATTCAATACTTATTTTTTATTGTACATCAGTGTAAAAACACCGACGGCGCATAACCTTTTTTACCTATTAATTAATATTAATCAAAATAATTAGTACTCATAGGCTTTATTCATTGCTGAATACGTTCATGTCAATCATTTTATGCCTTTTAAGTCTATTTATAACAATATCAAATATATCAATATATTCGGTTGATACAAAATCAATTATTTTCCTTTTACAAGTATTTAAAGCATTATTATGAATATCAGTTCAGAAAAAAACACAAGCCAACAAATTAGTATTGCTAGTCTTTACATATTTTGTTGTTTGAGGATTACTTTATTTTCGCCAAGAATATTCCTAAAATCTTATTTTTAGATTCAAAGTTGTTTATACATACTTGTAAGTTTATTTGATTTCCACACTGAAATATGATTAGATCTTTAATTTAAATAGTGTATAAGTTTAATTGCTATATATATATATATATATATATATATTGTTAATGTAAAAATTTTACACTATCAATCCATTACAATTATTTATAAAGATAATTTTAAAAGTGATTTTAATAAAAATCAAATATTTAAAGGATGTAAATTGACTACAGTATAAAAAATATTATTTACACTGAAAATCTATATAAATTAAAGTCATATATTGTATATTGTATATGTCTTGTACCTTGTATGTAATTAACAAAATTAATTCAAACAGTTTTCATAAAAAATAATAATAATTCCAACAGACTAACGAGTTTACAATCGAATTTAAAACCAATTTGAGTAAAAAGGAGTTGAACCAGTGGCGATGGAGTGGCAGACGGTGTGTAGCTTTCTTTCCAGGCTGGATATTTCATCTAGTTACTTTTGTTGCTAAACCTGTTCCACTTTTAGGTACTATTTTTAGTACTGCGCCTAAAAGATGCCATCACCGACTCACATCATTTGGTTATTTAAATATCACAAATTTTAATACCAAATAAATTTGCTATAGATTAATATTTACATAGGTGCGGCGTCATGTTAGATATAGAAGTTAATTGTCATATTTTTTTTAGAACTACAATAGTAATTTAAATGATATTAATTTGATAAAATTAAAATAAATAAATATATATTTTGTATGAATTCGATTTAAATCATATTACTATTTTGTTCATAAACACGAGTAGAATCATGAACTATGACTTCTAATAATTATTAGTTAAATTTCTAATAACTTTTAAGCAAAAATACAACTATCATTTTTTATGTTTAACTCAATTTTCGCTTTATATCCTTTAAATATTTTTCTTTCGAAACCGGTCTTTTTAGTGACATTTTATTTGAATTGTTAACCTTTATTTTATGGTCCATTTGTATAGATATTCTTTTTTAGTAATTATGTTAAAAAATGTTGTGACCATTACGATGCATAACGATATTGACGTGACAAATTATAAAATTAAATGATTTTTGGATTGGTTTTTTAAGTTTTGGCAAAAGTATACCTATAGTAGTATCAGTTTAGCCTAGTTTTCGCTTAGGTTCAATTTTTATCTTCTTTCTCTTTATCATCTCCATCTTCACCATCTTCTTCTTTCATTCCATCTTTAAAATACTTAAAACTTAAAATATGTAATTACAATAGAAAACCTCAAAACGTTAACCATGTGAATGGCGATAAAAACCCAAAATGACAAATCCACCATTCCAACAAGGATTAAAAATGAGTTGGTATAAATCAAAAAGAGAAACACACTATAAAAGTCTTCAAGATATTTGTTCAGCTTTTTTTAATCTTCTTCAAGGTATTTTTTTGCACAAACTAATAGTTGATTTTGTTTTTCTTTCATGGGTTTCAAAAAGGCGTTTAGGATTTCAAGATATATGTTCTTCCTTCTTCCAACAACACAAATTAAAGTTTTCATCAAATTCTCTATCATCAACCTTCATCATAAGCTTAAAAATAACCCAATTAAAAAACAAAGAAAATATGAAACTAAAACCTAAAAAAATCTATAAATATAAATATAAGCTTGGAACAATAGGTTTTCCATAAAAGATGATGAAAATAAAGAATGGCTTAATGTTCAAATGAAATATAACTTAAAGAATCAATTTGAGAAAATTTAAAAATGTAAATAACCAATATAAGAAATGAGTCAAACTTAACAGATCACAATGACTTTCATTTTTCTAGATTGAAAGAGTTCTAAGAACTTTTTTTATAGAATTTTTATTTGTAATAAAAACTAATTAAAAAAATTATATTTATTTTTGCCATATCAATACCCTTATTTCTACTAGTACAATAAAAAAAAAAAGTATACCCATTAGAGGATCAAATTTTTGGGATGTGACCTCTACTAGTCTCAAAAATTAGAAAATTTTGGTATATTTTTTTGAAAGGGAAGACATTTTAAGAAAAAAAAATCTATTGAACAATGTCGAATGTTATTTAAAAGTCATCTAAAACTCAAACAAAGATCGACGACATTCGTTGGAACAGTCTTCTTGTACTTTATGGATAAGACAATGACTCGATCGATGTAAATATAAGAAAAAACGAATATGTCCCTTAAAATTGAATTTTTCAAATCGACATCAATAAGTCACCGCCTCAAACATATAGACCGAAATAACCATTAGCTAATACTTCTAAAGAGTATTAATGATCGCCGTTAGTGTTTTGGATGACTTTTAGCATTGGTCTACTGTGCACTTGGTCATTGAAATAACAAGCTAACCAAACAAGAAATAAATGTTATGATCATGATTCACACCTCCACATACTCTCGAAATCTCGTGATTAGTCACTGCATCATCCTCATTCAACTTTAATCAACCATAACAAAGAGGGGTCCAACAAATAGGAAATGAAGTGTCCCTCTTAGAGTAGATAGGAAAAAGAAGATTATTAATGGACAAAGACTAACGATTTCATAGAGTTTTAAAGGGCTAAGTTAATATTTTAAAATATATTTGAGATGTTTTTAAAAAAAATATTAATTAATAAAATGATACACAATCATATGACATTTCAATCATACTTCATTCATTCTTAAAAATATTTTATAGCTTACTTAGTTTTGAAAAGAAAAACAAGTTCTCCCCTCCCTTTCAAAATCCCCCTAACAAATACACCTTAAGAGATTGCAACCATTTAATAGTTTGTCTCTAATGCCAAAGCTTCAACATGAATACTAGTATTACGAAAGACTTTCTCATTTCTATCTATACATATGCAATCCATTGTAACCCCAAAGGTAATCAACCAACAGTTTGTTGAGGTAAAATCCCTTAACAAACTTACATAAATCACTCAAGTTTTTTCTCACCAAGCAGACTTGAGGATGTTTACACAAATATGATAAAAGTGATTATGACCAGATTACAACTCTAATGATATAGATTGCAAATAGGAATACTCTCAAAAGATTGATCCTTGAATCTCTAACAAGAGAACTAGTGTGTTTCTTAATACTTTGATGAAGAGAACATTGATAGATTTGCACTTAAGAAAGTAAGATATATTCGATTATAGTCTCTTCGATATTGTAGCTTGAAGCACCTTTTATTTGTAGACTTGAGAATACTTCTTTTAGCGTAAAGGATATTTAAGATCGTTGGGTACATGTCCCAAAGAGTTAGAGTAAGTTGATTGATTGTTCTCCAAATTTTGTAGAAACATCCTCATATGTGAAGATTTTAATGATCATCCTCTTGTGTATGAATGTGGTGGAGACGTTTTAGTATTCTCTTATTCTTATGACAACTTGCAACGAGCTATTAGGTGATATGAATGAGATGTCAAGTTTTTGCTTAATGTTACTTTGTGTACTTGTGGTGTAGAGCGATCTTTTCCTGTCTGTTCTCCTCATAAAATATTCTTCATATTGATGCATGATGATGTTCGGGGGAACAAAATCAGATTTACAAAAAGTGTGTATGCGTCTTCACATATGTGTGACAAATTTGTTTCTTTCATAAGATTCCTTATCTTATGACATTTAGATAATGTTCCCTTGCATAGTAACCATCATTTCTTTTGAATGTTTAATGCAACATTCTTTTTATTTTTATTTTTTATGTTGACATAAATAATATCATATAAATTGCAATTTGAGTCTGAAAATGAATATTTATAGGTTTGAGGATGATTATTATTCTTGTTCGTGTATATGTTTAAACAACTTGTCTAAGATTGATTAAAAACATGTCTTATAATGAACACACTCAAGAACACATAACATATCACTTAATAAAATCAGAATTAACTAAATTTTCATCTAATTAAAGTTTATTGTCATTAAAACATCTATTTAACAGATTCTACCTTGACACATACCCCTAAAGAATTTTTTGAAAACATGAAATAAATATTTAATAGATACACTAATAGGACAATGACTTACATAAGTCATCCTACGATGAACATGATCGTCATTATTGAAAAGACAATACTTGCAATCTTTCAAAGTAATCCTTAGACTTTCGAGGCCCCTTACCACCTTCGAATAGATTGATAAAATAAGTAGATGTGAAACTTTCATCAGGTTCAAAACATCAAACAAAAGTATAGGCTACCTCCAAATTATATGGAACCGGACAAACTTTTATATGGTTAATGAGATATGCAATATGTGAAACGTCCAACTATCCATTAATGTAAATCATCAATTAGTAGACATGATTTTTTCATTCTCACGTGAAATTAGTTTCCACACTAATACATGAAACACACAATCATGAAATTAGTTTTCATGATTATTTATTTTAAATTTATAAAAAATAATAAGAATAAAAATATCAATCAAAAGGTTAAACCGTCGCTAAATTTGGGAAGAATGACTGATTTGGTCCTATAAAACACACTCATAGTTAAGGATAATCATATCCAAATTAAAATCACAAAACCGATTCAAATAAATCGAAAATTACACAAAATCGAATCTAATTGGATGTCATTTTATAAAAATGATTCAAATCAGATCGACTTTCAAATTTCTTTTTCAATTTAAACCAAACAGTAACAAAATGTATACATAAATTTTAATATTTGTTTAATGAGAAAAAAGAAAATGCATTGTCAATATAAATTAATTTTACACTTACGTCTAATAAGAATTAATAGTGTCCTAGTTATTTTTAAAAAAACTATTACAAAATATGATTACATAACAAGATGATAAGTTATGATTGAGTGATAGTATAAAACTATTGGATTAAAAGTCTTTTTGTTCTCCTATTTTTGCCTAAAATGAACTTTTAGTATCTCATTTTTAAAATTGGTTTAAATCAAATTTTTTTTTTGTCTCTTTAAAGTCGATTCAATTCAAATTAATTGCAAAGCAAGCACCTTTTTGCTCATAGTTTATTCTAATGAACAAACTACAAAGCTTGTGGAGCCAATGAGCCGCTAAAAGTGAAAACCCTGCTCAAATGCTAAGTGGTCCAATGCTAATTATACGCAACTCATTGCCAGCAAGCACAATAATTCACCATAAATAGAGGACACAAACGTAATTTACTCGAACTGCTGGCATGTGACAAAGATACTTATGTGGCCTGGTTAACCCACCACTTCTTCAAGCATACCTTCATGTTGCACTTGGAATTGGAAACTTCCCATGCAAGAGACCGCCCACAAATAATTAAATATCAACTAAAATATAAATAGCCGATGAATTCTATGTATTTTTTTAGGCTCATTAACTCATTCACTTCAATTATTAAGATTGTTAGTATTTTATTTAGGACGTGATGTATACGACCTCCTTATCATTTTTGTATTTTTTTATGGTGATTTTGGTTTCATAAGTTTGTTTATCAAAACTTTTTTTTTTGTTGCTAATTGCTTATCAAACCTATAAGTACAACTTTAGCTTTGCAGGTTTTACGGTAATATATGACGTCAACGTTAAGAAAGCTTGTGTAACAATTCAATAAAGCTACTAAGGTACGAATTCAGTAGTAAAATTAAGACAACAATGTTTAAGAACCTTTGTCAAAGAAGAAAAAAAATTAGATGGTGCCATCATTGGAATAGGATAGTGGCGTTGGGCTCATTTATACATCAATAAATTCACTTATTATATGAATTAGGGATATTTGGTTGGAGGTGGATTCAAGAGAGCGCGTGAAATGGGAAAAGAGATGATGAAATATTTTAAATGAAATACGTTTGGTTCAATTTTTAGGAGTTGAGGGGAATAGATGAATTCAATATAACTAAAAAAATCATTTAAAATATCTCTTATTTTCTTGAACCAAACACAAAAATCATGTAAAATTTCTTCTACTCTCTTGAACCAAATATAATAGTACTAAGACTCCTCTTACAATGAATAAAGAGTTGTTAGTTATAGATTAATAAAAAAGTGATTTTAAATTTTCTTTTTTTAAAATCATTTTTACATTTTTATTAGAATTTACTCAAAAGTAGTACAAGTTATTTTAGGGTTGTTTGTTCCAATTTAAAAAAGTTATTTTGAGATTCAATTAATTAGATATTCAGCGATAGAGATTTTAAAATAGTAAAAATCATTTTTTTTTAAAGTATCTCTCAAACATGTTTTTTTTTATGAGAAGTTATTCAAAATAGCTTCTCGTTTTAAACATTTTTTTTTTGAAATTTTACCATTCAAAAAAAGTTGGAGTAAAAAGATGTAATACTTAAAATAGTTTTTTATGAGAAGTTATTCAAATCAGTTTTTCAGTTTAATTTTTTTTTTAAAAAAACTCTTTTAAACAGATTATAACAAAAAGATGAGATATTTTAAAAATCATTTTTAAAAAAGTTGTATCAAACGAGCCCAATATGATACAATGCAAATATATCTTTCGCCATATTTAGTGTGAAAGTTTTGGGGCTAAACTCGTAAAATAAAATAAATGAGTTTATATCATTTAAAATAGATTTATTAAATAATTTTGATTTGATATATTTTTTTACAGCTAGTATAATTGAATAGTATTGTAGTTAATCCAGAATCGATTCTTTCATGTTGAAAAAAATATGAGGGGTCATGTTATAGTCTCAACTATTTAATCTTTTATCTTAATTTTTAAATATACATTCTCTCTCATTTAAGGCATTAGATTAAGGGTTGAGATTTGTTGAGTCTAACTCATAGATATTGATAAGTGGACAAGTTCGAACTAGGAGAATGAATGAGACATGCCTTTTGGAGTTGGTCTAACGTTTGTCGAAGGAGGCAATTAGGGGTGCGAGGGGCGAAGCCTCTCCGATATAGTACAAGAGTATTGTTGTATTCTAGACCTTAGTAATTAAATACATGTTGTACTCTATAAGCCCTAATCAATCATTCTAATACAAAAGAATTGCAGCCGCTCTCCAGTCAGAGACATAGATATACTTGGCCGATCATCATTACCAAATGTCTTGTGTTATTTGCGTTGCGTTTCTCATTCTCTATACTTTTAATTTAGACTGAGTCGCTCTTCTAACAAGATTCAACATGACCCAAAATTGAACATGAGAGAATCTATTCTCATAGTTAGACTTACATGATTGTCGCATCTCAATGGATTTCTAACATGGAAATATTGAAGCTTTATTTTGTAGTTTTATAATTCACTCGTGTTTGGTTTTATTCAACTGTAAAAACAAATATATCTTATCTCTCTTTGGGATTATAACTCCCTGCGATCAAGGTAATCTCACGCTCAAATATATAGCCACTTTAACTGCCAATTATACTATATACAACTATTTCAAAACCGTCTGAAACTCCAATGATAATTGATGTCTCTCAAAAGTAAAAGTTCACAATCTTTCTAATTTTAACATTTGAGATAGTGACATGATCAATGTCATTTAGACAAAAACAATAAAAATAACATATATGTATGCCTCATAAATATCTACATTAACTTATGTTTTTACTTGTTTTGGTCAAACTAACACCAATAAGTAAGGTTGTTCATGGTTTGGTTAATGAAGAAATTTGAATTGTTACAATAGTTTGATAAAATCGAACCGAACTGTTATTTCTGAACCAAACATATTCTTTGTGAACAAAATGTTGAAACCAAGTTGATTTTATACTTCGAATTTTGATGTTAACAAAAGTATTTTACGAGAACAATATATTTGACTTAACATAGTATGAAAAAAGATTCATGTTTTTTAAAAAAATCTAAAATAATATTTGATTCAGATTTATGATTGAAGAAAATCTTTAACCAAGTTGAAAAGAAGATATGGTCATATGTGTTTAAAGAAAATCTAAAATAAAATTTGATTCAGATTTATGATTGAAGAAATCTTTGACCAAGTTGAACAGAAAATATGGTCAAATGTTTTTAATGAAAATATAAAATAAGATTTGATTCTGATTTATGATTAAACAAAATCTTTGACCAAGTTGAAAAGAAGATATGATCAAAATTTGAAGAAGATTTGATCAAGATTTATCTACAACAAAATATGAACATAATTAATCTGAATAATTTACAAACTCAAACTGAACAAAATCAATATGAAGAATTTACAAAATCAATATAAAGAATTTACAAACTCAATCTGAACAAAATGCGAACATAATCAATTTGGAAGAATTGCTCATATTGGTTTTAGAAATAAAGAATTGGCTAAAGAACATATTATAAAAAAACATCTTGTTCATAATTATTTTTGAATAAGATCATTGTTGATCAAGCTAAGAATGAAGATACAGTTCTGAATTAAATAAGGACTAAATTGAAGCCCTAATTTTATCTATAAATAGATACTCAAGGCTGAAAAAAAATAAAAAAAAAGTAGAAGAACTCATTAGCTCAAAATTTCAAATTCATCTTAGAGTTCAAAGAGAGAAACACTTGTTCAAGTTAAAAACATTTTCTAAGTGTTTTTTCTTAGAGTGTGAGAGATATTATTATTATCAGCTTTGTTAGAAGCAACTTCTGAAGTTTCAATCTTTTGTATCCAACCTGATAATGGCTTAGTTCCTTCTTTAATCTAAGGTTGACAGATTGTTAGCAGAAGACTTGGCTTGTAGGATCAAAGTAGTTAGTTTGTCAAAAGTATGAGGTTGTCAGACTGTTTGAGAATACTAGTTTGGAGGGTCAGGTGCTTTGAAATTCAAGGTATTTGAATTAGTGGATTAAAGCATTCTGAATGAGGGGACTGGATGTAGCCAAGTTAGGGATGACAATTAGATCCAGACCCAATGTGTACCCGCAAAAAAACTCATAATGGGTAGGGTAAAAACCCACATAATAGGTATGGGCACGGGACGCGTAATTACCCGTAAAATTAATCGGGTATGGGTGCGAGTACGGGTACTATAGTACCCCCGCCCCGCACCCGCACTTATACAAATATATTATTTATTTATTATATTATATATTTTATTTAGTTTAATTAACTGTTTTCTTTTATGTTTTAACATATATTGATATCATTGAATCACTACAATATTTATAATCGAAAAATAAAAGTTTGCAAAATTTTTAAGAATTTAATTTTGATGAATAGATAAATAATTGACTTTATAACTAAAAGTTATGTCTTATTAATCGTGACTTAATAATTATACTTACAACTTCCTATCAATTTTTTTTTACAGATCTCGAATAATTCCACCGTATGACTTGCAACTTCATAAAGTATATATTATTATGGATATTTAAATGTGTATTGTAACGTGTGTTCATTTGAAATGTTTTGAGTTAGAAAATATTTTGGTTTATAATACATTATGATTGAATTTAAGATATTTGGACAACTTTTAAATTTAATCACAAGAATATCATTTATTTATCGATCTATTTTAGTTAAAGTGTGGGTAAGGGATATGTGTACGGACACTTAGGTACCCAAAGGGTAAGGGTTCGTGTATCAGTCATTATTTTAACTTTTCTTAGTAGTGATATCAAGACATTTTAAAAGATTAAAAAAATCAAACCAACCGTTAAACCTAATTGCATCGGAAAGAATCGAACTGTGACATATAGTTCGCAAACTAAACCGAATTGAACCGGTATGGTTCACAAACTACCCACCACATTTCGATTTATATGGGATGGTTTAGGTTCTTTTTTGAACCCTACCGATCAAGTCATCGTCTCAGTCATAAAGGAGAAAAATACCATAAACTTTTAAAAGATGACATAGATTAATATGGGTGTTTTGTACAATTTTGAAGCACGAATATACGATACTAAACCTATTACTTTATAACTTGTCTTAGATTTATTTCTCAAACAAGTTTTAGATAGGCACACTCTAAATTAAAAAATTTGGGACACAAATAAAAAATTTAATCAAATCATTTAATTTTTTTCTTTTAATTTTTTTTATTTATGTGTGTCTAAATATTTTTAATTTAGAGTTGTGTTATTTCTCTTATTTACTTTTGCAACTCTTGAATTGTCTTGTTGAAAAAATAGAAGAAAAATAATACAAATGAATATATATATATATATTACTGATTGCTTGGGATTTGCAACCTTATATGTGGGGTGTGTCTCTCTCTGAGTCTTTTGTGTTTAGTTGATATCAATTGGTATATAGTACAACTTATTCTACATGTATATATACATTTCATAGTCAAGATAAGATATATTTACTGTAACTCATGGTTAGAATTAATGATATATATCATATGAGACAAGAACTTTGATTTGGTACTATATTTGACCCTTCCCTAGCTATGTAGTTTAATTGACACCATAAAATTATCCCACCATCCAAAAAGAAAAGAAAAAAAAACCTAACTTTGTAGGCTCATTTAATGTACTTATGGTAACAACTAAAACCATATCTCATCAACAAAAACGGTGCTAAACAACATTAAGCTCTTCCAACTACCAATAATCTAGGAATGTATTCAATCGCAAAAAAGTAGTAATACCAATATAAGTCACACATTGTTACATTAATTAATAATTCATATGCTAGCTATTTAGTATAAATAATGCAAGTTTGTGACAATTGTAACTCAAACTAGTCTTCATACATTTCCCCTTTAATCTTTCACTTCTAAAAACTAAAACTTTTTTGTTTTTCTCAATATGAGAAAGGCTTCCACTTTGCAAAGGTCACTTTTGGCCTTTTGGGTTCCTTTGTTGCTTCTTGTTACATTCTTTTATGCTACTTCTATTGTAGCAACAACTGCAGCTTCAGGTTTGTGACTATAGTACTAATTTGACATTGGCACATTAGTATACAAAATATGTACATTATAGTAACTATGCATAAATTGGGTTCTTTTTTTTACTCTTAGTTTCATACACTTACATTTCCCTTTATTGTATTAAAAAAATTGGGTTCTTGGCACTCTGTTTGAGGAACTCAAAGGTAAATTTAAGTTGTTTTTTATAACTTAATTTTTTGCATGTGTGATGATGATAGTTAAGTAAAATCAAATTCAATTTTAAAAGTATATTTAACTAAAAATGAAAACATATAATTTTGTATTGAGCAGAAAATTTTGTATTATTTTTTTATAAATTTTATATTTAACTAAGGGTAAAAACATACAAATTTTGTATTTTTTATTTATTGTAATTCTCTTTTTTTAAAACCCAATTTCATTAAAATTAAGTTACTAATTACTAAGTATTCATTCCAAGACACACACATACTTAGTCATTGAGCTTGGGTTAATTTGGCACATAGAGTTCCCACAAAAATTTATTTATGGTCATCACAAGTGGCATAATTTACATTATATTATCTCTTTATCAATTTATCCATTTATATGAAACAGTTAAAAATCATAGAAGCATTGTAGAAGTTAATCATAATTTGGGTAATTTTGCATTTCTTGTGTAGTGAATGAAGTGAACACAGATGGGAAGCTTGTAAATGAAGAAGCAAGCCAAATAAACAATGAAGAAGAAAAATTCAAAGCATTTTTTCATGCAAAACAAAAATTGAAAGGATTTTTTCACAAAAAACCAATATTCAAGAAACCAATTCCATTTGTTAAACCTATTCCAGAACACATTCCAATCTATAAGCCTATCCACAAACCAACTCTATGGAAAAAACCTATCCCCTCAGTTGAGCAAGAGTCATTTCTTAAACACAAACATTTATTCAAAAAACCAATAATTCCCATTGTTAAACCTACTTATGTTCCAATTTACAAGCCTATTCCAAAGGTAATTCCAGTTGTTAAGCCAATTAGTGTTCCAATTTACAAGCCAGTTCCAAAAGTTATTCCAATTGTTAAGCCTATTCCAAAGATAATTCCAGTTGTTAAGCCTATTCCTAAGGTAATTCCAATTGTTAAGCCTATTCCAAAGGTTGTTCCAATTGTTAAGCCTATTCCAAAAGTTGTTCCCATTGTTAAGCCAATTCCATAAGCAATTGGATAGGAAATTTTAACCTGTAGTACCAATGTTCCATAAAATTATGTCATGCTTGGAAAGTTCTATCTTAAGACACTATCAATTGTGTTTGCATAATTATCCTACTTAATTATCTTTGGTATTGTATTAGAGTGAATTTTGTTAATGCTTTTACATGAATAAAGTTCCTAAGTTTGTCATTATATGTGCATTATATCCATACAAGAATGGAACTTCTATGAATTGTTTATTAATCATTCTCGATGTAATTTTTTATAGGTGTTTTATCTGGCTCTTCTTATTGTATTTGAGTTTTGAGTACCGCTTGTACTCTTATTTCTATATTAAATATTCTCTTTTGGTCCTTTAAAAAAGGAATCAAATTGTTATTTTCTCTTTTTATATATTATATTATTATGTGAAAAGAAAGTATTAAGATAGTTTATATGTGATAGAAAGAGAGACCTTACTAAATATGACTAATTCAATTTTACTTTTGAAGGTAGAAACTTAGTGTTTATAACATTGTAAAAAGAAGGAAAAATAAATGATGCTATTGTTTACAAACATCCCATAATATAAGGGTATGCATGCAAAGAACATGAAGTGAGTGACACATTTTTATTACTACACTTTTATAGGCAAAGAAAGGAAATTAATTTACAAAAAAAGGATATATTGTAAAAGTAAATCAAAGAGTCCAAATTTTGAAGGACAAGATGTGACACAAAGATTAGCACAATAAAAACTTTATGTCAATACAAGTAATAAAATCAGTATAAAAGTTAAACCCATTGTATTGAGCTCCCAACATAACCAAATTATCTCGTAGGGTAGCAGAACGACTTATTAGTTGCATGCTATTTATAAATAGATCTCAAATGACCATTACAATTAATTTACAATTAATCTAATTAATTTGTAACTAATTTAAATAACTTGTAACTAACAATAACTAACTATAAGACTTCCGGCAAGTTGGAATGTAGTTTAACATTTTCAACTTAGGAAGAACTTTACGATCTAACAAAAAGAAAATATAAAGATTAATTTTTTTTTTCAAATGCCGAAAATATATCGGCTAAAACATTTTAAATGCGGAAAATATATCTGCTAATATTTTTGGATAGCCAAGATATCGGAAAAAAGATTTTTTGAATGTCGGAAATACATCGGCTAAATAATTTTTGTAAGATTTATTTTTCACTTGAAATAGTAATAAAAATAAAATATTCTCATTTAATCTTACATTTTTTCCTTTTTTTGTAGTAGGTGTTGAATCAAATCTATATCTCAATGCAAAATTTTCTCTTGCTATTTTTTTTTTAACGAAATCTCATATACAATTCTTTGATCATTTTAGAAAGAGAATCGAATTATTTTTTTTTTTTTGAAAAAAATGTTTAATAGCATTTTTTGAACAAATGCTTAATAGCATAAACTATTGAAATTTGTTTTTTTTATTCTCGAAGAACTCTCCTAGTTCTTGGGATCTTCGAGTCATCAAAAGTTTTTTTTTTTCTTTTCATTTTCTTCGTAAGAACCAAAAGTTTGTATAAACAAGCGAAGAAGATCATATGTCTTGAGAGCTCTATCTTTGATTATTGACTAAGCTTTCTTTCCCTTTCGTGCCCATTCATAAAAAAGAACGAATCAACAACAAAAAATTCAGCAGACATTGATGCTTCCAATAATATAGAAAGAATGAGTTTATTTTAATTTAAATTTCATTGGATTGTTTTTGCATAAGTTTGATTATTGATTTTTCATGTTATTATTGTGTTTTTATATATTTTGTGGTAATTTATGGTTGCTACATTTTAATTAATAAAATGTAATTTAAATATTGTGATGTATTTATATGCAATAAATGAAAAACGTAATTAACAATTAAATCAAGTTTATAATGCGAGTTATATTTTTATTGTTGTTTTTTTAGTTATAGATATAAACAAAGAATTAGTAGAATGTGAAATGAATTATAGAGGTGTCACATCATACTATTGAATGATGTGTCAAAATGAGTGTCACATGTCAACATATTATTTTGGTGGTTTGTTTTAATATATTATATTGATTGATATTGATAGGCATAATTTATCTCGCGATCCTTTAACTTAATTTTAGGTAATACTTTAATTATTTATCCTTTTTTATATAGTCTTTTATTTAATTTTAAGTAATAATTTGATCTTTTATGTCTTAAAATGTCAACAATGTTATCATTTTCTTACAAAAACTCGTCAAAATTTTCAAACGAAATCCATAAAATTAATTATCATCTTCAATATATGCAAATTTCATCAAATTCATAACTCAAATATTCAAATAAACTCATAATTTCATTCTTGATTTGATGAATTTGATGTTGTTGGAGATGGAAATATAAGTTTATTTGAATATTAGAGTTATGTATTTGATGAATATATGAATTTTTTTGAAATTGGTATTGAATTTTATGGGTTTTGTTTGAAGATTTTGATGAATTTTCTAAGTTCTGTAAAGAAATGATAACTTTGTTGACATTTTAAGATATAAATGATCAAATTGTTACTTAAAATTAAATAAATGACTAAATCAAGAAGAAGAAAAAAAGATAAACAACTGAAGTTTTATCTGAAATTAAATTAAAGGACCGCAGAAGCAATTATACATAAAATATACAAATATTAATATTAAGTATAGAAGAAAGGAAAAATATAAATAAAATTGTATTGATAGAATCAATAAGTTGTTAATTACAATAAATATAACATACTATTTATATAAAAATTATAATTTGCAACTACATAAATTAGCTCCAATAAAAACAAGTTTCTAAATGAAATACTACTGTGATGTTTTGTACATTTCTATAGACACCATAGCTTAGTTTTCAATATGTGTTATTAACCTTTTTGGAAAAATTGGTTTCTTTCCCAATAAAAAGTGTATGGTCAATAACTTACAAATACTTTAATATGGTTCATAACGTGGCATTGATCATTAATTATATTGTCGCTAACCATTTTCAACATTGTATTGACCACTAATATCAACTTAATTAGTTAACCAAGTGTGATTCACAACTCGTAATTTCACAAGTGGTTACTGTAGTAGTAGTATATCAAGTTAACTTATTAACAGTAAGATGAATTGAATTAACTAAGTATTTACAATTCATTAATCATGCATCTTTTAGCATATTGTGAAAACTGAACCAGCAAAACTTATATGGTTATATATTAATGAAAAATAGTGATTCGTTAGAAGATAAAATTTATATTAATTAAAAGATATTTTAGGTTAGATATCATAAAATAGAGTAAAAATAATTTATTATATTTGAGACTAAATATTATGAATATTTTTAAAAAAATTTTGAGACCATAGGATTTATTTATGTTTTTGAAAATGAAATGTTATATAAGTTGTCAGAGATGTATACAAAATCAGATAAATTCTTCAAGAATTGGTTTTATTAAAATTATCCTAACTGCAAATAAATTTGTTCCTATGCAAAATAGATTTGTGATATACTTTCCATTTAACCTTGAAACACTATTCAAGATTAATCTCATTTTTAGATCCTCTAATATTGTGAATAATCCAAGTCTTTTGTTGAAAAGAGATGTGTTTGAAAAGGAGTTTATATAGAAAAACATCTCCCATCTCACAAATTGGTTTTATAAAGATTTCTCAATTTACTAATAGTTGTGATTTTTGGTGGCTGCCACTCCTTACTAAGACATCTCAACACCTTGTTTATCAAATCCTCATTAGCAATAGTTTTACCTAAATCATTCAATTTATTCACAATGTGTGTGGACCATTTTTGAATGGCAACAATGGTTTTACCATATTTCATGTGAAATAACTCATACTCATGCGCGACTTTCAACACATCCCACATTGCTTGTGCAGTATTGCAATTAAAAATGTGATAGTACTCTTCATCTCCTAAAGTGGATATTAGAATGTTTTATGCTTTTCAATCGACTCTAGGTTTTTCAATTGCAACACCATTTGTTACGATGGTAGTCACATACGGCCCTTTTCGATTACGTCTCTAACATCCATATCATAAGACACGGTATGATCTTGCATCCTGTCTTTTCAAAATACGTAACGGGAGTTCTATTATAATCCTATTTAGGTTTTAGAAAGGTAATAGTGTGAGCAACTCTTGAGTCAATTCGACCTTTAAAACAAGAGTCGGACTCGTGATACCACTTGTTATACTATTAGTCACTCGAAATTTAGAGGGAGTGAATAGAATTTTGCGCTTCTATTGGATAAATGCAATTTTCAAAACTTTAAAATAATTTTCAGAGTTTATTATGTATGCATTTGGCATATCAAAATTACAAAACTAAAGTCAAGTTGCAAAACACAAGATAACTTGCAATGTTTCGAGATTGAAGTCTTTATTGAAAATGAATTCAATTAAGCTTTCTATGTCTTGTTCAATTTTCAATACTACAATAAATTGAGATTGATTAAGACAAAACTATTGATCTAATTCTCTACCAAAAACAGTATGCATAATTGGAAAAATTCTGATTTTCAAATAATACAAAAATCAATCAAAATAGTGTCAAACAAATCTTCTATGTGTAAACAAATTTCAGTAACATAGAATAAGACATGCTAACACCATTGAGAAATAATCTAAAACTGAAATGGTATAACAATGCAATCAAAATTCTGGTTTTTATAAATTTCCAAAACTCAAGAACTTCGCTAAACAAAATTTTCCAATGCATCATTATCAATATCAAGAAACAGATTTTTCTAAATAAATCAATTATACTGTAGAATTTAAAGAGATAAGGGAGAGAAAAAAAACCCAATTTTATACAAACAAAACAAACAAAGTTTCTTCCATTAATCAATATTATGAATGTTTATAATGAAAATCCAGCTATTGAATACAATATCAAAGCCTTCTTTTTATGCAACTAAGAACCTTAAATTATGAAACTCTCTTCAACAATCTAAAACTTGGGTCTTCAAATGAATTTCTTTGTACCAATCTTGAACCCTTCAAACCCTTGAATGTCAAATTGGCTTGCAACTTCAACCTTGAAGAATCAAAACCCAAAACCTAGAATCCTTTTAGGTGGAAAGACTATAAACTTTTTCCTTCTTTAATTGTGAAATTGAACACCTTCAAGTTTAACCCTTGAACACACAAAACAAAAAATTTGATTTTGTCTTTTCAAAAAGTGCTCACACAATTGAAATGAAATGAGAGAGTGTTATCAATTTCATCTTTCAATGAAAATGAATGTTGGTTCTAAAAGAGAGAAATGAGTTATGTTTATAGGTATGAAGTTATATGAAAAAAGTCAAATTAAATGCATTAAGAATTGAAATTTTATTTATTTGATTCGAATCACACAAGGTATGATTCAAATGATCTAAAGTTTGGGATCATATAAATGTGATTTTTAAAGAGATTGATTCGAATTAATCACATGTTTGATTTGAATCTCATTTTCCAAAATCTTAGGATTTGAAAATTTCACTTACTTACGTCATGTGAACCATATGTTTGATGATTTGAATCACCATGTCAGAAAATAAGGATTTACAAATTTTTACTAATATCATTTGAATCACTAGCTTGTAGGATTCGAATCACCAACTTGTGTAATTCAAATTACAAATCGTAAAAGTTCCAGACTTACAAATTTTATCAATGTGATTTGAATCACCTATTATCATAATCATAAATTTCATAACTTTCAGGATTTTGTTTAAAACGTGCATGATTCAAATTAGCCAACATGTGATTCGAATCATCAAAATGACTAAGAAAAGTTTATTTTAATGCATTTCAAAGGATTTTGCCAAACATTTAATGTTATGCATGATTTTGTAGAAAATATTTTCTCATGATCCAAGTCAATTGAGATTATTCTAAGAAGATAATTTTCACCATCTAAACTAGACTTAAATTTTGACATCAATCAAAACATATATGTGAGTGTATGTTCCCTTAGGTCTAAGTTTAGTTTATTTTGAGTGATGTCAAAAATAGGTTGAGATTAGATGATGTTACTAAGTGTCTCTCAATATCTTTCATATTTTAGGATCTGAGAAAATTAAATTTTAATTTTGCAATAAAATCAATTTCAAAGTCATTTTGATCTTTGAAAATATTTTCAAATATTGCTCTTTAAACACATTCATAAAAATTTCTTTGAATTAAAATTATGTTGATTACAATTGAGCTATACATGATTTGAATCGGCTTTTAATTGTAATTATGTTGATTAGAATTGAGATATATGTGATTTGAATCACCTCGTCAAAATTAGTTTTGAATTAGACTTATATTGATTTGAATCAAGCCAGTCGTGACCTAATCACCCTTTCAAAATCAGCTTTGAATAAGAATTATGTTGATTCAAATCAACACTAATGTGATTCAAATCACGCACGCTTTTTTATTTTATTTTTAGTGCATCACATTGGTTTTCTCATTACCCAATATATAAACACTTTTTATCATTCATTTATATGAAGGAACATTGCAATTTTCTCTCAAAATCTCATTCTTCACAAAGACTTTTTAAAAACTTTCAATCTCTTTGATGTGCTTGATTTTTTTGTGAGAAACTAAGATAAGATATTGTATTGTGAGTGTTCATATTTTGTGGAACTTGAGTGGAATCAATAGAAAACTGATTTAAAGGAAAAAGAAGGAAATTGTATTACCCTATAATTACAGATTCTATGCATTTTTAGGTTTTCATTGTTCTTCAATGTTGAATGTAGCAACATTCATGGAAGTTGGAGATTCAAGGTGTTGAAGTCTTCAAGATTAAAAATTGAAGTCTTTCAAGATTCTTTAGAATTAGAAGACAATTGGTTCAAAATTGTTAGGATTATTATAGCTCAAGAAATAATCGGGTGTCGATCTTTCTTACCTTATCTCTTTAATTTTATTGATGCAATTTGTTAATTGTGATTAAGAAATTTTTTGATTTCTGCATGATAAGTCTTGAACTTTAGATAAAAAAATTTGATTCATTAATAAGCGGAAAATTGTACCATAATTGATTAAAAAAATTTAAGTTATTGAGTCAATTAAAATTATGTTTTTTATAAAATTTTGTTTGAATTAAATTCTGATTTTTGTCAAGTTTGTTTTTAAAGTAACCAACTTCGTTGAATAGATACAATAGAGATTGATGCAAGCAATTGAACAAGGTGTGTTAGAGAATTCCCCATTTGTAATAGTTTGGGACCTCTGATCGGCACTTTTTTTTAGGATCTTCTCGCCTCTTTTTCCACCATTGAAAATTTGCGAGTTTTTGTCTTCCTAGGTATTGAACATAGTACCTTAGAGGATAAGGGGGTAAGTACCACAATTCATCTATTCCCACAATGAGGCAATAAGATCGTGAATAACAGTGTCGGTCAGATGGGCCGGTTGTTACAACTAATTTTGTGGAATTGATTTTGTTTTGGTTCATTTGTTTTTGTTGTTGTTGCTTCTTTGCTAATTTGGTGTTATATTGTGGGTCAAGTTTTTTATTGATTTGGTTGGATTTCTTCTGATATATTTTGTTGTTGGTTTGGTTCCTCTCTTTTATCTCACTATTTGATACAATTGTTTTTCATATTTTGGTTGCTTCTCCCTTGGTTGCTTCTCTCTTTGATTGCTACTTCTCCTTAGGTTGCTTCTGTCTTTATTGGTTCCTCGTTTTGCAGTTGATATTTCTTTTGATGTTCCTCTCTCTATTGGTTTCACTACTAGTTGGTTTGGTTTACACTTTAACTTGACGGAGGGTGTTACAATATTATCAAATATGATATAGAATTGAGTCTAACTATCCCTATAAATAAGGATTAACATTGAGTCTTTTTTATGATTGACAAACTATTGATGTTTCTTGTTAATGCATCGTGGATTTGACAAGAAACGTTACACAATAGTCTGTTAGACTTAAGCTATTGGACCTTTATGTTTTACTATATATTCTCTGTAACCCTTGTATTTAGAATAACTTTTGTCGTTCTATTCAAACTCTAATATCTTTTTTATTTCTCCTCCCTGTCTTCTTTATTTTATGAATCTCCATCTCTAAAATACTAACTAAAGCATTTTTAATTTTTTTTTATGAGTTTAACATTTCTTTCTATTTTGAATTGCACACGTATAATCATGAAAACAAACAAAGAATATCGTATTCATACAAGGTTGGTCCAAGGGGAATGCCATACAGCCCTTGCTTTAGGTCTCACTCAAATATTTTTTTTTTATATGGTCTAAAGACTCAATAAAAAAATACACTATAAGAACAGCTCAAGCCTTTAGCAACCGTTGATAAAA
>JBBPBP010000004.1:51908989-51933828 GCA_037974735.1 Cicer chorassanicum
AAAAAAAAAAAAAAAAAAAAAAAAAAAAAAAAAAAGAACCTCCAACAACTAGGGATGGACAAGGTCAGTTTTGGTCAGTGATGGGCCAAAAATGTCATCCCAATCGAAAACCGCTACCACTTAATTTTTTCTGTTCAACCTTTCGATTTTCTCATATTACAGTTTTATTGGGGTGACGGTTTCCTCGGCTGGGTTGTGTCAGGTCTTCAAAACCTTAGTGTCTCCAATAAAACAAAAAATAGAGAAAAAAAAAAAAGAGAGAAACGAAAATAAAAGAGTGAAATGAGACTTTTCCAATAGGTTAACAGTTCTGGTCAAAAGGTTCATCTAGTATAATATTTTTGCATGTGGTGTGGTAGTCCTTTGAGAGGTGAGTTTATCTCTTCCTCCATTGAAGGTGTTCTATGCATCCCTAATGGAATTGGAAAACACTTCAAAGTAGCACTTGCAAGATAGAAGTGGTTTAATATTTACCATGAGTCTCCATTTATCATTTAAATCTGAAACATTGTCCTAACTGAAACTAGAGATAAGAAAGAAAATGGGAATAGAAAGAAGGAAGAAGAAAAGGTGAATAAAAATGATGCTAGTAATAGTATTAGAGAGAAGTTAATGAAATAATGGTAGAAATTATTTTCAAGAAAGAAGTGGTGGGTCTCGAGAAAAGCATTTGATAGTATGGGTGATGGGTCCATATTTTTTGGGTCTTGAGAAATTGTGTCATACTATCATATCTAAGCGTGCAAGTTACTCATAATAAATATCATTTAACGTGTTTCAGTTGGGCTCGGGCCCTAGTGGGTATATTTTTTATATCCAGAACCGACTATACATACTCGTATTATATTGTTTTTCCTATATTTCTACACGACATGTGATTTGAACCACCCGTTTCTTCGAAATTCGGGCTGGGTTAGACACGTGGCAGGTCCTGAGTTTTTGTCCACCCTTACCGGCAACTGACGTGCGTGACTTTTGATTCCCAATTTTTTACTTAATGATTATTTTAATTGATATTTGTTCTGATTGTGCTCAATCAAAATCATGGAATGATGCACCTAATTATGATCTAAGTGAATCGTACCGTTGGAAGTATCTCATGATAATTGAGAATAAAGTCCATTGTTTTTCACTAAAAAAATATATAAAGGTCACTTAAAATATCATTTTTGTTATGAATACTATGTGTCAATGGATGTCCATTTTTTTGTCTTCCATATTCCCATAATTCTCATGAGTGAATGAAATGATTTATAGTCTTTAAAGTGGTTCTTTCACTTACCCATATTTGTTTTATTAATAGGACTTATCTTGCTTTACAAAGACACACTTGAGAAGAGAATAATACAAAAGTTCTAATTTCCTTTATACTTATCTTGCTCTCTTTTATTTTATTTCTAACACGTTATCAACATGAAACTCCAACAACTTGAGAATGAGTGGTGACACTAGCATCAATAATGGAGATATGTGTTTCGCTGATAGTGCAACTACCCATACAATTCTCAAAGACAAAAAGTATTTCTCTTATTTAGTGAAGTGAAACTATGATGTTAAAACCATATTTGGTACCACAAAGATAATTGAAAGTTCTGGAAGAGCTAATATTATATGGAGAAAAAAACTTACATATTGAGAATGCATTATATTCCTCCAAGTCTCATAGAAATTTATTAAGTTTCAAGGATATCTGCCTAAATAGATATAATATTGAGAAAATAAATGAAGAAAGTATTGAATACCTTTAAAAAAGCTAGCTACTTTTTCTTCTAGTTTGTACTACACTAAGTACAATTGAATCACATGTAGTTGTAAACCAAAAGTTTATAAATGATAACATGTTTGTTATTTGGCATGACTGGTTGGACCATTCGAAAAATAATTGAAAATTTGTGTGGTCATCAATTGAAGAGCCACGAGATTCATCAGTCGAGTTATTTCTCATGCACCTCTTGCTCTCAAGGGAAATTGATAATTCGACCGTCACTAACAAAAATTGAAAGTGAGTAGATCAATTTTGTAGAATGTATATGTAACATTCTGACTCTTACCGTTATCGGCACTGTTGATCATGACATTCTCGATTTCCTTCCTCTCCATAGGAAATAACGAGTTTTTTGTCTTTCGTGGGAACCGAACCCGGTACCTTGGGGGTAAGTACCACCGTCCATACAATGGATGTGAGTTTGTTTTATTCCAAATGCAGGTTATTTGTCATATCCTTGTAATGATAGATCACAAAGAAGTTACTTTTTTACATGTGGTGGTACAACCATTTTGTTGAGATATGTGACACAAACCATAACATCATTAAATCATGTAGAACTTTTAGTGTTACATGAGGTAACTCGAGAATGTGTTTGATTAAGGTTTCTGATTCGTTTGTCTTCTAGAATAATGAATGCAACAACTATGTATGAAGATAATATTGCATGCAATACTCAGTTGAAAAAAAGGTGCATTAAGGGAATCGAATAAAGCATATTTCTCAAAAATTCTTTTTTGTTTATGATCTACATTCAACAAGGGACTTCCAAGTAGAATATTTGAGAAATTGGTACAACAAATTGATCTTCAACATTTCAAATATGATTGTCTGGTTGAGGGGGATAAATAAATTCATTTTTCAATTCTCACAAAAGGATATTGTACTTTTTTTCTTTCACTAGAAATTTTTTCCACTGAGTTTTTTTAGTAAAGTTTTAATGAGGCATATCCTCATGGACATCTAAGAGGGAGTGTTATGAATACTATGTGTTAGTGGATATACATTTCTTGGTCTTTGATAATCCCATTACTCCTTAGTGAATGAAATAATTGGTGGCTTTTAATGTTATTATTTCACTTATCTATGTTTGTTCTAAAAATAAGATTTTTCTTATTTTGCAAAGACACACTTGAGAAGAGAATAATACTAAAGTTTCAATTTCCTCTATTCTTATCTTACTCTCTTTTATTTTATTTCTAATAATTTTGAAACTTTGACCTAAACCTTACTTTGCTATCAAAAAAACAAAAATAATTGTTTTTTTAGTGTGACTCTACTTCCTAGTTCGTTGATTAGATTTTATTTTTCCTTTTGAGTTTTTCTTGTGTGACTAGCTCTTGTCATTAGCCATAATATAGTGTTTCTAATTTATTTATTTATTTATTTATTTATTTATTTATTTTATGTGTTAATATACTTTTATAATTCACATGGCATGTAAATAAGTACTTATATTCTAAATTATTAATCTTTTTATTTTTCTTTTAAATTTTAGCAAGGATCACTACGCCAAAAATGACATTTTATAGCGCGTCTTTTACAGCGCTTATTAAATACAAGCGTTGTTGTATAATTTTTTAAAAATTACGGAGGATACAACAGTGCGTGTTTGACAAGCATTGTGAAAAAAGCGCTGTTGTAGGGTCATATAGGGTCACGTACGCTTACACATAATGTTTACAAATCTTTTACAGCACTTTTTTAAAAAGCGTTGTAAATTGAAGCGCTCTCATAGCCTTTTACAACGCTTTTTGAGTATTTTAAACACAAGCGCTCTCACCTTATGTTACATAGCTTTTAAAGCGCTTGTTGTTAAAGCGCTGTAAAAGCCTTGCGCTTTCACATAATCAAATGACCTATTACAGCGCTTTTTATACAAGCGATGTAAAAGGCTTGCGCTTTCACATTATTAAAGGACCTATTAGAGCGCTTTTTGTACAAGCGCTGTAAAATCAACGTTGCTCTACCCTGCGAACCCTCCTCTCATCTACTGTGCGTCCATCTACAAATTGATCTACGTTGCTCCTCCTTTAAAACAAATTAATCAACGTTGTCTCGGGTACTATATTTATTTATTTGTTGTTGTCACTAATTAAAACTGATAAATTGTTACATATTAGATATGTTCTGTTTTGAAATTGTTACATGATATTAGATATGTGTACTATATATAGGTCATATATATCAGACTTGAAATCATGCTTATTATTTGTGTAACTGCATTTATATATATATGTCATATAAAATGGACCGGAAATTGATGTATGCCAATCGATTGACAAAAGAGTATGAAAATGGAGTGAAGGAGTTTGTTGAGTTTGCAGTGATGAATGCAAAAGATCCAAATAGAGTTGTTTGTCCTTGTTTAAAATGTTATTTTGGAAAACACGTTAGAGCAGATGAATTGGAAGTACATTTAGTATGGTATGAAATTGATCAAAGCTATACATGTTGGATAAGACATGGTGAGAAAATAAATGGAAACACCCGCACATATACATATGCTTCAACTGATTTCGACACAGATACATATGAGCCGGACCGAGTTGAGAAGATTGCAAAAGCAGTTGAAGAAGATCTTCGTGATTGTCATAAAATGTTTGAGAGCTTGTTGAGTGATGTAGAGAAACCATTATATAATGGTTGTACTAAATTCACATGACTGTCGGCGATATTAAAGTTGTACAACTTAAAAGCGAGTAATGGATGGTCTGATAAAAGCGTCACAAAATTACTCACACTCTTAAAAGATATGTTGCCAGATGATAATGAACTTCCCAGTCGAACCTACGAGACTAAACAAATTATGTGCTCTATTGGTATGAGTTACGAAAGGATTCATGCGTGTTCTAACGATTGCATTTTATTTCGAAATGAATATGAATTACTAAAGGCATGTCCGAAATGCAATGTCTCTCGATATAAGAAGAAAGAATCTACTCCAGCAAAAGTCGTGTGCTATTTTCCTATGATGCCAAGATTTAGGCGCATGTATCGCAGTGAAGAAGATTCAAAACACTTGACATGGCATGCAGATGAAAGAATTAGAGATGGAAAGTTTCGACACCCTGCAAATTCTCCGCAATGGGCAAAAATTGATCAAGAGTATCCTAAATTCGGGATAGAGTCAAGAAATCTACGTCTTGCATTTTCTACTGATGGAATGAATCCACATGGTCTTCAAAGCATCTCACACAGCACGTGGCCTGCGATTTTGTTGGTTTATAACCTACCTCCATGGTTATGTATGAAGCGTAAGTTGATGATGTTGTCTCTGTTAATTTCTGGACCCAAACAGCCGGGGAATGATATCGACGTATACTTGGCTCCTTTAATTGAAGATTTAAAAATTATGTGGGAGACATGTGTGGAAGTTTATGACGGTTATAAGAAAGAATGTTTCAATTTGAGGGCTATGTTGTTCGGCACAATTAATGATTTCCAACATATGGTAATTTATCAGGATATAGCATTAAAAGTCAGTGTGCAAGTCCTATATGTGAAGAGAGTACAAATTGGATGCGGATGAAACATTGTAAGAAGAATGAATTTCTTGGACATCGTAGATTTTTACCTTATAGTCATCAATATCGTGGGTGGAGAAATGCATTCAATGGAAAATCAGAGGAAGATAGAGCTCCTGTAGCATCGACTGGATATCAAATACTTGAGAAAGTACAAGGTTTGACCAATAAATTTGGCAAACCTTTTGCAGGAGAGCTGGTCAAAACTGGGTGGAAGAAAAAGTCAATTTTCTTTGAATTGCCATATTGGAAGTCATTGTATGTAAGACATTTTCTCGATGTGATGCATATTGAGAAAAATGTATTTGACAGTGTTATTGATACGTTACTCAATGTACCAGGAAAGTCTAAGGATGACATTAATGCAAGAGTGGACTTGGTCGATATTGGAATAAGAAATGAATTGGGTCCCGTAAAGAAAGGAAATTGCACATATCTACCTCCAGCCGCTCATACTCTATCTAGAAAGGAAAAAATTGTTGTGTAAATTTCTACACGAAGATAAAGTTCCAGAAGGATACTCTTCAAACATTAAAATTTTAGTTTGTATGAAAGACCTCAAGTTAAAATGTTTGAAGACCCGTGATTGTCATATTCTAATGGAGCATTTGCTACCAATAGGTATACGTTCAATTTTACCTGAAAAGTTCGCCGAGCCATAACTAAATTATGTTTCTTCTTCAGGGAAATTTGTAGTAAAGTGATCGATCCTCAGAAATTACCGACATTGCAGAGGGAAATTGTTGTTACTTTGTGTGAGCTTGAAATGTATTTCCCACCCTCGTTTCTTGATATAATGGTTCACCTTACTGTTCATCTTGTTAAGGAGAGACAACTTTATGGGCCAGGTTATATGAGATGGATGTACCCGATAGAACGATATATGAAAATTTTAAAAGGGTACGTAAAAAGTAGAAGTCGACCAGAAGGTTGTATTGCTGAACGGTACATTGTCGAAGAAGTTGCTGAATTTTGTACTGAATATTTGTCCAATGTTGAATCCATAGGGCTTCCCATATCTCGTCATTCGGGAAGATTATCAGGAGAAGGGATAATTGGACAGAGACTAATGACTATATCAAGGACAGAATGGGAGCAGGCACAATTGTATGTTCTGCACAATGATGATGATGTTCAACCGTATGTTACAATACACATGGATCAGTTATCTAGTTTGAACATGAATAGGAATCAAAATTGGATAACTCGAGAGCACAATCGAAGTTTCATAACATGGTTAACAAATCACATAAAGTCAAAGTTTGATGTAGACCCCGGATAAATTTCACAAAGATTGAGGTGGCTAGCAAATGGTCCGAGTTTACATGTCTTTTCTTACACCGGTTATGTAATTAACGGCTACACATTTTATACCAAAGAACAAGATGATCAAACCACTATGCAAAATAGCGGAGTCACTCTCGTAGCTGAAGCGATGCATATCTCAAGTGCAAAAGACAAGAACCCAATATATGCAAATCTATCATATTTTGGGGTTATCGAGCGCATATGGGAGCTAGACTACACAATGTTTCGTGTTCCCATATTTGGTTGCAAGTGAGTCGACAATAATAATGGCGTTCGGTTTGATGAGTCAGGGTTCTTGATTGTCGATTTTAATAGGGTGGGATACAAAGATGAACCTTTTATTTTAGCGTCGCAAGCTCAACAAGTGTTTTATGTCACTGATCCTGCTGATGATAAATGGTTGGTTGTCCTATCGACAAATAAAATAAGTGATGATAACAATAATGATGAAGATGATGGTAATGATCTTTTCTTTGCAACATCACAACCACATGAAATCGATTCAACTGATGATAGTTTATATCTTAAAGATGATCATGATGAGGGAATTTGGATTAATCCATCGTTTCATATCATTAATGGACAAACAAATGTGAAACCCACCAAGAAAAGAAGAAGGGCATCTTAATGTGTTTAATTGTTTTTAAGACATGTAATCTGAACTGAGTTCATGTAATTTAATTGTTTGATCTGCCAGAATTGAGCATTTTGGTATTTAGCTTGAACTGTATGTAATTTTTTGCTTATACTGTATATAATTGTATACTGATTTTCTGCTTATACTGAGAATTTTTCTTGAACTTGAAATGATCGTCCCAATATGAGCTGATCATGTAATTTAGCATTGATATATATATATAAGTATTATTTGGAAGAAACTTTTTATTATTATTTAGTGAGAAAAAATTATTATTTGGAAGAATAAAAATAATTAACCACAATTTGGAAGAAAAAATAATTTAACTTAATTGGAAGTAAAAAATTATTATTTGGAAGAAAGAATAATTTAACTATTTGGAAGAAAACAAAATTATTTGGAATTTTTCTTGAACTTAACTGATCATCCCAAAATAATGAATTCACACAGCCCTTGGACATAATAAAACAAAGAGGCATTTTATATATAAAATACTATTAGATCGCATTTTATATATGAAATGTATGTTTAATTGATTATATTTAATTGCTGAATTTTTTTCGATGTTAACTTTAATTTCACATTTATTTAGATTCAAACAAAGTCTAAAGGGAATGATAAGAAGATTCCTAGAAACAAAACAGTCACATCGCCCGAAAAGGTTTGTCACATTTATTATGTAAGGTTTGTCATTTTTTCAGATTTAATAAACTAACAAACTGTTTAACCTCATTTTTTCAAATTCAATCCAATAAACCATTTGCACAGCAAGCCAGTAAGCCAGCTGCCACACCACAACTAGATGTTCGTGGTAAAAATAAAGCCGACAAACTTCAAAAATTGGAGGGTAATAAAGCTGGCAAACTGCAAAAGCTGGAGGATAATAAAGCGGCCAAAGTTGTTGCTCAAAAACTGGATCGTGTAAAATCAGTTGCTGCACCTGCTCCTAAAATAAGTCAGCCACGACTTGCTCGATATGAGTCGTGTCTTGACATACAGGCAAAAAAAAAAAAAGGGCAGCGACAACGATTCACGAATAATAAGCATGGATAAAGCTATACTCGGAGATGAGTATGAAGAATTTCTAGAAAAAGAGCACATATACAAACTTCTCGACCATTATGAGATCTTAATTTATTAGTTGTGTAAACCAAATTTTTGTTGTTGTGGGGCACATTGGGTGCTATTTGCAATCAATGCGACCTCTGAAGTTATATATGTAAGTACAAATGTGCACCTAAGAGGGGGGTGAATTAGGTGTTTATGAGTTTTTCTTGTTTTCAGCAATTAAATGATCGATTTTTGCGTTTAAGGATAGTAAGTGATGAAAGTAAATGGCAGTAAAGAAATGAACCCAGCAGAATTATCCTGGTTCCCCTTATGACTAAGGGTACATCCAATCCTCTTGCACACCACAAGAGATTTCTCCACTATTGTTAGAAAATGTACAAGTCCCACCCTAGGACCTTTGCTACAAACTTCTAACAAATCTTCTAGGATAAACATCTCTTCAGATTCTAGGATAACAAATCCTTATGGTGTATTTATAGTCCATAAACATCTCTTCAGATTCGTGGCTATTGATCCAAGAGGTTTGAGGAACAATTGCAATGATTTAGAACCATTTCAGGACTAAAAAATTGCATTGCTTCCAAATGTATTCGAATACATGATGTATGTATTCGAATACACCTCTTTGTAACGTTTAGAAAATTCAAAACTTTTCAATGTGTATTCGAATACAAGATGGTGTAGTCGAATACACTTATATCAATTTTGCCACTGTCTTGCTAGTTGTATTCGACTACATCAGGGTGTAGTTGAATACAGATGAAGTTGAATACAGATGAGAGGCTTTTGCTACTGACTTATCAATTTTCATCTGTATTCGAATACACTTATGTTGTATTCGAATACACCTTTGTATTTTGTCAAAAATATTAATTTTAACACTTTGAAAATACTTTTTATGCATGCAAAGATGTGAGGTTCTCATTGTATTCGAGCTATGGGTTGTATCATTTACCTTTACATTTAAACATCTATTATGAGAAGATTATTAAGTTATCAATTCTTATTTTTGAACTTGTTGCTTTGATCATCATCACCATTGGTCTTTTGTATCATCAAAAACATGTATTTTACATTCTCCCCCTTTTTGATTATGACAAAACCTTTGTTGTTGTGGAGAGATTGCATCATATTAGAATTACTCCCCCGTAATTTATGCGTACTTCCTTGTTGATAATGAGTTGGATGAGCAAATGAATACGTTTGTTGAGGACCTACGTTTATGTTTACAGATAACAAAGTACCATATACAGATAACAAGTTACCATATTTTCTCCCCCTTTTGACATGATCAAAAACAAGAAGACAAGCAATAATATATAAAAAAATCCAAGTAATGAAACGGAAAAGGCACATAATAAGCCAAATAGAAGAGAAAGATGCATAAGACGGTAGATAGGGTCACATAATCCAAAGAAACGAGCAGACAATAGATAATGTCACAGAATCCAAATAAAAACCAAAATGGAACAGAAAGTTTAACGAAAACATCAGAACAAAACATCAAAAGCAAACATACTGGTCCTAGGAAACGAAATGCATAATTAATCAAAGTAGACTAAATACAAATTAGTGGCGTCGAGGAGGGAGATGGAGATGATCAATTTTGTCTGATAAGATACACAACTCGTGGATCATGGTGTTATGGTTGGTGGCGATGGTGGATTCGATAGCCTGAAAACGAGCATCGACGGAGGCGTTCAATCCAGTGAGACAAGTCTAGATTGAGTCAAGTTTGGCCATAATCATGCGATTTGACACATGATCATCATCAGACGCAGTATCTTCATCATCAGCATCCTGGGCAGCATCAGTTGCGGGGCCACTAGTGTCTGCAGGAGCAGCAGCACATGATTGACCAAGGTCACTCATATGGATGTATTTCAGAAGCAGTTCATGCCAAACGATTTTCATGTTGTGAAGGACACTTAAATCTAGCATATTGTCCTTAGTGATGGTATACAAAACTTCCTCAGAGAAGTCAACCCCGAAGTGTTCGAGAATGCGAGTGACCTTCTTCGCGTATGGCAAACCAACAGCCTCTTTGGATGTAAACATGACTGATTTAACGAAATAAGCCCAGTTTAGTGTAAGGCCTTCAAACATGTAGTACATGATCTGGAGTTCAAATTCGGAAATCTGCGAGTAGTTACCAGCCTTTGGAACCAAAATGTAACTTAAGAAATAATGGAGCAAACGATAATCAACAGTAAGATTGCCAACTCCATATCGTTGCTTAGAAAATTTAGAGTCTGCTTGAATTCTCTTTTGTTCCATAGTGTGTTTGTCAAAATGACAAAGAGCCACATAAGCATCATACTTAGGAACACCAGACCATTCACACAAGTTATTGGGACTAGTTTTCTGTCCTTCAAAGGAAATTTTCAAAATCTCCCCAATGATTTTTGAGTCGAGTTCAATAGTTTTTCCCTTAACGCGAGACTTCAGCATTTTTCCATCTCTAGTCAAATTGCAGTAAAAGACCCTAACTAAATCGGGATAGATAGGATCCTTGTATCCAATAAACTCTTCAACATGTTGAGCTTTAAGTAAATCAGGAAATTTAAATGCAGAAAAAGAGTCTAAAGTACCGATTTTGGGAATGATTAGTCGCTTGTCGGAGTAGATTGTGCGAAACCGAGCAATTTCGTCCGGTGTGTGTAAGAGGCGAGACAAATATGTGATATTGGTACTCTTTGTTCTTTTCTTTGAGGGACCCACTGATGCATGCTTAGTTCTTGGCCCTCGTTTGCGTGCGTCCATGATGTTTGAAGAGGATTTTGACAAATTTGAGAAAAATGGGGTTTTAGGGTTTTGTTTGAGAAATCATAATCTGAAAGAAGGATATGAGTAGAATTTGATCGTGATTGGAAGTAATAAAGATGGGGTAATCAGTTGTAAGGGAAGGAAGTTGAAAATTTTGGAAGGAGACATTGAGAGAGGACGGCTGTATTCGAATACCTAATATGAAACTACGTTGAAAACTGAAACAACTTTATATATGACTGAAAATCGCGAATGTGTAGTCGACAACACTTGTAGTGTATTCGAATACAAGTGTTTCTAGGAAAATGTGTATTCGATTACACTTTGATTGTATCCGAATACAAGAAAATCTGGAAATGTGTATTCGATTACACCTACTTTGTAGCCGGCTACAATTGTGAATTCTTATCAAAGGAGCAAATTTTTCACTTTGAGCATACAAATTAATGCATATAATCACAACTGTAAAAACAGGTAAACACATTTGAGAACAATTTAAACAGAGATGACTTATAAACATGCTATCAAGAGGAAACTTATAAACTTTGAACAATGATGACAAAGTACCTTGTATTTAAAGATCATTTTCACTTAAGATGCCGAGTTCTCTTTGAATTTTGTAAAAAGAGTCCTTAGCAAATGGTTTAGTGAAGATGTTCGCCAATTGGTTATGAGTATCCACAAAGGTTACTTCAACATTTCCTTTAAGCACATGATCGCACAGAAAATGATGTCGTATATCAATGTGTTTAGTCCAAGAGTGCATGATTGGATTCTTTAAAATATTGATTGCACTAGTGTTGTTGCATCGTAACGAAATACATCCGAGATCAAGTCCATAATCATATAGTTGTTGCTTGAGCCACAAAATTTGTGCACAACAACTTCCTGCTGCTATGTATTCGGCTTCAGCAATACTAAATGCAACACATGCTTGCTTCTTACATGACCATGATACGAGTGCATTTCCCAAGTCATGACAAGTGCCGCTTGTGCTTTTACGATCTGTTTTACATCCTGCATAATGTGAATCAGAGTATCCAACGAGACTACATATGCTACCTTTCGGATACCAAAGTCCTACATTGATTGTTCATTTCAAATATTTCATGATTCTTTTGACTGCTACAAGGTGCGATTCTTTAGGATCCGCCTGAAATCTTGCACACAAATAGACACTAAACATAATATCTAGCCGACTGGTCGTTAGATATAATAGAGATCCAATCATACCTCAATATTTTGAAATGTCTATAGAAATATTGGATTCATCTTTATCAACATATGTCCCGGAACCCATGGGAGTCGCACTTTCCTTGCAATTTTCCATTTCAAATCTTTTTAGCAATTCTTTGCAATATTTTGCTTGATTAATGAAGATACCATGCTTGAGTTGCTAGATGTGAAGGCCAAGAAAGTAGTTTAATTTTCCCATCATGGACTTTTCAAATTCTCCTTGCATCATCAACGAGAATTCTTCACATATGTCATTGTTTGTTAATCCGAATATGATATTATCAACATAGATTTGGACCAACAAGGTGTGACCATTATTTCTTTTAATAAATAATGTCTTATCGACTTTGCCCTTTTCAAATCCTCTTTCACATAGAAAAGCACTCAATCTATCGTACCAAGCTCTTGGAGCTTGTTTTAGACCATAGAGAGTTTTTCTTAATTTGAAGACATGTGAAGGATTCTTGAAGTCCTCAAAGTCGGGTGGTTGTTTGACATATACTTCTTCATTGATGTATCCATTGAGAAAGGCACTTTTCACATCCATTTGAAATAATTCAAAGTTCATAGAACAGGCATAAGCAAGTAGTAAACGTATTGCTTCTAACCTTGCGACTAGAGCAAATGTTTCGTCAAAATCAATCCCTTCTTCTTGATTATATCCTTGGGCGACCAATCTTGCCTTGTTGCGAATAACTATACCGTTTTCGTCAAGTTTATTCTTAAACACCCATTTTGTACCAATGGTGTGTTTATTTCCCAGATTAGGAATAAGTTCCCATACTTTGCTTCTTTCGAATTAGTTAAGTTCTTCTTGCATATCAAGTATCCATTGATCATCTTTTAGTGCTTCACCAATTTTGGAGGGTTCGATTTGAGAAACAAATGCCATGTTCAAGCAAGCATCTTGTAGTTTAAGTCTTGTTGTAACTCCTTTGTTGATATCACCAATGATGTTATCAATTGGGTGATCTCTATGGGTCCTCCATTCCTTAGGAAGATTATCATTTTCCTTTTCAATGTTGACTTCACTTTCTTGACTTGGTTGATCAATTTGATGTTCTTTACTTGTATCACTACTTTCAATGTCATCATCATCATCAGAAATAACTTTGTCCTCTTTCAAGGGGTTAGTTTCATCAAAAGTTACATGCATTGATTCTTCAATGATTAAAGTTCTTTTATTGAAAATTCTAAATGCTTTACTAGATAATGCGTAGCCAATAAAAATACCTTCATCTGTTTTTTCATCGAATTTTCCAAGGTTGTCTTTACCGTTGTTTAGCACAAAACACTTGCATCCAAAGATGTGGAAGTGAGAGATATTGGGGTTTCTTCCTTTATAGAGTTCATAAGGAGTTTTCTTAAGAATCGGCCGAATGTTTACTCTATTTGAAACATAGCATGTTGTGTTTACGACATCTGCCCAAAAGTACTTTGGTAGGCTTGAATCGCTTAGTCCTTGCGAGTTCTACCAAGGATCTGTTCTTTCTCTCAACTACCCCATTTTGTTGAGGTGTTCTAGGTGCAGAAAAATTGTGGAAAATTCCATTTTCTTCACAAAATTCTTCAAATGAGGTATTTTGAAATTCACCTTCATGATCACTTCTAATTAATACAATTTTGGATGATTGTTCATTTTGGACTAGCTTGGCATAGTTTTTAAATGCTTTCAAAGCTTCGTTTTTACTTGCCAAAAATAAGGTCCATGTGAACCTTGAGTAATCATCAACAATCACTAGTCCATATGAGTTTCCACCAAGACTTTTGGTTCTTGATGGGCCAAACAAATCCATATGTATTAATTGAAGTGGTCTTGTAGTTGATATAACATTTATAGGTTTGAAAGAAGTTTTTGTTTGTTTACCTTTTTGACAAGCGTCACATAATTTATCCTTTAAAAATTTCATTTTTGGTAATCCAACAACAAGATCATGCTTGACCAATTTGTTTAAATGATCCATGTGGATATGCACAATTCTTTTATGCCATAGCCATGCATCATTGTTGTCGCTTACTAAAAGACATTTCATTTTTAAGGATAAATCGTCAAGATTAAGTATAAAAATGTTTTTGAAACGCTTACCGATAAATTGAATTTCATTTGTTGCTGCATTTTGAATGATGCACTCATCTTTGTTGAAGGCTATCTTGTATCCTTTGTCATATAGCTGGCTAATGCTTATGAGATTGTGCTTTAGACCTTCAACATATAAGACATCATCAATTGAGGGGGAATGAGCTGTTCCAACTTTTCCAATGCCTAAGATTTTTTTCTTTGTTATTATCTCCATAGACTAAATATCCCTTTGATTCAAGAGTCAAGGCTGAAAATTTTGTTATATCACCCGTCATATGTTTGAAGCACCCACTATCTAAGTACCACATATTTGAGGTACTTTGCGTGCATACCTACAAAAATTGAAATCAAGTTTTATTAGGTACCCAATGTGCTTTGGGACCTTGATGGTTAGTACCTTTCTTTACCCACACGTAATTCCCTTTTGGAACACTAATGTTTCTCACATGACAGGCATTAGGTGTGTGACCATTAAGACCACAATAGGAACAAGTAGGAGTAAATTTATTTTTAATAGCATATGTATGAGATTTATTTTGAGTAGTTTTCTCCTTATAAGAATGACCTTTTTGTAAAATTGTAATTTTTCCTTGATTGGATTGATTACTCGCTTTGACAAAAATCTTCTTATTCAAGCTTGGTTTGTCAAATTTCGAGAATCCAAGACCACTTTTATCATTTGAGTATCTTTGCATGTTCAGAACATTTTCCAATCCCATTTTTCCTTTTTCATATCGTTCAATTACTCAATTTAATTGAACAATCTTGAATGAAAGGGAATCACATTTATTGCATGTAAAATTTTGTTTTGGTTTTTCAGAATCCTTTTCCATAATGTCAACTTTTTCTTGAAGACTTGAATTTATGCAAGTACTTGAATTTATGATATGCAAGTGATATGCAAGTACTTGAATTTATGAAAAATGACTTTGATAAAAATTCATAAAAGTTGTTCAAAGTCTTTAAAGTTGTGTAGTAGGATTGTTGTTGTTGAATCTGAAGTTATGGTGTATTTATAGTCCATAAACATCTCTTCAGATTCGTGGCTATTGATCCAAGAGGTTTGAGGAACAATTGTAATGATTTAGAATCATTTCAGAACTGAAAAATTGCATTGCTTCTAGTTGTATTCGAATACATGATGTATGTATTCGAATACACCTCTTTGTAATGTTCAGAAAATTCAAAACTTTTCAATGTGTATTCGAATACAAGATGGTGTAGTCGAATACACTTATATCAATTTTGTCACTGTCTTGTTGGTTGTATTCGACTACATCAGGGTGTAGTCGAATACAGATGAGAGGTTTTTGCTACTGACTTAGCAATTTTCATCTGTATTCGAATACACTTATGTTGTATTCGAATACACCTTTGTATTTTGTCAAAAAATATTAATTTTAACACTTTGTAAATGTAATTTTGACTTTTGAAAATACTTTTTATGCATATGCAAAGATGTGAGGTTCTCATTGTATTCGAGCTATAGATTGTATCATTTACCTTTACAATTAAACATCTATTATGAGAAGATTATTAAGTTATCAATTATTTTTTTGAACTTGTTGCTTTGATCATCATCACCATTGATCTTTTGTATCATTAAAAACATGTATTTTACAATATACTACCTAGATCCTTTGCACGGCCATTACAACAATCACCCCGAGATAAAGACTATGTTCGACACGTATGTAATATTCATTTATCTTTTACATATATATAAATAATGTGTTTGTTAATACTATAATAATCACATTTATTTATTCGATAGTGCTTTACAAGTTTTTCGAGCTCAAAGAGGTGCTTCAGTGTCGAAGCAAAAGTCAAATAACATCAAATGGATTCCAATAAAGGTTTGAAGTATATGCTTTTAAAATTTCATTTACAATTAATGCACAAATAATTATTGACTTATACGTTTTATTTTATAGTGCCCTCGTCAAACTAACAACATCGACTGTGGGTACTTTGTATTGCGATTCATGAAGGAGATTGTTGATAAGAATCAAATTATAATCCCAGAAACAGTACAGTATTTTCATTATTTGATTTTCATATATAAACTATGTATATATTTGATTCTAACTTATTTATGTTCAATTTTTATATCGCACAGTACTTTGACAATTCCAGTCCAACATACTCTGAAAGAAATCTAATTGAAATAAAGGAAGACTGGTGTCAGTATGTGATTGAAATGAAGATTATTTGATTTGCTGGGAAATGGCATGCTGCAAGGGATATGGTAGTTCTGTGTTGTTGTGAATATGTAGTTGTGGACTGATAGTTGTGAATATGAATATGTAGTTGTATGAATATGTAGTTGTATGAATATGATAGTGAATCTGATAGTTATATGAATAGGTAGTTGTGAATATGTAGTTCTGGGCTGTTGTGAATATGGTAGTTCTATTCTGTGCCAGGAATTGTTGTATACATGTAGTTATGTGTTGTTGTGAACTGATTGTGTAAATATGTAAAGTTATATAGTTGTAAATATGAACCGATTGTTGTGAATATGTAGTTATGTGTTGTTGTGTACTGATTTTGTGAAATGATTGTGAACTGATTCTGGATGAAAATGATTTTGGAATAAAAATTAAAAGACAGCGTTTTCTAAAAAAATGCAATAAAAAACCAAAAAGTGCTTTTTAAAATTTACAACATTTTTAATAAAACTAAAATAAGAAAGAAAAAAAAACCTTTTACAGCGCTTTCTCAAAAAAACGTTGTAAAACGTGCATTAGAATTCACCTACTACAGCTGTAAATGACTTAACAAAAACGCTGTAAAATGTACTTTTTTGCATATTTAATTTTTATTTGGTGGGAGGAGAAACAAGAAGAAATCTTTATTTTAAATAATATATTGTCAATCAGGTTATATTATTCTAATACCCAACAAGTAAATAAACAAAGACTTGCTCATTGTAATACACAATCCAAACTCAAGAAAGAAAAAACATAAAGAATATGCTCTAATATTCAAAGTATGATAGCATAAGTTTAAAAAAAACACATAGATAGAGTTTATTGCCGTGTAATTCCCTTTTTAAATATTGTTTAATTTAAATATTAATTGCATTTCACTCTCAATGTAAACTACACGTCGATAAATCTTAATCGGTCATAAACATGATTTTATAAGTAATTATTGTTATGATTAATTAATAGTGTTAAAAAATATTAACAATGATAGTATAAATATAGTAAATCCTTTAATTTAACACAACACATAAATCATAAATATTGGGTGGATCAATTCTAATTCTAGTATTGATCTTACTACAACAAATTCGCCTTCTTCCTTTTTTTAACATTTTATTGATTTCTTTAGATCTAATAAACTTATACATATCCTTGTCCATATCTTATAGTGCGTTACACATTGAACAAATCAACAAATGTAGAAGATAAAAAAATGTACATAAACAAAAAGTAAGAGAAGGAAAAGGGAAGTAAATTTGAAATGAGAGAGGAAAAGGAAAGTATACTTTTTTTCTTTATAATTTTTGGTATATCTTTATTTTCTTTTTATGTTTTTGATTTTTTTTAAAAGCAAGCTAAACAAAGGATGTAGCTTGACAAAAATTGAAGCTTGTTTTAGATGAGTTAGGGTATAAAAAGAAGAAAAATTAATGAAAAAAAAAGTATTATTTATTATAAATTTGTAGAATAACAAAATATAAATGTTGTTTGGTATACTTGATGTAAAATTTGTCTAGTTGAAGAAGTGGAAGAAAAAATAATATATAGTTTGTTAAAGATAACATGAAGGACATAAAAAATGAAGATAAATCAGCAAAACAAAAAAGAGTTGGATCAGTTATACTTGTTTTTTCTTACTTTTCTATAGGCTAAATACCACTTGTGGTCCCTTAACTTAATTTCAATTAACGATTTAGTCATTTATCTTTCTTCTTTTTTTTCCCGATTTGGTCCTTTATGTTGTTAAATAATTTCAACGTTACCCTTTAAGTGGGGTTTCGTTAAGAAAAAGTTAAAAAAATCCCTCCTCCATGTTCAGAAAAAGTTATCCTTTATGTTTTGGAAATATTTCAGAAAAATATTCAAAGTTTGATAGTATGATTGATTCGTTAAAACTGAAGCTATAAGTATTTATACTCCATAAAAATCACTTTAGATCAGTGACAATCGTTCCTAGAAGTTTGATGAATATATACAATGATCTAGATGAGTGATTTTTTTAACTTTTTCTTAACGAAACCCCACTTAAAGGGTAACGCTGAAATTATTTAAAAACATAAAGGACCAAATCGGGAAAAAAAAAAAAGATAAAGGACCAAATTATTAACCGAAATTAAGTTAAGGGACCACAGGTGGTATTTAGCCCTTTTCTATATTATGAAATAAAACGAAGATTAAAAATGTAGAAAATAAAAAAATGTGCATAAACAAAAAAATCAGAGATGAAAAAAATTTACATAAACCATCTAGATATTTTGATAATTCAATGAACACAAAATTTTCTTATATTATATTTAGATTAGATACAAAATCCTCTTATTTTAGGAAAATTCAAAAAAATTATATTAAGGGAATTTTGGAGAATGCAGACAAAAACTACCAACCAAAACCTTAAATAAAAGAAGAAGAAAAATGGAATGTGATTATGACTTCTCAAACATTTTATCTTAGTGAAAAATTGAAATCAATGTTCTAGATGACTTTTTAAGTGTAGTCCATCCATAGACCCCACTTAAAAATAATGACAAACTAGATAACTTATTTGCCATTCATGTTAAGAACGTCTCAAAACATTCTTCCCAAGCTTTGAACAGTCAAAGTTTTCTACTTCAACTAATCTCTAAATGTCTCATCGATCGCTAAAAGTTGCAGTCATCGGCGCCGGAGTATCCGGCCTCGTCGCCGCCCGTGAGCTACAACGCGAAGGCCACAACGTCGTCATTTTCGAAAAAAACAACCGCATAGGAGGAACCTGGGTATACGACCCCAAAACAGAATCCGACCCACTTAGCATAAACCCGACCCGAGAAATAGTTCACAGCAGTGTGTACCATTCGCTACGCACAAATCTTCCAAGACAAATCATGGGGTTCTTAGATTACCCGTTCGCGAAGCGCGAATCGGGTGACCCGAGATCGTTTCCGGGTCACGAGGAAGTGCTTCGTTTTTTGGAGGAGTTTGCGGCTGAGTTTGGGATTTGTGGGTTGACCCGATTTGGAGCGGAGGTTGTGAAAGTTGAGAGGGAAGGGAATGAGTGGGTTGTTGAGTGGAGGTTGACTCGGGGTGATGACTCAGTGAGTCGAGAAGTGTTTGAAGCGGTTGTTGTTTGTTCGGGTCATTTTGTTGAACCGAAACTTGGTTTGGTTCATGGAATTGAAAAGTGGCGTGGCTTTCAAATGCATTCTCATAATTATAGAGTTCCTCATTCTTTCAAAGACCAGGTAGGTATATAAAATTTTCGAATTTTGAAAATGGTTTTAGTGCATGTTTTGTAACACAGTGAGTTCGCCATAATCACGATAAATCATAGTAATTTTCAAAAGTTATAAATTGTAGCTCGTGTAAAATTATGGTATTGTGATGCTGACAACTCCACCGTGATAATAAGTATAGACTTAATCAATTCAACAAAGTGAAATTATTGGACATTGTTAAGAGGAGTTAGTTCAATTAACATTAATTGAGATTTGAGAGTAAACAACCATTTGAATTATTGAATATGTCTTGGGACGAGAGTGTCACTATAATTCGTGAATGTATGAAAATTATAAAAACATCAACACATATATCTTTTGATAGTTGATTTGATCTTTAATGTGGTTTTTGTTAGTTAATTTAATCATTAAATGTGTCTTTCATTTGTTATTTTGTATCATGAAATTATAACCGAAAATATACACAGATGTTATACATTCGGGAGTATGATGATATCAAGAGACTAAAATGTCTATCACCTCAAAACTCTATTAATGAAAGAGATGAAAATATTAAGCACTTCATGTTTCTACCCTTATTTTGTACTCGATTTACTATATGGATTTATGGAACTTTCAATATTTTGATCAAACAGTTCGAATTGTGTGACCGTGTTAATTGTGTATTGTCGGAAATACATGGCTTGTATTTGTAGTAGAACTTATATGTTTAATTGATTATTAAATGAAAACTTGCTTAATGCCAAATTTTTACTTTCTAGTTAATTAATTGATAATATCGAATTAACAGGTTGTGATTTTAATTGGGCTAGGACCTAGTTCATTTGACATCTCAAGAGATATTGCAGGAGTAGCAAAGGAAGTTCATGTTGCAACAAGACTGAATCCAGATTTGAAGAATATGAAGTTAGAAAATGTTCGCAATATATATTTCCATACTTTGGTATGTAAAAAATTGCATTAAATAATTTGTCTACTTTACATGATAGATATTGCTCTATTAACAATTGATAATTATTTATTTATTTTAGATTAAATGTGTCAATGAAGATGGCTTGGTTGCTTTTGAAGATGGATTCTCTATTTATGCAGATGCCATAATTCACTGTACAGGGTACATTCCTTATGTTTCAGAAATTTTGTCACCTTCCACATTTTTTCTTTCATCTGCAAATTTTTTTATTTTTTGATGATTAGAAATTTTTATTAATTATATCTAGGTGGAAGTTACAGTGGACCATCTTCATAGGTGGTCTACTGTAGACCAGTGATTAAATTTACCTGAAACTCCAATAATGATCGACGATATTTTGTAGAAGTTTAAGTTAACGGTTATCTTGGTCTTTAAGACTGAGAGTCTGAGACAATGACTTGATCGATGTCAATTTAATAAAAATAAGAGAAAACAAATGTGTCATGCAAAAGTCAACTCGTCAAACCGACACTAATCAGGTCACCATCGCTGTCATAAATACGAAGAGAGTCGTTAACTTATACTTCTAAGAAGTGTCGTTGATCGTCGTTAGAATTTTGAATAACTTTTGAGCACTAATCCGTAGTAGACCAACTACGAAGGTGGTCTACGATAGAATTTGCCTTATGCAGTTAATGATTTTGAGGCATATATAAATGAATAATATGACAGGTACAAATACCACCATCCTTTCCTAGAAACCAATGGAATAGTAACCATTGAGGATAATCGCGTTGGGCCACTATACAAACACGTTTTTCCTCCTGCACTGGCTCCATGGCTCTCTTTCATTGGTTTAACATTTAAGGTTAATACAATTTTTTTAATGAAAATATAATTTTAATTTTATATAGTTTAATTTTATGCCAACAAATACATTATATAGAATGCTATAGTTTATTGAAGTTAATTATAAGTTGGCATGGCCAGGATACTATTTTCCATGTAATTGAGTTACAAGCCAAATGGGTTGCAAAAGTTTTATCTGGTAAGGTTGTTTTACCTACGGAAGAAGAGATGATGGAATCCATAAAAGAGTTGTATAAATTCATGGAGGAAAAAGGTTTGCCAAAGCGTTACACTCATTCGCTTCATCCATTTCAGGTGTGTGTACATTTCATTTGATAATTTCGCTAAAATAATAGATTTTTGATAGACTCTGTCTGGTATTATGTTTGTTTTTGAACTCGCAAAACCGACTTATCAAATAAGGATTGTTCAAATTTTATAGGTTCTATCTTGTCTTAGGCCATATCTCTAGACGATGTGAACTTTCTCCGATAAATTTAATGATATAATTTTATATATCTCTAATCTACTATGGAGTTTTGTTTATTTTAAATGAAAAGATCAATTGGTACACATCTTGTTTTTCTTTTTGTTAAAACAGAAAATTTGGTTCTAAAGGAAATAAATCAATAAACAAACAAACGCAAAAATAATTGATTAGGAAAGTCAATTAATTGTGCTTATGTCTCTGACACCAGAGTGACTGTTAAAGTTTTTTGATTATATAATTCTTATTTCCTAAAATTAGAGTACAATGTAATAATTAAATACTACAGTCTTATTACAAACTTATCCTTAAACTGTATTGCGGAGGCTTTGTCCTCCACACCCTCAATCATCTAAGTCGAAACTCAACATAGGATTAGTTCAAGCCCAAAGGGCATATGCTCGAGTTCAGTTATGCTCGAGCAACTGTCTACTTATCAACGAATGTGTGGTATACTCAACACTTTTCATTCCTATGGTGCTATATGTCTTACTCTGAGCTTAATATTATGATTGTGGTTTTATTGAGTTTAATGGAGTCATGGATATAGTTATTATAAATTAAATTATATTCAATTAATTATAAATTTGATATTTGTAAAGGATAAGGTAGCTTTACTTTTTCTGAATTTAACTAATTATTTATAAAATTACTGTCAGGTTGAGTACAAACATTGGCTAGTGTCACAGATTGGGCTACCTCCGTTGGAAGATTGGAGGGATAATATGTTGATGGAGTGTTTTAAGAACTTAATCAAAATGAACGAAATGTACAGAGATGAATGGGATGATAATTATTGGGATTCCATTATTCAGAGTGCATCAGCTTCCTAAAAATCAAAGATATTGATCAATGTCTCGTGCTAATGGTAAAATTGGGTTGTCTTAAGAATATAATTTGATGTATTTGGTTGAGTTTTCTTGATTATATATATTAATAACTTTTTTCTTTTAAAAAACATATTCAATAGTTATAAGTTGCTTTTATTATATTTTTGTTTTCTAGGTTACTTTTAAAAAATAGTGAGTAATTAATTCAACATCCAGTAAAATGTGTCACATAAGTGGAGTAACCATGAGTTTGAGTATCACTTACAAATTTACTTATGTGGCTGATCTGTATTGCATGTTAGATAATTACCACAATTTTTTAAAGACAACTTATGCTTCACCTTTTTATAATGGCAAACATACTTTCATTTCAATGAAAATTTTATTGAAAATATAATGTTCAATACAACTTAGAATAATTTGCCAAAAAAAAAATACAACTTAATATAAGACAAAAATAGTGGGGTTAGAAAATGAAGTGACTACTTTTAGTTAGTTAATACGTAAGCCATTACATTCATTTGTCATCTAACAAATTTTACTTTAGAGTTTGTGGTATGCAAACTCGAATAGTAAGACTAAACTCTTCAACAATTAAGAACTAAGCAACTGCAACAATTTATGAAGGAAGAGAGGACTTATCGTAATTCAAAGCAGTTAATCTCCTAAGTCCTCACTGATCGTTGTTATTGATCCTTAGATTAAATCAAACTCACAGTTTGTTCACTCTTAATCAATCTCTGGACAATTCAATGTACCAAATGCTCTAATCATCACAAGCTAAGACTTATATAGTGGTTGGCTGGTTGCTCCTTTCACAAGTTAGTTACAATTTGGAAACAACCATAATACCCAAACCAACTAACTAATAAGAGAAAAGTATAAAAACACAACACTATCACATAGCTTTATAATTATCATTCTAACTAACTACCTATTTGATGATCCACTAGATACTATAGTTTGGATAATGCGTCAATATATCACAACCAGATGATATACATAGGGATGGATGGAGAGGGTGGCAAACCATGGCCATTATCCCTCCCTCCTATCATTACAATCTATTAAATAAAAAGATATATAACGTGTATATAAACTATAATATATATTTTTTAAAGGCCAGCTAGACTACACTATGTACTATAATATTAATATTGTTATTAGTAAAAACAAATTAATATAATTATTAGATTATAAAAGACACACACATATATATATATATATATATATATATATATATATATATATATATATATATTATTTGTCTAAGTAAAGAGTTTTTACATTATCAGTCTAAAGTTATCCTCATTAATGGTTCTGATGTGCTGAGTAAAAAAAATTGTATTGATAGTTTTGAGGCTCAATGATGGTGGTAGCATATGGTTGTCAATGATGGCTCTGCTTTCGGTGGGGGTGTCTGCAAGCACTTCAATGCCCAAGTCAATAGGAGTTGGAGGAAGTGTGAGATAATGGATGAATACATACCATGCATTTGAATGTGTAGTCCATTAGATAGTAGTTCCTCTGAAGATGAGACAATAGCAGAGGCAGTTAGACGGTTACAGATTACTTAGCGCAAAGTGTGGAACACCATTTGATGGACGTATGTATTAGACTCATGCAAGAGCGAGGACAAGATGGATTTAGGCACATTAAGAGACGCTTGGTAGGCTGGAGTCCAATCCAAAACACTACTTGATATATTGTGTCTAAGGTAAAAAATTGTGTCTATTTAGTGGATAACTAATAAGTTAGTTGATAGTCATGATAGTTGATGAATTAGCTAATATTTGGATAAGTTAATTGAGAGTTAGAATCCTCTCAAATTTTCTACTCCCTCCATCTCTTCCATTATTATAGTGTTCGGACAGATAAGTGATAAAAATGTATACATTCTAAAAAATATATGATATTAATTTGACATTTATACAATATATATATA
>JBBPBP010000004.1:51934415-51945625 GCA_037974735.1 Cicer chorassanicum
AGAAAACACTAATAAACTATAACCTCACAAACTATTTGAAATACTTTATTAAAAAATGTTATAAACTAATGAAGAAAAGCTATAAGCCAATGACGAAATAATCGTTGTCAAATACATCTTTTTACTTAATAGGAGTTTATAAGCTATAAAGTACACACTATCTTATATATGTCTTGCTAAATAGAACCTTAGTCTCTAAATTAAATATTAGTACTTTTTTCTTTATATTTAAGGTTAGAGGAAGTGCATACAACTTAATTCGTATCATAATATAATTTGGTAATTCGTTTGTTACCCATAAATTGTTGTTGTAAACTTATTTACACATATTAATAAAAAGAAGTTTATTTTTGGAAGCTATTTTTTTAAGAAAAAAAATTTAGATTAAGAGGATCGTGGTTCAATTTAAATAAGAAAGACATTATAATTTAATGAACAATTATTTTTTTTTATTTCACACATTGAAAATACCAATAGTTGATTATAATAATACAAGTGACCGAATGAGTTATAGATTTGACGAGCCTCCCACCATCATAGACTAAGTAGTATACAAAATTTGATTTTATAATACTATTAAGACGAGTTCTCAAAAGTTGTATAGAAAATATTATTTTAGTAACACAAATTCATAGTTAGAAAATTGGTGTCCCCTTTCTAGAAACTTAGATTACAATTCTTACACGGCGCCTCATTACCAATCAAGATTCAAATAAATTAGGCATGTGATACAAAAATTAGAGTATATATTCATTTTACAAACCTTAAATTCATAAATCCTTATCTAATCTAAATTCATAAAAATCTATAGTATATGTTTGGAAACCGTTTTATGATTCAAAGCAATGAATCGTTCCGTGAAAGTCGCAGTTATTGGTGCAGGCGTATCAGGCCTTATCGTCGCACGCGAACTTAAACGACAACACCACAACGTCGTCGTTTTCGAACAAAACGATCGCATAGGAGGTAATTGGATATACAATCCAAAAACCGAATCCGACCCACTTAGTCTCAACCCGAACCGAGAAACAGTCCACAGCAGTCTCTACATTTCCCTACGCACCAACCTCCCAAGACAACTCATGAGCTTCCGCGACTACCCGTTTTCAAAATCCGAATCCGACCCGAGAACGTTTCCGGGTCACGATGAAGTACTCCGTTTTCTGGACCGGTTTGCGGATGAGTTTGGGATCAGGGAGTTGACCCGGTTTGGTGCGAAGGTGGTTCGGGTTGAAAGAGGGGAAGAAGGGTGGATGATTGAGTGGTGGAGTCGGGGATCCGGATTGGTGACCCGGGAAGTGTTTGAAGCGGTAGTAGTGTGTTCGGGTCATAATAGTTCACCGAGAGTTGTGGAGATTCCGGGTATAGAAAATTGGAGAGGGTATCAAATGCATAGTCATAATTATCGTGTACCTCAACCCTTTCAAGACCAGGTACATCGTGCTAACACTTTAAACTACTACAAATATTTTGATAGTAATACAAATATATTTAACCAAATAATTTAATAATAGAATTGAATGACCCGAATTCTAGTATGATTTTTTTTTTTTTTGCCTCCATCATAATTAAGTCACTTAATTATTATTTATATTAATTCACTTAAAATTTATGAAAAGAAAAATTACATTTAAAATTTTAACCGTAATTAATAAGATATACTTCATACTTCTTTAAGTGTCATTGATCATAATTACATCATTAAAGTAATAATGAATAAAAGTCATTAGATGTTTCTTTTGAAAAAAAGTTATAAGATGTTCGATTCTAATAGATGAAATTTTTTTTCTTCAAAACACATTATAAGGTTCTTAATGTATAACGGAAGTAACGTCTTTTATGTTTTTTTTTAAGTTTGACTCATTTTGTGTTTAAATCTTTCAAGTTTTTATTTTCTCGATTTAGTATTTTAAGTTATATTTTGTTTGTACTATTATTCTTAGTATATTAAATTTGACAATTTTATCAAATTACTTTTGAAAGTTTATGCAAAAAGCACTGTGAGTGAGTTAACTATTCAAACTACTTTACAAGTGAATGAAGTTATTGATATTGATTATGTGGATAAATCTTTATTACCAAATATATAGATGTTATATATGTGTCTAAATAGTTTTTGAAAAATCATGAAATATAGACCGTTTATAAGGTTTGATAATTGTTTTCTAAATGATTAGTATGAATGATTTATTATTGCAACATTTTGTAGAGATTTTAATGATCAGATGCTTTCAATTACACTAGTCGTTGTTGAAAGTGAGACAAATAACTAACGAAGTAAATATAATATAATTTATTAATTTAGGAAAGTAAAAATTTAAAAGACCTAAAAGAAAACTAAACTAAATTTAAAAGACCTAAGTATCACAACAACAACAACAAAAAAGATAAAAGGCCAAAATGATACTTTTGTGAAACATAAAAACCCTAATAATGTATTTTGTATTTTTTTTATAGACAAATATTAATATATTATAAGAAGGTTAGTATATTATAGGTTTCTTATTTATACAAGGTTGTGAACTTATGATAATTCTTTTGTTTGTTTATTATTATACTAGATTAGAATTTGGAAAATCAAGTTCAAACAAATGTTGTATTGTTAGTCTAAACATCTTAGTTCGAGTTTGAACCATATATCTCATCTCATTGTTGTTCAATGGTGCTTGTGAATCTATGTATCGACAAAAATATTATATTAAATTATAGGTTTCTTAATAAATGTTATTTGTTATCTTGGTTTAACAAAAACAATTATATATTGACACAACCCTTTAATCGATTTTTCATTGCTTATTCTGTAAAAGAAATGTTATTCACCTTATTTTGCTATGTACAATCCATTTTGATTATTTCCACCTAACAGATTGTGCTCTTAGTTGGATATGGACCTAGTGCTTTTGATATCTCAGTGGACATTTTACCGGTAGCAAAGGAGGTTCACATAGCAGTTAAAGAGAACCCATTCGGTGTGAAGTTCGAAAATGTAATATACCACGACATGGTATGTACAGTGTTACAATGTTACTATCTTTTAATATTATTAAAATTGGAAATAAATAGATGTTTTTTTTTAGTCAATTTGATCTTTAAATATGTTTTATGTTAATTAGTTTGATACTCTCAAATGTGTTTTTTATTTATATAATTAAAAGAATTTGTTTTTCATTTATTAATTTGATTCATGAAATTACTAACAAAATATACACTTGAAAATATCTTTAAAATTTTGATACATTTAAGGAATATAATGATAATGTCTTGTGAGTAAAATCAACGTTTACTTTATTTTATGACATAAAATAAAAAAATTTCCTATATATAAACTATTTGATACAATTTTTTTATAAATATTACTTGGATATGTTTTTTTTTTTTAAATCGAGGCATGTCGGACACTAAATGTGGGTACCTCTTCTAGCAAGGATTTAAATTTGGATTTACCACGCTGTGAAAGTTTAACCCCTTCTACTAGATGCAATTCTGGGAGGTATCTTACCTATTTTATTTCATTAAGACATATTTTTTTATGCTAGTAGTTCTACTTTTCTTTGTAGGTAAAATGTGTGAATGAAGATGGCTCGATCGCCTTTCAAGATGGATCCTCAGTTTTTGCAGATACCATAATTCAATGCACTGGGTACATTAAGAAAGTCTTGAACAATTTTATCTCCTAGAAATATTGACTACCACTCTAATCACTTTCATCCACCACTTTAATTATTTTGGACACCAAGCGGTCTCGCTAAGTATCGTCAACTACCACTCTGACCACCACCAACTACCACTTTGACCACTATCGATCAACAATATGACTGCCAATTTGATAAGCGTCGACCACCACTAACTATCATTTCAACCACCTTCGACCACCACTTTGACCACTCTCAACCACCACTATAGCCATCTATGTGGTCACCATCGACCACCACACCACTCTGATCACCATTTTGACAACAACTTTAACCTCAACTCCAACCACTACTTTGACCGTCGTAACTACCACTAACTGCCACTTTGACTACCACTGATCACCACTTTGACCATTGTCCAATAATCATCACTCTAACTATCATTTTGACTAGTATCACTTTCACCTTGGATTGACCTACAAATTCATCATAGATTATTTATTTATAAGATGATTGTCTAATAGTTTTATGTGAATAACTTCTAATATTGTGATTTTATTTTTGCATACATGTGATGACAACAGATACAAATACTATTTTCCATTTCTTGAAACCAATGGAATTGTATCCGTTGAAGAAGAATGTGTTGGGCCATTATATAAGCACATATTTCCTCCATCATTAGCGCCTTCACTGTCTTTCATTGGTATCGTTGGCAAGGTTATTGGTAACACATTTTTCTCTTCTCTTTCTACTCTTATTATTGTCAAAACCAAATAGTTATTTTTTTTTGGTAGAAAAGAGGGTTGAAGACCCAAAGTAGAAATAAAAAAAAAAAAACTAAAGAATTAAACTCACACCCTAGGCATGCAAGCTCTAAAAATATTACCAAGGAGTTGCTTAAGTTCACTAGGAGGAGACTCTAGAATAACAAGGATCCCAGAATCAAATGTAAGACTAAAGTTAGTCCGCCAATATGCATTTTTTCTACCTTCACGCCACATATGAGTAAACTGAATGTGTCAATTCTTCTAGCGAAACTCTTGAAAACATCGAACATAATAGATGTTCTCCTTGAAATTGCATTTTTGTGTGACCATGTCAATGAAAACCTTTTAGTTGCTTTCTACGATCAAATGAGATAAACTTTACCCCCACAACAAGCCCCACATACATATCCCACATCTCGACATGCAAGACATCACACACTCCAATATTTTGCATAAACCCTTTGATCCATCTGCCATTTGAGTCACGAAGTAACCCGCCACACCCTACAATGTCACCATGCTCCTTGCACGACTCGTCACGATTAAGTGTTTTCCAACCTTGTTGAGGCTTCTTCCATCCAATGTAGACAATGTCTCGATTATGAAAAGAGTTATGTAGGTGAGTGTAAGTGCTTTCAACTGTAGTCCTAAAGAAATTTTAGATGACATAGATAGGGTTGGTAGGTCGTTGAACCATTTTCTTTAAAAGTTGCTTTATTTCTCCAATTCCACATATGTCAATAGATTGTCATGCAAGTTTATTGCCACTAGTTGATGCTGAGATAATTAACAACCCAATCCCTACAATTAAAAGAGAAAAGTGAGTTATTAGATTTGGAGGAGCAAGTTTAACCCATACCTGTTTTGCAAAATTGCAATTATGGAGAACATGGAGTACAGTCTCGTCTTCAATCTTGCAATAAGAGCATAAGGGAGATATACCCACACCCACATGCTTTTATGATAATTGGTGAGAATACTCCCATGGACCACCGGCGACGTGAAAGTTTGAATCTGAAGGTGCGCAAACACGAGAAGGGGTTGAATTGTGTTTGTCTAAATTAGAACTCTTTTTTTAATTCTAATTTTGATTTGGTGACTTAAACAATTTTACTAATTAGAGGCATCAGTAAAACAAATAATGCAGATGTAAAGACAACACACAAGATTTTATTTTGGTTCACCACCAACTTGGTAGCTACATTCAGTCCTCTCACACAGAAGGATTAATCCACTAACTCAAAAACCTTGAATTACACAACACCTGACCATACAAGTCAGTCTTCTCAAAATAGCCTGAACCTATAGACTTTTTGAGGCAAATCACACATTGACCTTACAAGTCAAGTTTTATCTACACAACCTGAAACCTACACATTGTAAGGGCAAAATATCCACTTGACCCTACAACTCAAGTCTTCTCAACACAACCTGAGATCCACATATTGTTTGAGGCACACTAAAACATTATCAGGCTGGGTTATAGTGAGTTGGAAACATGTTTGGTTTTGCTTCTACTAAGCTGATTTGATACAATGATTTTCACACACTACAACACTTATAATATTTTTCTTTGAACGAGTGTTTTGCTAGAACTTAAAATCTTAAACTTTGAATACTTAGAAAAATTGAGCTCTTGAGCCTTCGAAATTAAGGATACGGTAAGTCCAACCCAGTATGTTGCTCAATCTATCAGAGCCTTTGACCTTCCATAAGAGTCATTGACTTTTCTCCATCAAAATCATTGACTTGATATTTGGAGCCAGATGTTGTGTTGCTTGAATAATTTTGTGAGAGGCAGAACTGCGTGACTTAGAATTAGTGGCATGGACAACTTCACCTTTGTTGCATCATAAGAGTCAGTGTAACTTCAGAGGCTGTTTATCAAAGGCATCGTTCTGGAACATGTTGCAATTATTTGAGCTAGCGGAACATGAGCTTTAGAGGCATGCTTAAACAATAGACTTTAGAGACATGCTCAAAAATACTGTTCATTAGAAGAATGCTAAAAATATTGTTCATCAGAGGCATACTAAAATTATTGTTCATCAGAGGCTTGCAAAAATACTGTTTATCATAGGCATGTAGAAATATTGTTCATTAGAGGCATGGAAAAGTTATTGTTCATCAAAGGCATGGAAAAGTTAATGTTCATTAGAGGCATGAAACTCTAGAGACACGCTGAATCTTTAGAGGCACATATTCTTCAGAGGCACGCTGATTTACCAAAAACACGTTGAGCTGCTAGAAGCACGTTGAACTACTAACTACCAGAAATGCGTTAAACTACCTAAAGCATGCTATCAGAGGCAGATGCGTGTACTTTTCCATAATGTGCATTTGTTCGATTATGAGGATTTTGCTGGCTGATTTGATTTCGTTTCCATTGACCTTTTTACTTCCTCTGGTTGTTTCCTCTAGTGACTTCCTCTAATATTTTTCTTCTTATTTCTTGCTTTTGATATCTTTTTCTAATTTCCTGTTCTAATTCCTGCATACTTAATGAAGTCATTAGTCCAAACAAATTGTTCTCATAAAATACATTTGTTAACATCAAAATCACAAGAGGAAAGCCAACTTGGTTCCAACAGAATCCAATGAGGGACTTTCCAATTCCAAAAAGCTTTCTAGTTCCCCTCTATACTGTTAGGGTTATCAAAAATGAGATTATAGGCACTTTGCACAATATAATGATGGGTATTAGTGGCTCGTTAACCTAAAGTGTGTAGTCCATCCGCTTCATTGGGAGCTGGGAGAGTTATGATTATGTTAGCATTGTTAGTCGGTTGGTTATCAATTTTTTTTTAAAGTCCCAGTTACACTCATTATCAACCATATCTTTAACAATAAGAGTATAGTCATAAGCTAGTCGACAGGTGTTGTTAGGCCCACATTTGTTCAAGCCAAAAATTGGTATGGTTACCATCCCCAATTTTTTGCATCACATTGATTATGAATTTGTCCAACGCCTCTACAATAGCTCCCCAAAAAGGAGAGTTATAAGGTTGAGAACTAATATAATCACGCAGAAAATTGTTACTACCATATTTCATATGAAGAACCTTACACCAAAGGCAATCTGGACTAGTAGTGAGGTTCCAAAGCATCTTCATAAGAAATGCCTCATTCATTTGTTGTTGACGTTTAAAATGGGGTTTATAGCCATTATTAGTGTTATCACAATTGATAAAATGAGGTTTACAGTCATTATTTGTATCATCCCAAAGAAAACCACGCTAAATCTTTTCCATTTTAGCACAAAGGGTCGCCAGAAACTTTGCATATTGCATGTGATAATATGGGATAGAATTCAGTAAAGACTTCGAGAGCGTGATTCTACCAACTAAGTTTAAATTTTGTTGTTTCCAACCGCACAACTTATTTTGAATCTTGTTACAATATTGCTAAAATGAACTCTTGAATTTCTCTTTGTGACAACGTTCGCGCCCAAATACCTTCCTAGACTGGTAGTATTGGTAAACTTTGTATGTTGCAAGATGTCTTCTATTAGTTGATTGTCAACATTCTTGGAGAAATACACTTGTGTCATCTAATTATTAATCCATCGTTCGGAAGCTTTGCAAAACATATCTAGACAATGCAAAATATGATGGGCATGTTCGATAGAGGCTTCTGCAAACAAAAGAAGATCATCAACAAAAAAGAGGAGGTGAAAGATTTGGGACCATTCCTACGTGCACGCATTGGTTTTCAATATTGAGTTTCAACTTAGTCAACAATAATATGGGACAATCTTTCCATACAAATAACAAAAAGATAGGGAGAAATGGGGTCACCTTGCCTGATAACTCTAGTAAGAATAAAAATGTCAGATTAGCAAAGCAAAATTCAAAAAATATAAGTAATGCAACACAATTAAAAATAATTGTTTTTATATAAAAAATAATTAACAAATAAAATTAAAATAACTAAGTATTACTAATTTACCTTGTAAAATAATTTATCAACAATCCTTGACAACAACTTCAAAAATTTGACTACTCTTTGACAAGTATACCAAATCGTTAAAGTAATAATAATGATAAATAAAATCGTCTCCACACGGATTGTTATTAATTTAATTACGCAACAAAGTAAATAACACAAAAGGTAAGTAAAAAGTTTATGATTGGTTTCTAAAATTGAACAAGCGTACAATTAAATACAGAAAATTCAATAAGAGAAAAACAATTAACGAATTCGAATCACCTCATTTTCACTATAAATTATTGATTCACTATTTTAACAATCTAACTTATTTGATTACGTCAAATTAAATAACAAGACCAAGACCAATTCATTGACTCAAATCCCTTTTTTATAACAGCGAATCATAATTCCTTATGTGATTATACTTGTTACTCAAAGCATGTACGAATGTTAGTTTCTTAGCCACATGTTAATATTTTATATTCTTATAACAATATTGAGTTCTATGGTGATCAAGCACATGAAAGCATTAAGAGCAAAAATATACGAATAATCAAACTCGTTTTAATTGCATAAAAAACATAAGAAAACCAAAGTTACATAAATTCAAGGAGGTTCATCTAATCCCTAATCAATAGAAAAATTAGTTCATGATTAAGAATGTAGTAATAATGAAGAAAATGAAATCACATAAGAAAGATGAAATGAATCTTCACTTCTTGCTTTCAAGAGTGAAATCTTCACATTCCTAGCCTTCAAAATGTGTCCAATATGATATCCAATGCCTCTTGGGTCAGAACTCATGCAAAATATGAGTTTTTAGCTGAAATAGGGTTTTGGGACGCATGTTAGCGCATTGCTTTGCTCTGGACAGAAAACTGTGTCACCAAATGCACTGTAGCGCATGTTTGGGTGCAATGCTCTGTCCTGGACGCATTGGTCTGCAGTGTTAAATAAACACATTTGTTCTCTAAAATTGTTCTCTCTCTAATTTGACTTGCCCTTACCACCCTTGTATAATCCAAATTGGGTTTCAATGTCTTCATGAAAGTTGTAGCTATGGATGTTAACTTTCATTTGCAACTAATTTGACTCTATTTGGGCATCTACAACTCCGTATATGATTATAATATTGTACAAGGGTAAGATGTGTTTAATGAAGTTTGGATGGAGAATGCAAAATGGTAGAAATGATCTTTGGTATGTGGTGTTGTGTGGTAATTATCATTGTTGGAGTCTCCTTGTGTGGTATTTATCATTGTGGTGAGTCTTTTTCCTCGTCTTTTTTCTCATTTGTATTGGTCACTGAAAAATGTGTATTGTAACGTTGGATATTAATATCTCATTATCGCTAACCAAGGCCAAAGTTGTCTTTTCTTAAAAAAGTCAAATATTTTCACCACTTAACGAAAGATATAAAGTCATCACAGACAACTTGATATATTTGGTGTGGGACATTTTCCATCCAATTTTTAGATACTAAGGACTTTTGACTAAGAAACTAACTCATGGACAACAAAATTCTGAGTTCTATTAACAACTGTCACTATAATATCATCAAATAAAGGCGGAGGCAACAGGGCGCAACAATTTTGAATTTGTTGGATGGTTCACTAATATGGTGTGACATATCTAGCGTTGAATTTTGTTAGCCGTGATTGCAACTAACAAACAAAAACTATCGATACAAAATACAATATGTTGCTTCAAAATCTTATGAATTAAAATAGGGGGTTGGGATGACTCAACTGATATGTGTTAAGAGAATGAAGCACTTGAGAGTGAAAGAATCGGTGATCAAATCTCAGAGAATGAGAAAAATACTAACATAACTAATATACTAATATTTTATAACAAGTTAGTCACTTGTGGATCTACGTCATTTCAAGACATAGGAATTTATTACTAACATAATTAATATACTAATATTTTATAACAAGTTAGTCACTTGTCGATCTACGTCATTTCATGACATAGAAATTTATTATGATATTCTTTATATGATTGGCAACAAAATTCATAATATCATTTGAAATCTCTAATAAAAAATGATTGAAATGAAATTATTACTAAAATTAATTTAAATTATAACTTTTACAAACATAAATAACTAACTTAAAAAAATTGAATAATCAATTTGATATATCTATTTTGTTTTCTTTAAGCTCTACACTACCCACCACCCATATTGATTTGTGTTTAAATTCACAAACGAAAATATTTGAATTCTGCCTTTTATTATACAATTTAATGATGATGTAATTGAGAAATTAAATAACTTGCTATGACTAGGAGCCCATATTTTCTATTGTTGAATTACAAGCCACGTGGGTTGCAAGAGTTTTGTCTGGTAACATTTTGTTACCTACAGAAGAGGAGATGCTAGAATCTGTTCAAGATATCTATCATGAAATGAAGAAGAAAGGTTTGCCCAAAAGTTGTGCTCTTTCCCTCCGTCCATTGCAGGTAAATAAATTACATTTTTTTTTTCTTTTGGTATTTATCATAAGAGTAATATTATCACAACATAAAAAAGCCTAACCTTATATTTCATATTTCAGTTACCTTATAAAAATATACTATACTTATAGTTTATAATATAATCTTATCTTTAATATTAAAAGTATAATTAGAGTTTTGATTCTTTTATTTTCACTAATTTACAAAATTAATCCTTTTATTTTAAAATTCGATAGAGTTGGTCTTTCTCTCATATTTTTTAATTAAAAAATGATTATTTGATATATTTTAAATGATTTGACATACGATTTTACGATATAAAATTATTTAGATACATTAATTGTTTATTTGTTATTAATTAAATTACAAAAATAAATAATTTCAGACATTGAAACCGAAGTTTTTTATGATTTTATTG
>JBBPBP010000004.1:51951081-51964903 GCA_037974735.1 Cicer chorassanicum
ATGTACTTTTAAATCAAACATCAATTGATCTCAATTATTAATTTAAATTCTATTTATACGGACTATATTATTTTGATATTCAATAATTTAGAGATTATTTTTAAAATTTAAAAAACAAAAATTATTTTGTGTCTGTCATAATAGAAATTACTGTTTTGAAAAACAATCATTTATAAATTTTTTTTTTTCTTGAAAAGACACTAAAAACTTCTTCTCATTTAAGTAAGTTTTAAATTTATTTTGAGATTTTTATTTTTTCTAAAACCTATAACAAATAGATTACAACTAAGTGGCTATGTCGTTTAAAAAAGAAATTCTTGTAGAAATCACACTAAATTATTACTAAATAATCTTTTCCACTAGATTGAGATCAACAGTCAAAATTAAATTACCTCATGCACGCAATTACTATGTTTAGTCCAAATCAGTTACATCTCATCCAATCCAAATTTTATACGACGCTGAGATATCAATAATCATTATATTAAAATCAAATGATCTACATTTAAATTTAATATTTTAATTATAAAATAAAAATAATTTTTTTTTTTTTACTTTTAAATCATGAGATCTCGATCTAACGATCCACAAACTCTGAATTCGTGAATTGGGAATTTCATCTTTGTACAGAATCCGAATCCACATCCTATCCTTAAAAAGGATGGAGATAAGAAAAATGTCAACTATATAAAAATCGATAGTCCCTTGAAAACGACACCGTTTCTTTTGCAACACGGATCCACCTGAAATCTGGTTCCCTTCGAAATCCCTCTATCTCAATTTCAAGTTGGAAACTTTTTGCATTATTGCTTGTTGGGTTGGTTCTAAAATCTGGGTTAGCAACCTCGTTCATGATCTTTTTTACTTTCATATTTTTCCAATGCTTTATATTCATATATCATACTGTTATTAATTAGTTTTAATTTTCCATTTGCATAATTTTAGAGCTTTGAATTGTGATTTTGAGATCACAAACAATGGTGAAGGAAACTCTCTACTATGACATATTAGGTGTCAGTTCTGATGCATCTGCTGCAGATATCAAGAAGGCTTATTATGTCAAGGTAATGAAATTAATACCCTTCAATTTTGTCCTAAACAGAGATTTTAGGATGTGGAAATTTGGTTATATAGTGTTTTATTTTTTAGAAGAAATTAGAGTAATTGTGTAAAATTTGGCTTCAGTTTGGTGTCTAAATTTTTAATCATTCGGTGATTGGTTTTATTACTATTTACTACACAGTTCATTTAACTTAGCTGTTTTGGTTCTTTGAAAACACTATTGTTTGAATTATTTGTTATTTATTATTTATTAAGTTTTGAATTCAGTTAGCTCCGAAGAATCCATGAAGCATCGACACAAACATCATACATGACACTAATGAATAGACACCGGTAATGATTTGAAAAAAAGAAGTGATTGAATGTAACTATTTACGTCAGTGCCGTGTCGGACACACCTGTAATCCGAAGCGTCAATGATATATAGCTAAAAAATAGACTCCTGAAGTTGCAAAGTGATCTCGTCATGTCTGTAACTGAAAAATTGCTCACCTCTTGGCAGCGCCTAATTGGTGACATGCCATCATTATTGATCTAGTCTGCTGATTTAATCTGACTGTTCTCATTATTTTCTCTCTTTAACCATGTGAATATGTGATTATTTTTGAGCTGGTGTTTGGGTGAATTGTTGGAAAGGTTAAAGAAATGGTCATTTTCGTCTACTTTTAGTTTGGATATATAGAGGTGAATCGTCAATTTAGTCAATGAAATTGTAGGTGTCAGATAATTTGGCCTCTGAAATTAACAAAGTTCTTAAATGATCTCTAAAATTGAAATTTCTCAATTCTATTATTTCTTTTGGAATGGTCTATTTAGTCCTTGAATTTATCTTAGGTGGACTAATGCGATCAAGAGTTTTCAATTTCAGTTAGTGATCACAGTAGAATTTTGTTAATTTCAAGGACCAAATTGTATGGCTTCTATTCACTCAATATTTAGAAGATTACTTTTTCTTCTAAATGTTTGACCTAAAAGGTTTAGAAGGTCAAAGGTTTGAATTTTGGGATCATCGTCGATTTGTAATACACATGCAAGATAAGACTGTCTGCAATGGGTCCGACTCTTTGCTAGATTCTGCAACACAGGAGCTTTATAGCACCAGATTGCCTCTTCTTTTATTTAGATTTTAGAAGAGTATATTTATGATGGTGTTTTACGATTCTCTTTTCTTTGGCACACGTACAAATCTTTTCTTTTTATGTTTTATCTCTTCAATGACTTGAGATAAATATCTCCCTCCTTCTATCTGTCTTTTGTTTTACAGGCAAGAATAGTTCACCCTGATAAAAATCCTGGGGATCCTAAGGCTGCACAAAATTTTCAGGTATGCACTATGAGTCCAAGTTTTGGCTTCATAAATCATAATACTAGTTAATATAATTGATTTTATTAGCAAAACAATTTAACACCTTTCTTATTATTAGATGTTCAGAAACAGTATTAAATGTAGGGATATATATATCTTTGGGGATTCTCTGTATTCAGTTTGATTTAATTTTTCCTCAATATAATATTCTATGTTTGGTATCTATACCAGATGCTTGGCGAGGCCTACCAGGTCTTAAGCGATCCTGAGAAGCGTGAAGCATATGATAAGAATGGAAAGGCAGGAGTGTCAGAGTAAGTATATAGAACCTTACATGACTGGAAAGTAATTAACTAACAATAGCATGCACGCAATTAAGCTCCATAAAACGGTGAAGTGCTGCCGTGGCAGTTCAAACTTCAAATCTAACTCATAGACTATTGTCATTAAGAAGTTTGTTATTAAACATTGTGAATTGTATTTTCAACACAAGTGATTCCCGACCACAGGTTATATTTTTTGTTGTTGTAAGTTAGAAACCAGATTTAACCAAATCTTTTTGAAAATTCTAGGAGATATTTAAGTGTGCATTTGAGCTAGCTCATTTTACGTTCAAAAACAACTTTAAATCAAAATTTTACTGAGAAAACTTTTGAAAAAAAATGAAATTTTACTTCAAAATCAAATATACAAAAAAATACACTTAAATAGTTGTACAGCTGTTTGCTAAGCAAAAAAATATATTTTGATCTTGCTATGTCAGACCTATGAATACTTTTCAGTGTGTGGAGCTTTCAAAATATAGTGGAGAGCTAATACTAATGCCCTAGGAATCTTCTTAAAAGTCAATTTGTTTTGAGGTTGAGAGAATGAAATAATCAATTTCTTATTGCAATGAAACAAAAGATTATATACATAGTTTAAGATTACTTGTATTATTATTGTTTTCAATTGATAATTATGCTAGTTAGGATATTTATGTTATGTTATTGATATTTTTTCCTTTTGTTTGGAACCTTATTTTTTATAAGTTGTATTAGAATATGGGCCTAACTCAACCCAAAAGCTAGCTCAACGAGTAGGATTGCCGAGTCTTATAATTAATACTTTGGCCATATACCTAATCAATGTGGGATATCAACTAGTAGGATTGCTCTAATGGCGAAAATGAGTACAGTTAGGTTATCCTCTCTCTAGCATCACACTTTTATTGAGAGTTACACCAATTGTATGTTAAAAATATGTTTCTTCATGTTGACTTGGAAGAGGAAGAATATACAGAGATTCCAACGGGATATGACTCCACTAATGGAAGGAATAAGGTTTGTAGATTGAGAAAGGCCTTATATGGCCCCAAGCTCTGCTTGGCTTAGGCGGTTCACTCAAGCTGTTTTCTTGGGTTACAGGCAAAGCCAAAGTGATACTCGCTTCATAAAACATTCTCAAAATGGAACTCACAATTCTTCTTATATATGTAGGCATATGATTATTAAAGGGGATGATGAAGTTAAAAAACATGTTCTAATATAGGCATATGATTATTAAAGGGGATGATGAAGTTAAAAAACAGGTTCTAAGAGAAAAGTTAGCATCCCCTAAAAAAAGGACTTGGGAAAGGTGGGGTACTTCCTTGTGGTAGGTAGAGGTTGCTTACTCCAAACAAGGTATCTTTATCTCCCAAAGGAAATATATTAAGAGGTAAATGGTAATTGAAATATAAACTAATATAATGGAAATATTCCTTACAACCAAAGAATAGCACGCTTGCTGAGAGAGAACCAACTTCTCTGCACAACCAAAACCACTCAACAAAATTCAAGCATACCCCTCATGTCCCCTCTCACTTCCTTTATGACTTCCTCGCCTCATTTCCTCTTAGTGGGTCTATAAATATATGTCCGTGACCTTCTTAAGTAGTCAGGAAAATTGGGTTGCAAAACTACTTGTGCCTCTATGGAGAAAAATCACAAGATTGGAAGTGAAGAAAGCCCATAGGCGGCGAAGGCCCAATATCAAAGACTTGTGGGACAGCTCATCTATCTAGCCCTCACAAGACCAAATATGGCATCTACAGTCAGTGTGGTGAGTTAGTTCATGCTTGATCCACAAGACTTGTCAATGGAGGTGTATACGGATTCCGACTATGCAGCAGGTCGGATTGTATATTGGAGATGCATTTCAGGATATTGCACGTTCCTGTGTAGAAATTTGGTGACTTGGAGAAGTAAAATGTAGTTGTAAGATCGAGTGTAGAGGCATAATTTTGAGCCATGGCTCCAAGGGTTGGTGCGTTGTTATGCATCAAAATCATACTTGATGACCTCAAAGTAAAATATGAAGCTATTTTGTGACAATAAGTCAACCACTAGCATTGCACCCAGACCTGTTCAGCAATCAGCATGATAGGAGATAGCATATACTGATAGACTGGCACTTCATTCCGGAGAAATTAGATAGTAGTCTCACAGCTACAACATACATCTCTTCAGGACTTCAATTGGCAGATGTATTCACTATGTTTGAGGATCTTTCTGGTAGACTGTGAATTATAGATATCCATTCACTATGTTTGAGGAGTTTGTAAATCTGTAAATTAGGATAGAATCATGGCTGTAATTATTTGCATATATTGTATTTCCTTATTTTCTGAAGAAACAATTGTTACCTTCTGGATACCAGTCTAACAACATGTAAGAGAATGTCTAAGTATGTTTATTAATTGTGAAAACCAGTTAATCTCACTTTTTTTTCTATGATTTTCAGAGATTCCATGATGGACCCTACAACTGTATTTGGAATGCTTTTTGGAAGTGAATTTTTTGAAGAATATATTGGAAAACTTGCACTGGCTTCTTTAGCATCTATAGAAATTGAGGAAGACTCACCGGAACCTCAAGTTCGTATGCAGAGAATTCAAGAAAAGATGAAAGTATTATTTTTTCCCTAATGCTCTAGTACTTCTTTTTGCAGTCCACTGTACAGTTCCCTATTTTGGTAGCTAAAGCTGTTTGCTACTGTTTTATCTGTAGGCATGGCAGAAGGAAAGAGAACAAAAGCTTATATCAGTTCTGAAAGATCGTCTGCAACCATTTGTTGATGGCCGAGAAGATGAATTTACAGCATGGGCAAATTCAGAAGCAAGTAATCTTTCAAAAGCTGGTAAATTCCTTCAGTTTACCCTGTATCTCGAATGGTGTATTATTGAATAATGATCCTTAATTTTGAGGTTTTAAAAAACTGAAATTTATCATTATCAAGAATATGATTTATTGTCTGTGTCGAATTGCTAACACGTTATTTTTAATTGGCCATCAATTGAGACCTTTTTGGCCACCTTTGAAATGATGGGGTTTAGATAAAAAAAGATGAAAGAAACACAACAGAGCTTGAGTAATAACTTGATAGAAACTTGATACTTAAGAATAAACACTAACCTCTGTATATAGAGATACAAGACTCCTAATAATCCTAAATAGGGAAATCCAGAAACAAATCCTAGTAATAGCTAAATAATATAAAAACTAAGAAATTAACTAAGATACTCTAATATAATATAAAAGGAGGGAAGAAAGTGGAGATTATTGGATACTTATATTTTGATTGGACAAATTCTCCAAATGGTATAGAAGGTCCACTTTTGGATATTCTGTATTCATTAGTAATTGATATCTTGAAATAGTATGTTAGAAACTGGTACCAATAATATATAAATTGAATACCAACTGAATTTTATTGATATTCTTTGGAGAATTGCTCTCAAATCAGAGATAGAACTTATATACATAGATACTGCTCAGAATGAAATTATTACACATAACAGAGAGTTCAAAGCCCTGTTTTACCAAGTATCGAGAGCTTGGTTCTCTCCCACCCAAATCACTCAATTACTCCTTGATAACCAACTATTCCTTGCCCTCCCCCTATTTATTCATACTAACTGCCTAGTGCCTACATAACTAACACATAATAATTAATAAAACATAAGTGACAGAAAGAAAAAATAAAACATAACTGCCGAAAACTGTCTCAAATCATTTTTGGTCTCTTGGTCTCTCCTACAATATTCCTTAATGAGAGGTCTAACATAGTAAGAAGCAAGTTGTGATCAAAAGATAGAGTGTCAAAACATAGTATCATGCCAAGGCCTCATTTACTTGCGTACTCATTTGTCTAAGACAATTGCTCAAAGAGTACCAATTTCAAGATTTGCATAGCATATTACTGTCAATCCATATCATGATAGGCCGCAATCATATTGAGAAATTGGAACGGAGAACCTTTAATAATGTGGGAAGCCAAACGCATATGGCGTTGGTGCTCTATTTTGAGAGTGAATGTTTGGAAATATGTAAAGAATGTAAATAGGAAGATAATATATTCTAATCACCGTAATGTCAACATTTTGAGATTCTTGTAGTTATTACATGTAGACTCAGTTTGGTCAAATTAAGCGGATAAAATATAAGCTAGTTGATAGCAGATAAGCTAGCAAATTGAATTTGAAGTGTTTGGAAAATTTAGCGGTTGAACTAATTGTTAAATATAAAAGTCATATATAAATATTTTTAATTAATATTTAAATTTTTTCTATTAAGATAATGAGAGTAAAAATGCTAAAAATTAATTTATAAGCTCAAACGCCACTTGAAGTAGCATATCAAAAAACGCTCTAAGCTCGTGAGAGAAAACCGTTACCAAACAACTCTCCTTTGATTATACGAGCTTATACACTATAAGCTAGCAGTTCGGCCTTGCCAAACAAAGCCTTAGTGTATACAGGAGATCCTTCATATTGTAATTCAAACGCATGGGTTTCATCATACATATTCCTCTTCCTCTCAACAGTTTTAATCTCAAACAGCAACCTTAGGGCAGATGTTTGTTCACTCCTGGTCCTTTTCTACTCATTGAATTTTTTTAACATCTGACCTTATTTTTCAGCTTTTGGAGAGGCCATGCTACATACAATTGGTTATATCTACACGCGGAAAGCAGCAAAAGAACTTGGAAAGGATATTCGGCTTATGAATGTTCCCTTCATTGCAGAGTGGGTACGAGACAAAGGTCACCGTATAAAGTCGCAAGTGACAGCAGCCTCAGGTAGTAGACTACTTTTATCAAGTTGAAAGGATTTTACAAATTTGGAAGGATCTAATGGAAACTAACTGCTTCTGTAGGAGCTGTGTCCCTGATTCAAGTACAAGAAGAGCTCAAGAAGCTAAATCAAGGAGAAAATAAAGAAGAAAACATAATAAAAGCTCTTGAAGATAAGAAGGATGCCATGATTAATTCCCTATGGAAGATAAATGTGATTGATATTGAATCAACTCTGTCACATGTTTGCCAAGCAGTAAGTTGCAGTATTTTATTTCCATAGCTTAAAAGTAATACCCTTGGCTGATATCATATACATGAAACATTCTTCCTCTATGTAGCACCGGCATGACACATGTAGTTACATCAATTACTTTCATTTTTCAAATTATTATTGGTTCCGACGTGTCAATGTCGCATGCAGTGTCTGTGTTTGTGTCAGTACTTCATTGTTCCCCCTTACTTATCTCCTAATTAAGCATGACATTTGTTAATGTTCAATTTTATGTTCTACTTGAAGAAATTTCACTTTGCCGATGTTTTACCAATATTATTTCCCCATTTTTTAACCTTGAATTTACTGCTCAGACCATAATAATTCAAGTATTTATTCTAGAAACAACATGGATCAATGCTATTTTCTTTTATCTCAGAAAGTTAACGGTGAACCGAAGCATAATATTTACATTAAAATATCAATTAGTCAGAATTCACATGTTTTTAGAAAATAAGGATACAAGAGATGTATTTATAGAATACAAAGGAGTAAAACTAAGCACTAATTTGGCCCTGAAATCAAAGAAAATATTCTCCCTATAAATGCTAATTCTAAATATGGTAAGGACAAAAAATCAACTAATTAATATTTACATAAAAGTCCTAGTTAGCTGTAAAAATCAGAATCAATTGATTTTGATTGATATGCGCTGATCTTCAACAACTCTTGTTATTTTTTTCAGGTTCTTAAAGATCCTAGCGTGTCCAAAGATGTTCTAAGGTCTCGCGCCAAAGCATTGAAAAAGTTAGGAACCATCTTTCAAGTAAGTGTTTTCACTGACTTCTGATGTTTGTGATTGCACTGTGCACCAGTTTGTATCATGTGGTTGCACTTTTAACATGAAGCAATGATTTTAGCCTCTTTTATGTTTTGTTGATATCTAACTAAGTGTGTGTTTGGTTCCATTTTTGGAGGAACCAATATCAATTATGCAGGTGTAAAATTGATTCCGGCATGTTTGGGTGTTTTCGAGTTGAATTGATTCTAATTTGAAGCTAGGATTTGTAGCTTTTGGGTCTAAACGTAATTTTTACATTGAAATTTATTGTTTATTGTTAAGCACAATTTTACGTGAATATATCCAAACATAAATCACTTTACATTGAACTCACTTTAAACTAAAATCAATTCATTCAAAATCAATTTTCATCACTGTATAACCAAACACACTAAGAATGTTTTGTTTTGCTTCTCAGGGTGCTAAGGTCGCCTATAGCAGAGAGAACAGTCTACGCCGAGAAAGTGGCAACCGGGTAGACGCTGGTCCCTCATCATAGTAATCTTGTTCTGTTTGTTTAATATGGATTGTGTATTGAGTTAATCATGTTCTTATGGCCTTTTGGCTCTCAATGGAATTGAACCTTGTTTCTTCCAAAAGAAACACCAAGAAGCTAAAGAAACAGTTGTTCCAGTAAAAGTTTCCAATATACTTTCGCTTTGATTTGTGATTGGACTAAACTACCATAGTGCAATCTACATATGTATGTCTGTAAAGCAATATCTTTATCTTCTGTAAGTGATATATAATATTCCATTTATCTTTGAATTGGTGTGTCCATCATAAATTTCTATTTCCTTTGGGAGAGGATATATAGATGATCCTTCTTTATTTATTTATTGCATTTTTTTGTTTGTCTTGATCTTACGGTTCCCAAGGCAAAGAGACTATAGTAATCTAAAGTTGGAAAAGTGTAGCTAAAAGTTGTTTCAATTAAAGTTTACTCGGTTACTTATTTATTGGTAGGCTATATTTCATGTTAATGCTAATAGAAAATAATTGAGACCAAATTATATCTAAGATCCTTTATTATATTTAGGTATAACAAATCTGTTTTTTTTTTCTTTCGTATAAATTATTTATATTTATAAAAATTTACAACTTAAAGCTGAACATGTCATCATTTTTTAGGGAAAAATTGTCAAAATGGTTTAACTTGTAAATTTTTATAAAAATAAAAGATATGTGGAAAAAAATAAGATAAAGAGAAAAATCTTACAAATAAATAAGATTTAAATTGGATTTGTTTAGTAAATTCAATCAATTAAATTGGAAAAAATTTCAAGTTGTACTATTGAATGACTTTTTTTTTTTTTTTTTAATCTTAGAAGAGATATAAATTTCATCATAATTAACTCACACAACTGTGAGTTTCTGAGTTCAAATCTGGAACTAGACGTCCAACCTAACAATATTGGTATTTGTCAGTTGAGCTCGGATTTAAGAACGTATTATTGAATGACTTTACTGTTGGTAACTAGGGATGAGAATAGGTTAGGCCGTCCGTTAGGGTAACTAGGGATGAGAATAGGCTAGGCCGTCTGTTAGGGTTACTTATGGTCTGGTCTGGCCTGTTTAATAAATAGGTTAGGTTCAGGTTTTTTTTAAAAGCCTATTAATTTAAATAGATATAGCTTATAAAAAAGTCTATTAAGTCTGATATGTCGATATATATATATATATATAATTATTTATTAACATTGTTATTTTTATTATTATTTATTAATATTAGTATTTGTTATTTTAAATTTGTTAATTATGAATTCATTTTGTTTTTTTAGAAGGTTGCTGCAGACTTGTTGATTATAATTTTATTAGATTTGGTTATAGTTTTACTAGTTTTCCTTATGTTTATTATTTTATTAGTTTTTCTTTTATATAAAGGCATAGTTTAGCATATTTTAAAAAAATATAAAATATACTATTTAAAAGTTTTAATGTAAAATATAATATTTAAATATTTTAATGTAAAATAGGCTTTTAAATAAGCTTTCACGCCAGTTCAGACTTTTAAAAAAGGTCGGATCAGGCCGGAAAAAAAACCTATGATAAGTCGTAGACCTTAAAGCCTATTAATTTAAATAGATCAGACTCAGATTTATGAAAAAGTTTATTAGGCCTGATAAGCCGGTCTATATATATATATATATATATAACATTGTTATTTTTTATTATTATTAACTAATATTAGTATTTGTTATTCTAATTTTCTAATTATGGGTTCATTTTGTTTCTTTGTTTTTTTAGAAGATTGTTGCAAACTTGCTAATTATAATTTTATTAAATTTGGTTATAATTTTATTAGTTTTCCTTATATTTATTATTTTATTAATTTTTCTTATATAAAGGTATAATTTAACTTATTTAAAATAAAATATAAAATATATTATTTAAATACTTTAATGTTAAATAAACTTTTAAATAAATTTTCAGATCAAACCAAACTTTTAAAAAAGGCCCAGACACGTCGGATAAAAAATCTATAGTATACCCAATGCCAAGACCTAAAAAACTTGTCGTAGACCCCTCCAACCGGTGACATACAAGTAATTATGTAGTGAGTATGTCAATTGAAACTCTTAATGTGGTTTGTCTATTGAAAACTATTTAACCGTTGAGAGTAGAGTTTGAAAAGTACAATTTTTGTCATATTAATATTTTTCCGTGATTCAAATGTATCATCTAGATAAAATGAATACTGCTAAGTTTATTTTCAAATTATTATTCTCGGAAACACATATTCTTAACATCAATAGCACAGTCAAAATTAAAATAATGAACCCTAAACAAGTTGAGTCATGATGGATGATGGATCAATGAGAGTGGCTACTTGCTAGCTAGGCCTAGTACAACACTATCATTAGATGAAATGATAGAGAACACGAATATAGAAAATAATAAAAATTAGGGGTCTCAACCACATTATTATTTTTGAAGATGACAAATATTTAGGTAATCTCAATTCCAAATAAAAATATGGATTATTTAATTATTTTAAAAATATATATTTATTTTTTTGTTTCTTTGGTGTGTATCTAAATGGGGTACCTAAATTTTATGAGCACACAATTTTTTCTTTAAAGATACCAAGAGCCGTAATATGGTAGTGCCACAGTGCACAACTAATTACAAATTAAAGGATCCAAAGAAATCTCTGCATGAGAGATCAATGTAGGTTTATTCGAAATTATATGCCACCAATATGGTGTGTCAGATACTTTGTAGGTAATTGGGTTTTTTTAATATATGATCATGATAATGTGAATGAAACGGTGATTGTGCATTCGGTCTCTTATGTTTGCTGATTTTTTTTTGTATTTTTTTTATATTTTAATTTTTATAGTGTAAAATTAAGTAAAATACACAACTGAATTCTAACTTTCGTAGTGAATTTGGGAGTGAATGAGCAAACATGGGGCGGATCAACAACCTTCTAATGAAAATACATGTTGGAAAATAGGTTTAATTTTAATTTTAGTCATTCTCTTTTCACCAATTTGTAGAATTGGTCTCCTATTATAAAATATGACGGTTTTGGTCTATTTCTTATATTTGTTAACTAAAAAAAAATGATGATTTGACATATTTTAAATAACGTGACAAATAATTTCATAATATATAATCATCTAGATGCATTAATTATTTATATATTATTAATTTAATTACAAAAAATGAATAATTTCATAAACTGAAACTAAAGTGTTTAGAGGGTTTTATTGCAATTTCATGAATATTAATTATTCAACATCATTATATCATATGTCAGTTAAAAATATATCACATTACCATTTTTTAGTTAAAAAACCCAAGTAATGAACCAAAACTATTGAATTTTAAAAATAGAAGAATCAAATTCGCAAATTAATTAAATAGGAAACTAAAACCTGCAATTAAGTCTAAATAGTTTCAGCCCGCATTTCCAAACTTCTGAAGTTAATCTCAAATTTTTTGTTACGCATCATGAGAAACAAAAAAAAAACAAAGTAGATGACAAGGTGTATGCACTTTTGAAAATGTTTTTATTTTTAAAAAGACAAAATGAATTAATAAGGTAACACTCCTAGAATAAGGTATGCTAAGAGAGTTGCAAGAACCAACTACAAGTCCAATTTTAGGTTACAAATTTTACATCACCACATTCCATGAAGTTCTATATTTTTCAACATTGATATAATTTTTATATGCTACCAAATACATTAACTTCAAGTTCCTCAACGCCTCCAGCAACATACCGACATTTATGTTTTCTATAAGGTTTTGAGCCCTAGATTTGTTAGTAAAAAAGAATTCAACGGAAACTCCTGAGTCGAACTAGCTACAGCCTACATGGAACATAGTCACATACCCTCCCATTGTACCATTTTGTTAAAATATTTCTTCAAATATCTACACATGTGATTGAATATTTATGTAAAAAAAATTACACCAAAATTGTTCATATAGCAACTAAACTTAGTATATAAAAATTCTATTTGGGTTATTAAACACATACTTCTAACTCTTATTCAATTATTGATTACTAGATGTGTGCTTTTTGTGACATACACTCTTAATTAGAGTTGTTCCATATTGTCCAAAATTTGAAAAGTTGATGTGCGTTGTACCAATTAGTCCTTGTGAGTTGACCAATTATATCCTTTAAGAGAGGTGGAGGAATCTTCTTTGAAGATAATGCTTGACTTAAGGGAACTCACAAACATTCTAAAATTAAAAGAATTAAAAGAGTATTAAAAATTATGAGTGGTGGTTATCTTTATTCTCCACAAATGTCCTTTCATTGTTAATTGGTGCATCGTCTTTGTCGTTAAGGATAATTGGAAGCACTTGCAAAGCATAAATATTATTTTATGCAAACCTAATATCACTTTGTGTATAACACAAACTTTAGACCTATATCCCTTTAATCCCTCCGCATGCTTTCTAACTTTCCATTAATTTGATCAGTTAATAAAACTTAGCCTAATGGATGAGATCAAATTCATAATGCTAAATACATTATTATAAAGATTATGATTAATATCGTGTCAATCATATGCTATTTGCAACTACAAATGATTAGAATAATTGATCACCAATATCATTTTCTTACCTCTTTCCACTTTATATATGTAAAAAAAAGTAATGCTTTAGTAAAAAATTTCTTCTTCCCATCCTTTTCATAAAAAAATTATTTTTCATTCCGTTTACTTTTTAAAAACAATTAATTAGTATTTTAATTTTTGTATTTACTTTTTATTTGATTCTTATTTTCAAAAATTTATTTATGAGATACTGAAAATAAAACAAAAAATTATTTTAAGTATTT
>JBBPBP010000004.1:51971041-52005603 GCA_037974735.1 Cicer chorassanicum
AAAAAACACAAAAACCAACACGAATAAATACTTTCCTTTGCAAGATTTATGAATAGAGGATTTGGGTGTATCTCTCTTTTTGAGGATTAAAGATAGATGGGAGACAAATATAAGTTTCTTCTGAAATATATATATAACTTTTAGAGGAAAATTTGAAAATAAAATAGAAAAATGACTATAGAGAGAGTGTACTAGCAAAAGCGATGGTGCAAATAGCAATCCTCAAATAAAAATTAATCCGAAGCCCGTAAACTTGGAATGTAGGCAACGCAGTAATGTGTCAGATGCAATTCCAAGTTTTGAGTCTCAATTTTTACTACATACTCAACAATTATATCGCTGCCTCCACCCAAATTTGCCTCTAATTTAAAAAAAAAATCTCTCACCCTCACCAGATACTGAAAGTTTGAAATAAAATCATCTCTTAAAATGTGTTTATTTTATTTTGACTAGATGCTTTTGAAGTAAATTATTATATTGGAGATAAGATAAAATGCTAGTTAATGAGATGTATTTATGGAAATATTAAAAATAATTTTATAATATTTTTATTATTTTTAAAAATATAGACAATTGTTAGTTGGAGAGTATGATGAGTGAGAGCAACAATCGGTCAAATGCTTTAAGACAATAGATATATGAGTTGCCTCTTTTATATATTCAACATTTAGTTCATTCATAGTCAATATAAAATGTAACTACTTATACTTGAACTCAACATTTAGCACTTATACCATATGTTGGAAAAATAAAAAAATAAAAACCGAGAAAATTCAAATAGCAATCAAACATACACAAAAATAATGTGGAAACTCCAAAATAAGAGAAAATACCACGACAAAAAAATAATATTATGTGAAAATTGTTAAACACATAAACTTTTCTTAAATACCCCACACTCTCAAAAACAACTACACTCTCCAAAGAGAATATATATCTAACAACCTCACAAAACTCTAAAATAAGAGAGAAAGAAAAAGTCAGTTATAAACTTATTTGTTTTGTACATATGAAAATTATAATGAAAAACTAAAACTATATATAGCATTGAGGTCCCTTTTCTTTTACAAGTTCAAGCAACATAAGATTATTTCAACATATAATATTTCAAACAATTTTAACATTGTTCACTTCAAATGTCTCTTAACATCTTATTAACGAGAAAATAACACAAATTTTAAAAAGTAAAAACAAAAATTATTTTTGCAAAATAAACGACTACAAATTTTATTTTAAACACATTTATGTTCTAAAAAATATTCTTCCGGTTATTTTTTAAAAAATCAGATAAACTTTCTAAAACGTTTGCCTATTGAAACCCTTTTTTTTTCTTGAAAAAATGATTAATTATATTTTGGGAAACTAAAAATTCAATTTTATAGAATTAATTTATATTGAGAAAAAAGTTCAATTTTATTGAGTATTTTAGACCACAAATACGTTAATTAAATTTTTTACAATACAGAATTATTTCAAAAAATGCTAATTTCGCGATACATTTGTATTGCGTAAAACACAAACTAAGTTTCTGAAAGTTTTTCTTTTAAAATTTAATGTTCCAGAAACATTTCATAAAGCATTCCAGTAACACAATTTTTTATTTTTTAAAAAATAAAATAAGTAAAATGAGTAATTTGATGAAAATATAGGGGTAGTAGGAGTATATTCTCGATTTTTGTCTGGCAGTTTTATGAACGATCCATCTTAATAATTTTATTCTACAGTTGTAAGCAATGTAAAGTGGAGGCAGCAATGATCCCATGATATAATCATCAATTTAGTTGATCGTTTTTCCTTGATTAAAAACTGTATAAATAAAAAGATTGAAAATAATTTGTGTCTGTAGATGGGAAAATAATTTTACTATCAGAAATTTACAATGAGATTCCGAATTATTATATTCTATCTAATAATATCGGCATTTGACAATTGAGTTAAAACTGAAAGACAGATAAAAAATAACATTTTTTCTTAAATTACTTTTATTAATTATTTGTATATTTATTATTATCATAAATGCAAAGTGAAAGAAATAAAATTAAGAGTAATGTGTGTGATTGAGTGGTAAAATTAAGAGTGATGTGTGTGATTTAGTGTTAGTTGTATGTAATAACTAACTAACTAATTACTCAATTAGTTAGTTAGTTAGAGGACACTTAGAATAAGGAGGAATAAACTATGTATAAATAGCACACTCCATTCATTTTAATAAACAACTCTTAAGTTCATTCATTCACATTCTATCATCTTTTCCTATTTTTCTTGCATTTGAATTAGAATAGCTTGAACGCTAACAAATGGTATCAAGAGCTTGGTTGCGAAAAACCAAATTAGAGTGATAAACACGAGTGAAGTGTAAGGATTAAACACGAGTGAAGTGTGAGGATTAAACACGAGTGAAGTGAAGATGCGTTCAAGTGCAAACAATGGAAATTTCCTGCCCATATGCCACATTTTGATGGAAAAGATTGGGATAGATGGATAGTGCAAATTCGTGCACTGTTTGGATTTCAAGAAGTGTTAGAAATCATAGAAAATGGTTTTGAAGATCTGGGAGTCAATCCAACAGAGGAACAAATATCAAGATTCAAAGAAAACAAGAAGAAAGATTGCGGAGCCACCTTTATTCTTCACCAATACCTTGACACAACCAAATTTGACAAAATTTCTGATGCAAGAAGTGCAAAAGAAGCCTAGGACATTCTAGAGAAGTGTTATTCTGGAGGAACCAAGGTCAAGAAACTGAAGTTGCAGACCTTACAGAAAAAGTTCGAATTGCTATAGATGGAGGAACAAGAGAAAATGTCAGATCTAATTTCAAGATTGAGGAGTATCACAAATCAAATGGTTAGTTGTGGTGAGAAGCTTACTAAACATAAACTATGTGAAAATATATTGAGATCTTTGCATCCCATGTTCGATTATGTTGTGTGTGCAATTGAGGGATCTAAAGACATTTCCACATTGAGTCTTGAAGAGTTGCAGGGAAATTTAGAAGCAAGAGAGTTGAGAATGAATGAAAGGAGTTGGAGTAATTTTGGGAATCAGGCATTAGTAGCATATGCCAACAAGAAAGGAGACCAGAAAAAGAAATGGAAAAAGAATATATTCTTGAACATGTGCTGCTCAAGAATGTTCTTCGTCAGACTCAGATACAGTCTTGTTGATGGCTACCACAAACGGAGAACGTTCTCTGTTTTCAGACACAGTCTTGTTGATGGCTACTACGAATGAAGAACATTCTTCGTCTCAATTCTGGTTTCCTGATACTAATTGCTCTAATCAGATGACAAGCCAGAGGAAATGGCTGGTGGATGTTGATACATCAAGAAGGAGTAAGATCAGGTTTGCTAATGATAGAACCTTGGAAGTTGAGGAAGTAGACAACATAGTGATCAAAAGAAGAAATGGCAAAGTGGTAAGTGATGTTTCATTCAACACTGATAATGCAGGGGCTATTTCACTAAGGGAAAGTAATGTGGTTTCTCAAAACAAAGATGTAAGTGTTGTGAAAATTGAGTCTGCCAAGGAATTGAATTATGTGAATGAGAGTTCCAGCGGTTCGATTGATGAAATTAAAACCAGTGTGAAATTAGTTTTTGAGATAGAATGTGAGACAGATGATGTGCTGCTGGTTGAACTAGAAGATGATGGTTCGGAGAAAGTTAGTGATGTGGAGGCTGCAGTGGGCCCAAGTTCAAACCTGCAAGACATCTTTGAGACATGTGTTGATTCAAACAAAGCAGGATCTGAGCAGCCTGAACTGGAGGAGTCTTGTGATTCTGCTGAGCATGACCAAGATATGAAGTTTGTTGTATCTGAAGAGGCTTCTAAGGAGGTTGTGATAAGGATCACAAAAGCATGAAGATGATCCATATTTTTAATAAATTAGGATGAACTTTATTTATTTTAATTTGGTTTGTAATAATTCAAAGTTTACTTTAATTTGGAATTGTAATAGTTTTAATATAGATTTAGTTGATGTTATATGTAAGTGAAGAAACTTTGCTTCCTTACATTTAGTTTATTTTTATAAAAAATGATGTAAGCCCAATTTGGGCCTAGAGAATGGTGTTACTTATGACCCATTTAGGTTTAGAGATAATTTTACTATAACTATGAATTTGTAACCTCATTGAAGGGGGATTTTTCTTGAATGAATTAAAATTTCTCTAATGAGACTTGTGAGTGAGTTAAGTCTCCTCTTTAAGTTCTTGGATTAGAACTTGCTTGAGTCTTATCAATGACTTCCTTACCATTATGGTGATTCTTCATTGGCTTATCAATCATCCTTGATTGTGGCGCCTTTTTCATCTTCTCAACTTAATCCATCTTTTGTTTCTTTATAATTTTTAGTTTCCTTTACATCAAACCCTAATGTGCAAATTGTGTCAATTTTCGTGTTCAGTAACCTATCATCATATCTCGAGTTCTACAAACTTGTTTTCGGTGATTCAACATCCTAACTTGCGTTTCGAAACGTCATCGTTCACCTCGTTTTGGAATCGTCTGATTCGGAGTTTCGTAGCTCTATTTATAGCATTCTCCAGCAATACGCGATTTTTGACTCAAATATGTAAGTTTCCAACCTAGAACGATCCTTATAGTGATTCAAGTGAATCATTACATACAAATTCATATCATTCGGTACCAGAGCTTGTCTCTAGGTTTGGAATTGAGTAAAATTTTGTATATGCATATTTTTGGTGAAACATAAATTGCTAGTTGTGTTGCTTTTGTTTGAATTGCTATCATGACTTAATTTGTGTGTTGCTGTCAATTAAAAAAAATTGTGTTGTTAAAAGTATGTCATATCTTCAATATATTCGAGATTTTGTATTGGATCCGGAGTATGTAAAATATCTGTATGAAAATGGATATGCAAAATAGGCAAGAAAAGTAGAGAAGCTAGCCTTAAGAGAGAAAGAGAAAATCAAAGAAAAGAAAGAAGTAGAGGAGAAACATTTGAGAGATAAAGGGCAAGAAATTGACTCCAACTATTTGTCTAACTTTGATAATTAACTATTGCAAGTGCTTGAAAAAGTGTCTCTAAAGGAGGAATGTCATCGATATATTGATATTGAAAGCAAAGAGAAAGATGAGGGTAAAATTGAAAGTCTCTTTAAACAAATGGGTGAGGTGAATTGAGCAATATTAGTCCTTGAAGGTGATTATTCCAAGGTTCCTCAAAAGGATGCTTACAAGGAAATTATTGAGTCACCATTTTTTTGTGATGAAGATAATGTCCATGAGACTCAACTTTCTTTGAAGCCTTTGCAAATACAAAGTAACATATTGTTTGCCACAAATTTCAATTCAAAGAAGGTAAATTTGGTCATCAATATCAACGTCAAAAGGTATAACTTTATCCCCATCTTTAGAATTTCTTACCTTTACCATAAATGTACTAAGATGTTAATTATTCAAGATGAAAATGTGATTCACCGACTTATCACATTTGGTGACTTTTCCAAATTTCAATTTGACCTCGGTGGATATGATGAGCTTGTGGTTTGATTGGATTGTTTCTTCATGTACGGTATAATGGAGCTTAAATTCGTGGTCGAATTTCTTCAAGAAGGAGAGAATGATAAGGATCTCAAGAGCATGAAGATGATCTATATTTTTAATAAATTAGGATGAACTTTATTTATTTTCATTTGGTTTGTAATAATTCTTAGTTTCTTTAATTAGGAATTGTAATAGTTTTAATATAGATTTAGTTGATGTTATATGTAAGTGAAGATACTTTGCTTCCTTACATTTAGTTTATTTTTATTAAAAAAATGATGTAAGCCCAATTTGGACCTAAAGAATGGTGTCACTTATGACCCATTTAGGTTTAGAGATAATTTATTATAACTATGAATTTGTAACCTCATTGAAATGGGATTTTTGGGAATAAATTATAATTTCTTTAATGAGATTTGTGAGTGAGTTAGGTCTCCTCTTTGAGTTCTTGGATTGGAACTTGCTTTGAGTCTTATCAATGGTCTCCTTACCATTGTGGCGATTCTTCATTGGCTTATCAATCATCCTTGATTGTTGTGCCTTCTTCATCTTCTTAACCTAATCCATCTTTTGTTTCTTTACAATTTTCAATTTCAATTACATCAAACCCTAATACACAATTTCTACCGATTTTCGTGTTCGGCAACCTGCAATCATATCTCGAGTTCTGCAAACTTGTTTTCGATGATTCAATAGCCTAACTTGCGTTTCAGAACGTCATCTTTCACCTCATTTTGGAATCGGCCGATTCTGAGTTTCGTAGCTCCTGTTTATTGCGTTTTCCATCAATACGCGATTTTTGGATCCAATCTGTAAGTTTCCAACCTAGAAGGATCCTTATAGTGATTCATGAGAAATAGGATCATATCATTTGGTATCAGAGCTATCATTTCTCCAGCAATACCCTAGTTGTGTTACAAGGAAATTATTGAGTCGCCATTTTTTTGTGATGAAGAAAATGTCCATGAAACTCAACTTGCTTTGAAGTCTTTGCAAATACAAAGTAACATATTGTTTGCCACAAATTTCAACCCAAATAAGGTAAATTTGGCTATGAATAGCAACTTCAAAAGGTATAACTTTTTTCCTATCTTTAGAATTTCTTACCTTTACCATAAATGTAGTAAGATGTTAATTGTTCAAGATGAAAATGTGATTCACCGTCTTTTCCCATTTGGTGACTTTTCCAAATTTCCATTTGACCCCGGTGGATATGATGAGCTTATGGTTTGATTGGATTATTTCGTCATGTACGGTATAATGGAGCTTAAATTTGTGGTCGAATTTCTTCAAGAAGGAGAGAATGATAAGTATCTCAAAAGCATAAAGATGATCCATATTTTTAATAAATTAGGATGAACTTTATTTATTTTAATTTGGTTTGTAATAATTCATATTTTACTTTAATTTGAAATTGTAATTGTTTTAATATAGATTTAGTTGATGTTATATGTAAGTGAAGAAACTTTGCTTCCTTACATTTAGTTTATTTTTATAAAAAATGATGTAAGCCCAATTTGGGCCTAGAGAATGGTGTTACTTATGACCCATTTAGGTTTAGAGATAATTTTACTATAACTATGAATTTGTAACCTAATTGAAGGGGGATTTTTCTTGAATGAATTAAAATTTCTCTAATGAGAATTGTGAGTGAGTTAAGTCTCCTCTTTAAGTTCTTGAATTAGAACTTGCTTGAGTCTTATCAATGACTTCCTTACCATTGTGGCGATTCTTCATTGGCTTATCAATCATCCTTGATTGTGGTGCCTTCTTCATCTTCTCAACTTAATCCATCTTTTGTTTCTTTGTAATTTTTAGTTTCCTTTACATCAAACCCTAATATGCAAATTGTGTCAATTTTCGTGTTCAGTAACCTATCATCATATCTCGAGTTCTACAAACTTGTTTTCGGTGATTCAACATCCTAACTTGCGTTTCGAAACGTCATCGTTCACCTCGTTTTGGAATCGTCCGCTTCGGAGTTTCGTAGCTCTTTTTATAACATTCTCTAGCAATACGCGATTTTTGACTCAAATCTGTAAGTTTCCAACCTAGAAAGATCCTTATAGTGATTCAAGTGAATCATTACATACAAATTCATATCAGGTTGCTAATTCGGCTGAGGCTGAGATACAAGAGTTGAGGATGGAGCTTGATGAAAAATTCTCTTTAATTGAAAAGTTGAAGAATGAGGTAAGTCATTGCAGAGAATCAGAATCAAATGCTTTCGAAATAGTTGTCAAATGCAATTAGAAGCTGCAAATAATATAGTGGAATTGCTTCGGTTAGAAGGCGCGAACGTTTTAGAAGCTTATTAGTCCTTAGCCTTAGAATTGAAATAATCAAAGGCTCAAGTAAAATCTTTGGAGGAACTTGTGAGAAAAGTTGAGGCTAATTTAGTTAGTGTAGACAACAAGAATGCACTGGAAGTTGTTGAAAGCGATGAGATAAACCAGCCCAAAGTCAAGTTTGTCTCAGTTAAAGCTAAAGGAGTGCAGTTAAAATCTGCATTGGATGTTGTCAAGGTAAGATATCAGGATGAGTATATCCAAAGCACATTGGAGAGTAGAAATGCTTTTGAACAATTGGAACAGATATTTCAGGCAGAGAAGGAGAAGGTAAAAGCTATTGATGAGTTTAAAAAAGCATAGAAAATGGTTGAGGAAGCAAATGAGAAACTCAGGGAAGCATTGATGGCTTAAAAGTTGGCTAAGTAGGAATCTAAGATTGAAAAGTTCCGAGCTATTGAATTGGAACAACCTGGATATAAAATTGTGAAGAAGAATGAAGGAGAATGGCAGAAAGAGCTTGGAAATGTGAGGAACGAGAAAAATCGTGGTAGTGGAAGAGTGAAAATCGAGACGGAAAAGTCTGTTTTGGAATCTGATTCAAGAAGCTCCAACTTTAAGCAAGGTGTGTTTACGGTTACTAGTAACGGAAGGCACAATAGTAACCCCCGTGTTTATGATGGAGTTGACAGCGGTGAAGCTCACACTAATGAACATTTCACCGAGGGAGATGAAGATGGTTATGGCAATAAAAATGGTGGGGATGAAGATATTCTTCAGGAGAATTCAGCGGCAAATCTGTCTTGGGATGTTCCTAGTAGGATCTTTCATGGTAGTAAAGACCAACGGGGGAGGAATCTTTTTTTGAAGTTTGATGATCTCAAGAAAAATCTAAAAAGTGAAAAAATGGATTCTAAAGTAGCATGCAGGACAATATTTTTGGTTTTCCAAGAGCTTAACTTGGATTCTCCAACGAACCTGGAAAATGCAGAAAGTGGAAGATTGATTGCTCCACATGAGGCATGCAATAGAATTGTTGAAGTGGTGCAGGAGGCTATAAGAAAGATGGAATTAGTAGATGATGAGAAGAAGAGAATGTTCAAGAAGGCTCGCTTAGCTATTGAGGCTTGTTATTGCGAATTAGCAGACAAGGCCAGAGAAGCAGAAGAACTCAAGATGGAGAGGCTACAAAAAAGTCACTAATTGATTAAACTTGAATTAAGGGAGAGTGTTGGAAACAAAGAATGTTAGAAAACGGAGAATGTTGAACGTTCTCCGTATGCAGATTTTGTGTAATTCAAGTTTAGTGTTAGTTGTATGTAATAACTAACTAACTAATTACTTAGTTAGTTAGTTAGTTAGTTAGTTAGTTAGAGGACAGTTATAATAATGAGGAATAAACTATGTATAAATAGCACACTCCATTCATTTATTAAACAACTCTTAAGTTCATTCATTCACATTCTATCATCTTTTTCTATTTTTCTTGCACTTGAATTAGAATAGCTTGAACGCTAACAAGGAGGATGGCACCCAATTAATTTAGAATTTTATCGGTTGGTAAGTAAAATTTGGTTAACAATTGTTTCATTCAGAATTTGAACTCAAGTTCTTCTAAACAATTCAATCTTAGCTGAACTTTGTTAACCATTGAGTTCAATCACATGTTATTGCTACAATATTTTTTATATCACTTTGAAAATTAAAATACTCAAATGGGACAAATTCTTTTTATAAATAGGTAAATTATTAGGAGAAAGGAGTAATAAAGAAATTTTCATGTGGAACGCTATCACTCTCTCCAATTTCATCCTTCAACTATAGAAATATAATGATTAAACAATTTTAAATCAATCAAAGCAGTCCTTGAACTATTCAAAGAAATGATCTTTTATCCATAAGATAGCTTTCGTGGCAGGTTGCTTGATATCCATGTACAAGGATGACATTTCCTTGCATATAGAGTTTGTAGGATCATACGTGATAATTCAGAAATTATTATTCCTTAAGGTGTTAAAATATATTTTGTGTGATAATCGATGATTTGTTGAATTTAATAATAATTGATGAATGTTGATGATGATACACGATTCATGATAAATTGGTTTGATTCTAAGGTGTTTTTTTAAAATTAATATTGTTGTTTTTAAATTGCTAAATTAGATGAGGATAAAATTAATGGAAATAAAAAACTAATCGATAATGAGAAAGAATTAATTTATTAGGCAATGGACTAATTGATTAGGCAATTAAATGAATCGATTAGAAAGTCAGTTAAAAATACCCTAGAAAAAATAGAAGTGTCAATTTTAGAGTAATTGATAAAATTAATTGATTAAAATGACTAATAATCGATTAGGATAATGGTTAATCAGTTAGGTAATGCTATTAGAGAGTTAAAATGATTAGTTTGTGATAGACAATGTTGAATTAGTATAAATATAAAGTTAATTAGTAATTATAATAGCTAATGATGAGTAATTGAGTGGTGAATATTGAGGTATTAATTGTTCATGTGTGTTATAATTTGATTATGATTATGATAATGACGATGATGATGAATACTATAGTAATGTACTTATTTACGTTAAAAACTAAGTTATATTAGATAGTAATGTTGTTAATGTTGATTGATTGTCTTATGTTTATCTCTTGCATCATAAGTAAGATATGTAAGGGATTGAGTCATGGTAGAATTGAAATAGATGGTTGAGGAAACCTTGAGGGTGTTACCAGAAGAGGGTCTTACGTAATGACATGATATATATCGTTGAGATGTTCCTATTAAATATTGAATTACCCTAACTAAAGTCTTTCATTCATGGGATAGTAGTGATTTTTCTACTCGTATGAACCTAGAGTTAGATTGATTTATGTGTCCGAGTTAGTTGATGTTAAACATGCATAACATTAAAAATATTGATTGCATTAATGAACATGTACATTTCAAATATACAATTATGGTTTGCGTGATTTATATATATATATGGTACATATCTGGTGAGAATAAGTTTTTTTAGTGAAAATGAGAGTAACAATTTTCAACCTTTGGATTAAAAATGCTGGTTCCAATTTAAAGGCTCGTTTAAACAATACATGTGACTCTTTGTAGTCTACCATTTCTAATAAAACTATTTTCCTTCTCATCTTCTCTAGCCCACCACCATCATCTAACGTACCTTCATGAATCTACAATAACACCTTCAAATTAAAACTATTGCTTATGGTAACACCTTCAGATAAAAAATTATTTCTGTTTCATGTAGGAAAAAATGTTTTCTTTTTCATTTTCAACATCTATGGATTATCCTTTTGGTATCTTAGCAATTGAAAACATAAAGCCTATCTATCGATTGTTTTTTCTTATATTGAGCGATATTGTAAGTCTCATCCGTTATGAAATAGTGTTTTTACTTCTTTCTTTTGCATTCAGGAGACACTAATGCCAATTGATATTTTTTTGTACAAGCCACTAATATCAATTGATAGATCAACCAACTTGGGTCCTTACCAATTTACATTACAATAAATAAAAAAATGAGAATGAGTATCCGCATAAAAAAAAAATGTGATCGATGTTGTAGATGATGGTGATGAGTTTGAGAAGATGAAAAGGAAAACAATTTCAATAGTAATGATGGACTAGCGAGAATCACGTGTGTTGATTAAATGAGACTTTTAATCTAAACCATATATTTTTAATTTAAAGGTTGAGAAGTATTAGTCTCATTATCACATAATAAACTCATTCTCATTTTATATATATATATATATATATATATATATATATATATATATATAAATGATTGATTAAGTTAGAAAGAAATACTTACCGATGATTGGTTATCAATAAACTATGATTAATTAGGACTTATTAATAAGTGTTAAGCTGGTGATTCATAAGAATTAGTTATCAGGACATTATTGTTGATAACGATAATGATGTTAATATGTTATGACGTGCATACTACATAGTCGCAAATATGGTCTTTGTTGTGTCTAATTATGATGTTGATGATTTGTTAATCCTATGTGTATGCACACTATTGGAACATAGAGTTTATTAATGTATGAATTTAAAAATTGTTGAAAATCCACGTTGAAAAACTCTCCTATTGAGTAGTTTTCAACTCTATAAATACTAAAGTCCCACATTGAATAGAAAACATAGGTGGGTTTGCTTCCATCACTATATATTGAGTTTCAAACTCTAGTCAAAAGTACACCAAAGTTGGATGCATTTCTTAACTTTCTCTTTTCTCTCTTTTCTATTCTGCTCGACTTATTTTCGAGCCACTTCTCCCATTTCTTTATGTCCCTTCGATATTTATGAGCGGTTTTGTACCGTTGTCCCTTCGATTTTTAGAGCGGTTGTTATGTCGTAGTCTATTCGATTTTTATAGCGGTTGTTATGTCGTTGTCCATTCGATTTTTTGAGCAGTTGTTATGCCGTAGTCCCTTCCATTTTTAGAGCGGTTGTTATGCCGTAGTTTTGTCGATTTTTGAGTGATCATAATACCACTATCCTTTTAAAGCGGTTTTTATGTTGTAGTCCCGTCGATTTTTAGTGGTCCTAATTCCACTATGGGCGGATTTTGTGTCGTAGTCTTTTGTAGCGGTTTGTGTTCTGTAATCTTTTAGAAAAGTTTTTTGTGTCGTAGTCCTTTTGATATATAAGTGGTCATAGTATCATATTGCGAGTGACTTTAATCGTCATATGGAGAGTGGCTTTAACCGCCATATTGATGGTGTATTTCTAAAACGGTTTTCTACGGTGCAGTGGAACTCCGATACAGTGAATCTGGGCTATTTTATCCTGGGGACTTCATGATTAATAGTCTACATTGCACAATTTGGCCAGTGCCGCAAAACGTCTTAAAGAGAGCGACCTAGTCCGCGACTCAACCCAGTAATATCTTCGATGACATAAATTGTGATTTTTTAAACAGTTTTAGAAATTCAAAAATAACAATTTTAAGACGTTTCTTTCTGCCATGTCAATCGAAGAGATTACTGGACCTGGTTATGGTGCCTGTAATTTCAATAAACTGTTTTGCTAAGGCAAACAGAAAAGAATAAGAAAGCTAAAGAATTAACCCATGGGAGGATAATGATTACTTTATAAGAATTATTATATTCTTATTGGACTTATTGATGATCTGTATAACTACTACAATTCCAGCAATACTATGCGTTGTTACCTCAAGAATCAGAGTATCAGATAACCGATGACAGATCCGTGGAGACACACTTCCGTAAAATTCTGAAGATAACTCATGAGATCATCTATTAAAGTACGTCACTCATGGCATATTTAAATTAAATGTTGAAATTTAATATGTCTCCTTTTGTTTGAATGTTGAAATCAATAAAATGTCTCCTTCTGCTTACATGTTGTGTGATTTTAATTTTTGACATATCGGATTTTAAACTTAAGTAACTTAGGTTTAATTCCAAAGTTATCTATAACTGATTTTGAAAAATGTGATTTTTGTAGTTAAGCTAAAATAAAAAAGAGTTCACATAAATCTATAGTTAGAGAATCTGAGTATTTAAATTTATTACACTATGATATATTTGAACTTGATGAGATGTTAACAAGAAATGAAAAATAAAATGAAACGCTTGACATGTTAAGGATCTTTGTAACTGAAATTGAAAATCAATTTAGTAGAAATATTAAGAGGTTACAAATATGATTCTAGTTTGTTTAATGAGTTTTATAAATTGTCTGGAATTATACATGGAACAACTGCACCATAATTGCTTGAAGTGAATGGTAAAGTTGAAAAAAAAAATAGAACTCTTATTGAACTAGTTGTTGCTAGTATGTTTAACTCTGGTGTTGCATCTCATTGGTGTGCGGAAAATATATTGCTTATTTGTTATGTTTTGAATAGAGTTCCTAAATCTTAAAAAAAAAACATCTCCTTATGAGATAGTGAAGAAAAGACAATCGAACTTGTCTTATTTCCAAACTTGGGGATGTCTGGATTATGTCAGAATCCCCGATCTCAAGCGAATTAAACTCGCCAGTAGAGCCTATGAATGTATATTCATTGGGTATGCAACAAACAGTGAAGCGTAAAGGTTTTATGACCTAAATGCAAAAGTGATCATAAAGTGTTGACTTCTATGAAAATAAATTCCCTTTCAAATCGAGAAATAGTGGGGGCAGCGAACCAAGTCATGTTCCCGTGACAAAAAGCACTAAAAGCAACAAACAAGGCGAAACATAAACTCGAAGAAGTAAGAGAGTCATAGTTGCTAAAGATTATAGACCTCATTATACGACCTATACCTTAGAAGAGGGTCCTGCAAATCTTTAAGAAGCTTTGTCATCTTTGGATACAGATTTATTGCACAAAGCAATAAATGATGAAATGGATTATCTAGAGTCTAACATGACCTGACATTTTGTAGACTTGCCTCATGGTTGCAAATCAACAGGTTGTAAAAGAATATTGAAAAAGAAACTAAAACCCAATGGAATAATTGATAAATACAAGGCTCACTTTGTAGCCAAAGGTTTTAGACAAAGAGAAAATATAGATTTCTTCGACCCCTTTTTACTGGTCACTAGAATTACATCCATTAGGCTACTCATCTCACCTGTTGCTATTCATAGCTTGGTGGTACACCAAAAGGATGTCAAAACTGTTTTATTAAATGGAGATTTGGAAAAAGAAATGTATATGGAACAACCTGAAGATTTTGTGATTCATGGACAAGAAAACAAGGTCTATAAGTTAGATAAATCTATGTATGGTCTTAAACAAGCTCCTAAGTAATGGCGTGAAATGTTTGATAAGTTGATTATATCGAATGAGTTTAAAGTGAATGAAAATGACAAATGTATTTAATATAAATCTGAAAATGACATTTGCACTATCATATGTCTCTATGTAGACTACTTACTCATATTTGGATCAAACATTCATGTTGTAAATATTGTGAAATCATTGTTGTGTAACAACTTTGATATGAAAGACCTCGGAGAAGAGAATGTAATCATTGAAATCAAGATTACTAGGTCAGAAAATGGAATTTATTTGGATCAGTCTCACAATGTTGAAAAAATCCTAAAGAAATATAAATACTTTGACTGTAAACTTGTTTTCACACCATATGATCCAAGTGTGAAACCTTTCAAGAACACTCGTGAAGGTGTTAGACAAACTGAATATGCGAGCATCATTGGCAGCCTCAGATATGCCGCTTATTATACTATACCTGACATTGCCTACGTCGTAGGACTGTTGTGCAAGTTTACCAGTAGACCTAGTATGGAGCATTGGCACACTATCGAAAGAGTCATGACATACCTAAAAAGGACCATGAGTCTCAGATTACATTATCAAAGATTGTATGTCGTCCTTGAAGGATACAATGTTGCTGATTGGAACATTTTATCAGATGACTCAAAAGCAACCATTGACTATATTTTAGTATAGCTAGTGGTGTTGTATCTCAGAAATCAAAGAATAGACAATATTGGCTCAGTCCACTATGGAGTCTGAAATGACAGCACTAGCTATTACTAGTGAAGAAGCGAGTTGGTTGAGATGTTTGCTAGTTGAGATCCCTTTATGGGAAAAACCTATGACGGCTGTGTTGATCCACTGCGATAGTACCGCAGCTATTGCGAAGATTGATAATCGTTATTACAACAGTAAGAGACGACAAATTCACTGTAAGCACAACGCTACTAGAAAGTTACTTTCTAAAGAAGTTGTTATAGTGGATCATGTACGCACTAATGAGATTTTAGCAGATCATTTGACAAAAGGGTTAGCTAGAGAGAAAGTCATAAATACATCCAAAATGATGGGACTAATGCCTATAGAGTCACTCATGATGGTAACCCGACCTAAAAGAATGGAGATCTCAATAATTAGGTTCAATGAGTAATAACAAGTTGTGAAGGGATATGAGATAAACATGTTATAATAAATCAGATAAGCATGACTCCTGAAACAATGATAGGTTGAGGTAATAGAAACTCTTAATGAGATCTATACTCTATCTGGAGTGGAGGACTTAGCTACAGGAGTACTTTTGATAGACTCACATATGTGAATGTGGAAGTGTGGCCGCTTCCTATGGAACTTTGAGGCATAATTCCTAGAGCGTTCACTATACTAGGATAGACGTGTAGGACCATTAATGCACGGGCTTTTGAGAATACACCCTATGAAAAGGTTGTGAGTGGGTTTGATGTCAGAGATAGAGTTTAAGAAAACGAGTCACTCTTGTTGAATCTGAATCGTACTTACTATGCAAAGGTTCAAGTCAAGAGACACCTTTGTTTATGCACGATCTTATAGAAACGTTTGATGCTATTTCAAAAACAATTTTTTAAATTCAAGTGGGGGATTGTTGGAACATAGAGTTTGTTAATGTGTGAATTTAAAAATTGTTGAAGTCCCACATTGAAAAACTCTTATATTTTGAGTAGTTCTCAACTCTATAAATACTAAAGTCCCACATTCGATAGAAAACATATCAGAGATAGAGTTTAAGAAAACGAGTCACTCTTGTTGAATCTGAATCGTACTTACTATGCAAAGGTTCAAGTCAAGAGACACCTTTGTTTATGCACGATCTTATAGAAACGTTTGATGCTATTTCAAAAACAATTTTTTAAATTCAAGTGGGGGATTGTTGGAACATAGAGTTTGCTAATGTGTGAATTTAAAAATTGTTGAAGTCCCACATTGAAAAACTCTTATATTTTGAGTAGTTCTCAACTTATAAATACTAAAGTCCCACAGTCGATAGAAAACATATGTGGGTTTACTTCCATCACTATATAATGAGATTCAAACTCTTGTGAAAAGTACACCAAAGTTGGATGCATTCCCAACTTTCTTTTTTCTCCTTTTTCTATTCTGCTCGACTTATTTCTGAGCCACTTCTCTCATTTCTTTTTGTCCCTTCGATATTTATGAGCGGTTTTGTAGCGTTGTCCCTTTGATTTTTAGAGCGGTTGTTATGTTGTAGTCCTTGAAGTAAAAATGTCAATTATAAGGAAGGGGGTTTGGATTATAATTGTCCCTTTTTAAGATTCCTGTTTGAAAACTAAAAGTTATACTCAAGATTGATCTTGGTTATAAACGAAGAACGATCTTGGTTAGTGAAAAATCAAAAATATCAATTTTATCAATATAAAAGCTAATTGTAAAGCATATAATAAATAGAGATAGATATAGAGAGATCACACAAGCATATATTCTGGTTCACCCAACCCGGGTTACGTCCAGTCCTCACAACCGTCAGATTTTCCACTAAGTGTTCAAAACAAAGAACATTCTTGGTTTTACAACACCTAGCTCAGATCAACCTTGATCTGTTACAAAGTTAAAACCTTTCCACCCAGAAAGGAGTTCAATCAGGTTACCTATCAACATTGATAGGATTTCTTACAATCTACCTAAACTATACTAAACTCTTATAGTTTGAGTTTTACAATAATGATGAGATTATTTTGTTATAATTTGAGATGTCTCAACTCTTGTTTGAGATCTGGTTCTTTGATAGAGAAATATATGAGAATGATTATATGAATCGAATGGGAAAAACCAGAACTGATTCAATGTATGTGAGTGAGAGAAATTCAAGTATGATTGAAATGAGTAATGAATTTTCTAGGTACTTGAAGCTCTGATTTGTTCTGAATCCGTGAAACTGTATTTATAGGCTTCAAGATGGCTTATGACAGCTTATTTAGCTGTATTTATAGGGTTCAAGATGGCTTACGACAGAAGTGAAGATCGATCTTCGTTTTACAGAAATATGACAGGATTGATCTTCGTTTTACAGACTGTTGTCCAGAATGATCATTTGTCACTTTTGCTTTGAGTTGTGCTCTTTAATCTTTGATTCTTTTGAGTGATTCTTTTGTTCATATGAGAGTTGTATATTCCTAATATATGAACTGGAAATCCATTCGCGATTTGCAGGAGCTTTCGTTCCATTAAAAACTGATTTGATCTTGCTTGTTAAAATGACAGAAACGTGGAGAACGTTCTTGGTTTTCCAGATTATGTCAAGATCGTTCTTGGTTCAGTTTTGTTCATTTTTAGCTCTTTCTTTAAACTGATTTCTCTTGCATTTGCTTTGTACCTATCTTGGATTATTTCACTCAAAAGCACAAGTTAGATTAAACATAACATTTAGAATCATAATTAACATTCTTAATTAGCTTTTTGTTTGTTTTCATCAAAACATTAAATTGAGATTTTGTCTCAACAATCTCCCCTTTTTTTGATGATGACAAACATGTTAATTTAAATTTAAATTTTGATTCTAATTTTAATCATAGACAGCTTAAAAGCTCCCCCTCAGAATATGCTTTAGATTGTTGAATCAACATAAAATCTACACATAAAATCTAAAATAATTCTCCCCCTTTGTCAACACAAAAAGGTTGGGGAATACAAAGGAAATGTATACTGCACATAGAAAACAATGAGTAGAGTCTAGTTTTAAGAAAAATAACATTTTCTAAAAACTCCCCCTGAATATTTTAAAATTGATATCCTTTTAAAAAAAATTCAGAATACAAGAAAAAATCCACTTTGCTTTTTGTCCTCTTTCACAAGAGACAACATTTTAATTTTGAACATGATAATAAGCGCAGATATGGAAGCAAAATAAGATGATACATGTACCTTTGATTTGTTAATGTTTCCAAAGGTTATAGACACTCCGAATTTTTGTAATGAGAGGAGGCACAATACTTTTCCATTCATGTGTATTGAGCATGCCTTGTCCATGTATCAATGTTCTTTCTTGATTGTTGGATGATGTTCCTCATTATTTTCTAAGTTTTTCATTAAGCACATGATGGCTTCTGACATTACTTCTTCTTCCTGAATCTTTTCCTCTAACACTTGTTAGGTGTTCAACTTTAGAGATCGAGCTCTACTGCCAATTGAAGTAAAAATGTCAATTATAAGGAAGGGGGTTTGGATTATAATTGTCCCTTTTTAAGATTCCTGTTTGAAAACTAAAAGTTTTACTCAAGATTGATCTTGGTTATAAACGAAGAACGATCTTGGTTAGTGAAAAATCAAAAATATCAATTTTATCAATATAAAAGTTGATTGTAAAGCATATAATAAATAGAGATAGAGATAGAGAGATCACACAAGCATATATTCTGGTTCACCCAACCCAGGTTACGTCCAGTCCTCACAACCGTGAGATTTTCCACTAAGTGTTCAAAACAAAGAACATTCTTGGTTTTACAACACCTAGCTCAGATCAACCTTGATCTGTTACAAAGTTAAAACCTTTCCACCCAGAAAGGAGTTCAATCAGGTTACCTATCAACATTGATAGGATTTCTTACAATCTACCCAAACTATACTAAACTCTTATAGTTTGAGTTTTACAATAATGATTAGATTATTTTGTTATAATTTGAGATGTCTCAACTCTTGTTTGAGATCTGATTCTTTGATAGAGAAATATATGAGAATGATTATATGAATCGAATGGGAAAAACCAGAACTGATTCAATGTATGTGAGTGAGAGAAATTCAAGTATGATTGAAATGAGTAATGAATTTTCTAGGTACTTGAAGCTCTGAATTGTTCTGAATCCGTGAAGCTGTATTTATAGGCTTCAAGATAGCTTATGACAGCTCATTTAACTGTTGGAAGAAGGCCAGCTGTTATGAGAAAGTGAATGGATAAGATCAGCCAAAAAGCAAGAGAGTTCGTGATTAATCCAGGAACGTTCTTCACATCCAAGATCGTTCTTTGAATTGGTTGGAGATGAACTAACTTGTACTTGTGATCCTGTCAGTTTTTCTGAGATGATTACTGACTTTAAGTCAAGTGTGAAGGTCTTGATTGAAAGTACGTCAGCAGTGTACTTTACAGCCTGTTAATGGTACTTGCACTTGCTTGTTTTGAAGAATGATCTTGCTTTGTACTTTTCATGAAGTATGTCTTTGAACCTTCGAATTCTGGAATAATTCTGACTTAAATTGATCCTTGCTTATTCTTGATGAAGATATGAGATGAATAAAGCTTCCATGATTCAATATTTCACAAAGAACTGATCATTCTTGATTACGACAGAAGTGAAGATCGATCTTCGTTTTACAGACATATGGCAGGATTGATCTTCGTTTTACAGACTACTGTCCAGAATGATCATTTGTCACTTTTGCTTTGAGTTGTGCTCTTTAATCTTTGATCATTTTGAGTGATTCTTTTGCTCATATGAGAGTTGTATATTCCTAGTATATGAATTGGAAATCCATTCGCGATTTGTAGGAGTTTTCCTTCCATTAAAAACTGATTTGATCTTGCTTGTTGAAAATGACAGAAACGTGGAGAATGTTCTTGGTTTTCCAGATTATATCAAGATCGTTCTTGGTTCAGTTTTGTTCATTTTTAGCTCTTTCTTTAAACTGATTCCTATTGCATTTGCTTTCTACCTATCTTGGATTATTTCACTCAAAAGCACAAGTTAGATTAAACATAACATTTAGAATCATAATTAACATTCTTAATTAACTTTTTGTTTGTTTTCATCAAAACATTAAATTGAGATTTTGTCTCAACAGTCCCTTCTATTTTTAGACGGTTGTTATGACGTTGTCCCTTCGATTTTTAGAGCGGTTGTTATGTCGTAGTCTCGTCGATTTTTAGTGGTCCTAATACCACTATGAGCGGATTTTGTGTCGTAGTCTTTTGTAGCGGTTTGTGTGTTGTAATCTTTTAGAGCGGTTTTTTGTGTCGTTGTCCTTTTTATATATGAGTGGTCATAGTACCATATTGCGAGTGACTTTAATTGTCATATTGAGAGTGACTTTAACCGCCATATTGAGGGTGTAATTCTAGAAAGGTTTTCTACGGTGTAGTGGAACTCCGATACACTGACTCTGGACTGTTTTATCCTGGGGACTTTGTGGTTGATAGTCTGCCTTGCACAATTTGGACAGTGCCGCGAAACGTCTTAAAGAGAGCGACCTAGTCTTCGACTCAACCCAGTAATATCTTCGGTTACATAAATTGTGATTTTTTAAATAGTTTTCGAAACTCAAAAATAACATATACACATAACACAAGTATGATATGTTGAGAGTTATGTCCTTATATAATCAGAAATTGATGGTTAAGTAGTACTTGAGTGTACTATTGATAGGAACGACCTTATGTAAAGGTGGAGAATCACTAGGCAATTCGTTGAATACTAGTTAACCCTAAATAGAAAATTCAATTTAAGGAATAATAAATGGCTTCTTTATCTTTATCAACCTGGAGTTAGTGGAATTCAATCGTTAAATAGTTGATGAAGAAGTTGAGGAGTAATTAGCATGTCATTAACGCAATAGATAGTACTAAGAGTTATATTGTGATGTCGTGTTGGTTGACTCTTGGTTACTCTATTTTGAGATACTAGGATCGACAATGAAGCAAGTATTCGATATTTCAATTCATTTTCGTTTATTTGTTATTTTTGCATTTTGCATTGTAACCTTTCTATTATTCTTAAAGTCTTTATTTAGACTGAAATTTTCCATATTTTCACTTTACTTTTTAGTTTTGAAATAAAGGGTGTTACACTTTAGCTATATCAAATTTATTGTCAAAAAAACTATGCCAAATATAAAATTGTAGTTCTTAGAAGAATTTGTTCCAGCGTATCATTGGTTCTCCAAATCCAAGGCCCAACAATAGAACCACTAAATGAGAATACTAAGCGTCACCTCCTCCTAGAAGTATCATAAAATAGAAGGGAAAAACCCAGATTTTAGAATGAGAATCAGTAGAAGGGTAATAAAAACTCGGATTATTATTATTATTATTATTATTATTATTATTATTATTATTATTATTATTATTATTATTATTATTATTATTATTATTATTATTATTATTATTATTATTATTATTATTATTATTATTATTATTATTATTATTATTATTATTATTATTATTATTATTATTATTATTATTATTATTATTATTATTATTATTATTATTAATTATTAATTATTAATTATTAATTATCTAAAAAAACTTACCATAATCAATTGTCTTTCTCTTGTTTTAATGAAAATCGATTATTTTTAATAATATATTTTAATATACTTCAATACTTACCGTTTTTACAAGAAAAATTTAAATGAATTTAGACTACTAGCATGCTATAGGCGTCAGTAGCTTTTTTGTAATTTTCTTTTTCAATGCATAACTTAGTCCGCCTAAAGAACAATACTATGCTACTAACATATCTGGTATTACTATGCATGTTCAATCAGGGGGTTCGAATACTGATGGGCCAAGAATATGAGTCAATAACTGTCCATTTTAATCCACATGAAATTGGTTCTGATCACTCGCTCACCGTGGGACCGATTCGACCCACCCGTTTGTAGTATGTTTGATGCGAGTTGCTCGGTTTTCGAGCGGTTCGACGCTTTTTGTCCACCCCTATCACCCACTAACAAGTAGAAAAGGATCTTTTATAAATGCTTTTTATTTGTTTTATCTTCTCATGTCATATCACGTTTCATGGGAGCGTATTTGTTATTTTTGAATTTCGAAAAAAATTTGAAAAAACAATTTATGCCACCGAAAAAATTACTGGGTTGAGTCGCGGACTAGGTCGCTCTCTTTAAGACATTTCGAGGCACTGCCCAAAAGGTGCAAGGCAGACTATCAACCACGAAGTCCCCAAGATAAAACAACCCAGATCACTGTACGGAGTTCTACTGCACCGTAGAAAACCGTTCGAATTACACCCTCAATATGGCAGTCTAACGACTACCACTCGTAATATGGCACGAAGGCCACTCAAGAAATAGAAGAAGAAGAAGAAGAAGAAGAAGAAGTAAGAACGGGGGGAAGAAGAGAGAAAAGCCTCAGAATCAGAGTGCTTTTGGTGTGATTTTTCAAGTGAGGAGAGCCCTCTATTTATAGAGGAATTCCGCAACTGGATCAGAGAAATTGGTGGATCCATCAGTGCGCTCCTGTTGACCGATTCAAACATTGACCTCAGGAAACGTGTGCTACAAAACCGTTGCCCACCCAAAACGTGCGCCTTTGACTACCTGAATAATGCGCTAGGGTTTTGACTTTGAATAATGACCGGGCAACAGCAGTTACGTGACACCTAGAGTTAGGGTTTTGATCGGGCAAAAAGGGAAGATTGGATCAGATCATTAGGTAGACTCGGTGGAGGGCAGTTACGTAATTAACGCAATAATCAGAGAAAAAACGCAAGCATTCAATTTAAAAAAAAATCAATTAAATAATATTTAATTTTCATTAAAAAATAATAATACACCACAAAACCAAGACCAAAGCCAAGGCCCAGGCCCGGCAGGGCTGAGCCGAGCCGGACGGACGGCAGCGGAGGCGCGTGCGCGTGTGTGGTGGACAACTTTGCTTGCGTTCTCCCTCCTTCACAAAATTGGGGTACCCCTTGGGGCACACCCCAAGGTACATACCTCCACGTTATATACCCTACTAAAGGGTGGTATCCATCCTATGTGGGACTTCTCATTTTTTCAATTCACAACCACACTAGCTCATTAAAGTCACCATTATTACCAACAATTCTTCCATTAATTTTTCATCATTTCCAACAATCCCCCACTTGAATTTAAAAAGGAGGTTTCAGAAATAGCGTCAAACGCTTCTATAAGATTGTGCATAAACAAAGGTGTCGCTTGACTTGAACCTTTGCATAGTAAGTAAGATTCAGATTCAACAAGAGTGACTCGTAGTCTTGAACTCTATCTCTGACATCAAACCCACACACAACCTTTTCATTGGGTGTATTCTCAAAAGCCCGTGCATTTAAGGCCATGCACGTATATCCCAGTATAGTGAACTCTCTATGAATCCTGCCTCGAAATTCCATAGGAAGCGACCCCCACTTCCACATTCACATAGGTGAGTCTATCAAGAGTACTCCTGTAGCTAGGTACTCCACTCCACATAGAGTATAGATCTCATTAAGAGTTTCTATTATCTCATCCTTATATCGCTTCAGGAATCATGCTTCTCTCAAAAAAATTGCATGTTCATCTCATATCACTAAGACTTGTTGTTACCCATTGAACCTAATTCTTGGGATCTCCAGTCTTTTAGGTCGGGTTACCATCATAAGTGACTCATTGATCTATAGGCAATAGTCTCATCCTTTTGGATGTATTTAGGACTTTCTCTCTAGCTAATCCTTTCGTCAAAGGATCTGCTAAATTATCATCAGTGCGTACATGATCCACTAAAACAGCTCCTTTATAAAGTAATTCTCTAATTGTGTTGTGCTTACGACGTATTTGTCGTCTCTTACCGTTGTAATAACGGTTCTCAATTTTTGCAATAGTCGCGGTACTATCGCAGTGGATCAACACAGCTGGTAAAGGTTTTTCCCATAAGGGGACCTCAGCTAGCAAGCATCTCAACCAGCTTGCTTCTTCACTAGCAGTAGCTAGTGCAATCATTTCAGACTCCATAGTGGACTGAGCCAGTATCGTCTGTTTCTTCGATTTCCAAGATACCGCACCACCGGCTATACAGAAAATATAGTCACTGGTTGCTTCGGAATCATCTGATAAGGTGTTCTAATTAGCATCACTGTATCCTTCAAGAACAGTAGGAAATCGTCGATAATGTAATCCGAGACTCATGGTCCTTTTAACGTATCTCATGACTCTTTCGATAGCGTGTCAATGCTCCAAACTAGGTCTACTAGTAAACCTGCACAACAATCCCACGACATAGGCAATGTCGGATCTAGTACAATCACTGGCATACCTGAGGCTGCCAATGATGCTCACATATTCAGTTTGTCTAACACTTTCACCAGTGTTCTTGAAAAGTTTCACACTTGGATCATATGGTGTGCAAGCAGGTTTACAATCAAAGTAATTATATTTCTTTAGGATCTTTTCAACATAGTGAGATTGATCCAAAGAAATTCCCTTTTCTGACCTTGTAATCTTTATTCCAAGGATTACACTCGCTTCTCCGAGGTCTTTCATATCAAAGTTGTTACTCAATAGTGATTTCACATTGTTGACGGCATGAATGTTTGAACCAAATATGAGTAAAGAGTCTACATAGAGACATATGATAGTGCAAATGCCATTTTCAAATTTGTAATAAATACATTTGTCACTTTCATTCACTTTAAACTCATTCGACAAAATCAAGTTGTCAAATTTTTCATGCCATTGTTTAGGAGCTTGTTTAAGACCATACAGAGACTTATCTAACTTACAGACCTTGTCTTCTTGCCCATGTATCACAAAACCTTCAGGTTGTTCCATATAGATTTCTTCTTCCAGGTCACCATTTAAAAAAGTTGTTTTTACATCCATCTGGTGTATCACCAGGTTATGAATAGCCGCAAGTGATATGATCCATCGGGTTTGTACTTATCAATAGATCCATCGGGTTTTAGTTTCTTTTTCAAAATCCATTTACAACCTATAGGTTTGCAACCAGGAGGCAAGTCCACTAAGTGCCAGGTCTTGTTAGACTCTAGAGAATCCATTTCATCGTTTATAACTTCTTGCCATAAATCTGCATCCAAAGATGACAAGGCTTCCTTGAGATTTGCAGAATCCTCTTCTAAGTTATAGGCCATATATTCAGGTCCATAATCTTTAGCAACTCTCACTCTCTTACTCCTTCGAGTTTCTGTTTCGTCTTGTTTGTTACTTTCAGAGCTTCTTATCACAGGAGTTTGACTAGGTTCGCCGCCCCCACTATTTCTCTATTTGAAAGGAAATTTATTTTCATAGAAGTCAACATCATTTGATTTTATGATCACTTTAGCATTTAGGTCGTAAAACCTATAAGCTTTACTGTTTACCAGATACCCAATGAATACACATTCATAGGCTCTACTAGCGAGTTTAATTTGCTTGGGATCGGGGATTCTGACATAAGCCAGACAGCCCCAAGTTCGAAGATAAGACAAGTTGGGTTGTCTTTTCTTCATTATCTCATAGGGAGATGTTTTGTTTTTAGATTTAGGGACTCTATTCAAAACATAGCAAACAGTCAAAATAATTTCCCCCCACCAGTGAGAGGCAGCACCAGAATTAAGCATTATAGCAACAACAAGTTCAGTAACAGTTCTATTCTTTATTTCAGCTTTACCATTCATTTCAGGTGAATATGGTGCAGTAGTTTCATGTATAATTCCTTGGGTTTTATAAAACTCATTAAATAAACTAGAATCATACTCCGTTCCTCTATCACTACGAAATCTCTTAATCTTCTTACTAAATTGATTTTCCATTTCAGTTACAAAGATCTTAAACATGTCAAGCGCTTCACTTTTATTTTTCATAAGATATACAAAAGTATAGTCGGAACAGTCGTCAATAAAAGTAATAAAATAACGTTTTTCATTTATGGTTAAAGTCCCATCAAGTTCGCATATATCAGAATGTATTAAGTCTAAATGTTCAGATTCTCTAACTACTGATTTATATGAACTCTTAGTTATTTTAGCTTGACTTTTAAGGATAACTTTGGAATTAAGCCTAAGTTACTTAAATTCGAAATTACACGTTTGTTCATATAACAGAGTCTAGCATGTCAAATATTAAAATCACACAACATGTAAGCAGAAGGAAACATTTTATTGATTTCAACATTCAATTTAAACATGCCATTAGTGGCGTACCCTTTCCCAACAAAAATACTATCTTTAGAAATAGTGTACAAATATGCCCCTATAGTCTGAGTAAACCCTGCCTTATTGAGAAGAAAACCAGAAACCAAATTCTTCCTTATTTCTGGAGTGTGCATGACATCCTTCAGAATTAAGGTCTTTCCAGATGTGAATGTTAGTTCCACATCTCCAATACCAGCAACATTAGTGGTGTGGGAATCTCCCAACAACACTTTCTTATCTTCAGCAACAGTGTATGTTTTAAACATAGCACGATCATAACAGACATGGCGGGAGGCACCAGTGTCTATCCACCATCCATCTGATCCACCAACAAGGTTGATCTCAGTAATCATAGCAACAAATTGCTTTTCTGTCAAGTTAGCCTGATTAGCAGGGTCTGGCTTGTTCCTACACTTGCGTGCAATATGACCCTCTTTTCCACAGTGAAAACAGAGAAAAGGGGTAGGGCCATTTCTAGGAGGTGGTTGCTGCTTTGCAATTGGGGCCTTTGGAGGGTTCCCATTCTTGTTGATGTTCTTTGAAGGGCGATTCTGAATCTTTAGTTGTTTGCTGTTTGGCTTCAGAACTGCTCCGATGAATTTCTTTTTCTTGTTATTTGCCACAAGAAGAACTTCATCTTTCTGGTCTTGCTTACGGGATTCTTCCTCAATTCTAAGGCGAGTTACCAGACTTTCTAAAGAGAATTCTTTTGTTTTATGCCTGAGAGAATTTTTAAAATCTTTCCAAGCAGGGGGCAGTTTGTCAATAATAACAGCAATTTGAAACTGTTCATCAAGGGACATACCTTCAGTGATGATTTCGTGAGCAATTTTCCGGATTTCATGAGACTGAGCTTCCACGGATCTGTCATCTGTCATCTGATATTTGAGGTAGCGGCTAACATCATACTTTTTGGCTCCAGCTTCCTCAATATCATATTTCTTCTTCAGAGCTTCCCAAACCTGTCTAGCAGTATTGCTGTCTGAACTGTAGTAATCCTATAGATCATCAGCAAGTCCATTTAGAATATAATTCTTACATAAGCAATCATTATGTTCCCATTGGGTTAATTCAGTAGCTTTCTTATCCTTTTCTGTTTGTTCAGCATCTTCTGGAACAACAGGAATGTCATCCTTCAGAATGTTGGCAAGGTTTTTCGTGGTTAGAAAAAATAACATCTTTTGTTGCCATCGTTTGAAGTGACTTCCTTCAAACCGAAACGGTTTGTTGTAGTCAGAAGCAGAAGAACCTGTCCCAGTAATTTCGTTGGTAGACATGGCAGTTCGAAAACGTCTTAAAAGTGTTATTTTTGAATTTCGAAAAAAATTTGAAAAAACAATTTATGCCACCGAAAAGATTACTGGGTTGAGTCGCGGACTAGGTCGCTCTCTTTAAGACGTTTCGAGGCACTGCCCAAAAGGTGCAAGGCAGACTATCAACCACGAAGTCCCCAGGATAAAACAGCCCAGATCACTGTACGGAGTTCTACTGCACCGTAGAAAACCGTTCGAATTACACCCTCAATATGGCAGTCTAACGACTACCACTCGTAATATGGCACGAAGGCCGCTCAAGAAATAGAAGAAGAAGAAGTAAGAACGGGGGGAAGAAGAGAGAAAAGCCTCAGAATGGGAGTACTTTTGGTGTGATTTTTCAAGTGAGGAGAGCCCTCTATTTATAGAGGAATTCTGCAACTGGATCAGAGAAATTGCTGGATCCATCAGTGCGCTCCTGTTGACCGATCCAAACCTTGACCTCAGGAAACGTGTGCTCTAAAACCGCTGCCCACCCAAAACGTGTGCCTTTGACTACCTGAACATGCGCTAGGATTTTGACTTTGAATAATGACCGGGCAACAGCAGTTACGTGGCACCTAGAGTTAGGGTTTTGACCGGGCAAAAAGGGAAGACTCGATCAGATCATTAGGTAGACTCGGTGGAGGGCAGTTACGTAATTAACGCAACAATCAGAGAAAAAACGCAAGCATTCAATTTAAAAAAAATCAATTAAATAATTTTTAATTTTCATTAAAAAATAATAATACACCACAAGACCAAGACCAAGGCCCGACCCGGCCGAGCCGGACGGACGGCGGCAGCGGCGCGCGCGCGCGTGTTTGGTGGTCAACTTTGCTTGCGTTCTCCCTCCTTCACAAAATTGGGGTACCCCTTGGGGCACACCCTAAAGTACATACCTTCACCTTATATACGCTACTAAAGTGTAGTATCCCTCCTATGTGGGACTTCTCATTTTTTCAATTCACAACTACACTAGCTCATTAAAGTCACCATTATTACCAACAATTCTTCCATTAATTTTTCATCATTTCCAACAGTATTGTATAAGTTAAGAATTTATTAGAAACAGTGTATACTCTTGATCTCCTTTTCTCTCATGAGGAGATATGTGAAAATATTAAATCTATGAAACTTATAATGGGCCCTGGTCCTAGATGTGGAGTTTTTTTCTGCTAGATGTGGTTCATATGAGGAAGATATTGACCACATTTTCAATGATTGCATTTGGTCAAGATATGTCTGATTTCAATCTCCTTTGGGTGTTTGTTTCAAAGGATAACAATATTCTTTTATTCATTGGCTTAAAAATGTGATTAATCATAGTTCACGTGAAGAAATAAGTTTTGTTTTATCATCATGTTATGGTATTTGCTATGCTAGAAACAAAACTAGCTATTTTTTAGGGAAAAATACTTTCATGTTTGAAACCATTTGGACTGCCATTGTGGACCATAAGAATATTTTGAGTACTTAAGTTATAAATTTTCAGGCCCAAGTTTTTATTTCATCATCCGCTGGATCTCCTCTATTAGCCTTTTTATAAAGTTAACGTGGATGCTTGAACCAGTGAATAATAATTAGATGTTGGAAAAGTTATTCTGATGCTAATGGCTTTGGTAATAGCTATAGTCTGCCACTTGGTGTTTTGAGACACTTCTAGATTTTGATATTGTAGAAGCATTGGGTTTGAACTTAGTCATTTCGTTTATTCTCGACATTGAATTTAGGCATGTTGTGTTTGGAGAGACTCTTTTAATGCAGTCCGAGGAATGCATGCAAAATTCAAATATTTATCCTATTTTAGTTTGACGATTTTTAATTGTAAAAAAAAAATAGTAATTCTTTCCTTTCTTTTTCTTTAAGATAACTTAATCAACCGCTAATTTTGTTGTTCATCATTTAACTCGTTTTACTTTAAAATTCATATACTCATTTGAATTGAAGATTGTCCTCTTTATATTGTATCTTTTATTTCAACTAATTTAGCTACTTAATGACATTCATATAATTTGTTTTTTTTAAACTACCATGTTTGGCTTGAGAATTAATTGAAAAATATTTAACTTACATGTTGGAAAGGTAATATGAAATTTTTACCTTCCAATTAAATTTTAATATTTCAGCTTATAGCTTAGGCCGAGTTCATGTTACCTAATTATAGTATTGTTTTATTTTAAACTCCAAAATCAAGCGAATTATTTATTTATAATTAAGATTAATTAATGTGACCATTGACTACAAGCAAGCGGCACCAGCCCCAACTACAGTGACAAGTGACCTACATTTTCTCAATTTTCCTTCATTTGAAATTCTGCATTGCCCACATGTATATTATAGATTTTTTTACGGAATATATATTGTATTGATGATCAAAAGTGGCACTTAACGTATTTTTTTGTCAAAAAAAAAAGATTAAAGCCAAAAAATAATTATTAAACACTATGCTTGCACAAAATATACCAACAAAACCATCACAAAATTACAATTTCAAATAGTGAGTTCTTGAAACCAACCACCGCAATTACGCTCCTAGAGCACCTCCACTACGGATTGTTTAATATGTTTCTTAAATTAATGACCGTGATAAAGTATACAATTAGATTTAAATAGATAAATTATTGTTTATTTTATTTTGTATTTGGAGAAGGATGACGTGACAATAAACGTTGTTTAAAATTATGCAATGTTGCTTCAAAAGAGAATAGGGAGACAAAATTGCTTATCAATAAAAAATGAAGAAATGTTTTAATAAATTTTAAAGCGTCATCATAATAAATGTCCTAAGATCACCCGTCGGGTAGGGCAATTATTAAGGAAATAAAAAATTAATTTTTAAGTGGAGATCTTTACTTTTTACAATTTCAAAATTTGAATTGTAAAATTTTTAAGATATTTTTTATTTATTTTAATTCTTAACAATTCCTTTAAAGGCATTTGTTGGCATTTTTTTATTTTAAATATGGAAATAAATTTAATATTTTAATTTAAAATAAATTTGAGTGTGAAAATTAAAGAACACTTGAATTTTGTCATATTTGTAGGCATATTGTCCTTTTGTGCCATTAACATGAATGTTGTCAGTTTGTTCGTAGATTCATCATTTTTTGTTTTAGCGATTTTAAATTTGTATTGTATCAGTGTTTTTTTACCGATTTGAATTAATAAATATCGTCCTTTATAGGTAAAAAAAATGTGTGACATGTGAGGTCATTTAAAGAGTTTCGTTATAAGGATTTTTTATGAATTCGTTTTTTGTATGAAAGAGACTATTAACTAGAAATTGGCGGGAACTTAATCCCATACAATCAATTTGTAACAAGGTATGAAAAACGGTGAAATTTCATCAATAAACGATAAATATAGAGTGGCACTTATGCCTTCTTTAACAAGAAAATCTACACTAAAGTTGGTTTCACGGAAAATACGGCAAAGAGTGGTACGACAGTCAGGAAGATGGAGGAGAGCTTCAATCACTTTAACGAGATGTTGGAGACCCAGAGGAGTAAAAGAGACTCATTTTACCATATTGATCAGGGACTTCGAGTCACATTTAAAGAACACCTTATTAAGATTCGAATTCTAAGCAACCATAATACCATGAAGTAGAGCTCATGTCTCAACAATAAGAATATTTCCAGGACCAATATTTCCATGGAACCATATGAGGAGGTTCCCTTTTTATCGCGAAAAATACCCTCATAGGAAAAATATCGTGTAGGATGTTGAAACGCTATGTCCACGTTCACTTTGATAGCATCGAATTGAGGGTGTTTCCATTTGACATGTTTTCTCCTATGCTCCCAAAAACCAGGGGGCTTTAAAGTCTCTTTAATCACAAGATGGATATGATTTTTCACTTAACCCCAAAAATCAGCATATAGTTCAAACTAATTAGAGAAAACAAACTCGTTCCGATTTTTCCAAAGTAGCCAAATAATGATTCCGATGAAAATGGGCCAAGACCAAGAAACGCAACCAATGTGATTCTTTGTTATATTCCATGCCAACCAATTATGGGTGCCAAGACAGAAGAAACGACTTCAATAATCTGGAGTAATGATATTATTCCTTAAATCAACAATATCCTCACATTCCTACATAATATGCATAACAGTTTACGGGTTGGAGTGGCAACGAGGGCAGGTATCATCACCAATCATGTTTCAATTTTTACGCTTCACGTCTTTTTGGTTCTTAAAAAGAAAAAATTTGAGAAGGTTTTCAATTGTCCGAAGTGAATTTCAAGGTACGCAAATTTATCAACATATTAAGCTCATAAAAAGAACTGAATTTTTGTTGATAAATTATAGTAAGAACTTTACTGTGTGCCATTTTCCAAATAAAAGATTGGATATTATTTGGACATTTCCAATCCCAAGCTTTAAGAAACAGAGGGTCATTATCATCATTTGTATCTTGCATATGACGCAACAATAACTCATATGCAGTCTTAATAAATAATTGGCCATCTAGTGCAGAGGTCCAATTAGGGAAGTCAACACTTTCATTCTGATTAGGAGGGCAAGTGGTAGGGATAGTTGAACAAATGTCTTCAGGAAGGAGCATCTCAAGAGTCTACATATGTGAAATATCATTTGTCGCGTAAAAAATACAGGGAATTCCTTCTTGGCCGATCAGAATATGATCCAAGAAAGCGTCATAGATGATACCACCTCCCAAAATCCATTTGTCCTTCCAAAAATGGATGTCATGACCATTTTGCACCGTCCAAGATATATTGCACTCAATATCCGACCACACTTGATATATAGCACGCCAAATGTAAGATGTGTTATTTCGAGCAGGCATCTTGGGCATTGCTTGAACACTGCAACTATAGTTAGCTCTAATCAATCGAACCCAAAGCTTGTTAGAGCAAGCAACGAGTTGCCATGCAAGCTTTAACATATACACCTAATTAAGGACTCTCATGCTTCTAAACCCAAGGCCACCTTTTTTCATAGGAGTACAAATTGTATCCCAACATATGAAATGACACTTGTGTTGCTCATCAGTATTACCCTAGATAAAGTTTCAGCATATTTCCTCAACTTGATCAAAAATAAAAATTGGGATAGCTGAAGTTTGCATAGTACACTTAGGGATACAAGAGATAGAAGATTGGGCTACTGTTACTCTTCCTACAAAAGACAAGCTATTAGCTTTATGACCTAAAAGTTTATTTGGCATACGATCCAAAATAAAGGAGTAAGTGTCATTAGAAACTCTCCGGTGAAGAAGAGGAACTCCAAGGTAGCGACAAGGATCTTGAGTGATATATATCTCCAACACATAATTGATGGCATCAATATTAATTTCTCCAACATTCTTGCAGGGTATCACGAAATAAACAAGCTTGGTATACAAAGGTCTCGTCCAGCAACACAATATCATCTACAAAAAAACATGAGAAATTTTTGGATCACTCCCTCGCCCAATGCTAGGAGCTTTTCAAATGTCATTATTTGCTAAATTAGTAATTTGATGTCCCAACCTCTCCAATGCAAGCATAAAAATGTATGGTGATATGAGATATCCTTGTCTAAGTCCTCTAAACGAAGCAAATGAATCAGTATGGGCGCCATTCCAATTTATACCCATAAAGGATGAAGAGATACAACTTTCAATCAAACTTATAAGTAAATGAGGAACATCGAGGATACAAAGGGTATTTGAAATGAAGTTCCTTCAAGTCTATCATAAGCTTTATCCAGATCGAGCTTGATGATCATGTACCCCAGTTTCCCTGTCATGTTATTCACATAGTGGATACATTCTTGAAGAACCAAAATATTATCCATTGTAGATCTTCCAAGGATAAAACTGCTTTGAGTATGGTCTATCACATGAGGAAGAATGGTTCTCATTCTTTGTGAAATCACCTTAATAATAACCTTATAAACGACATTGCACAAAGCAATCAACTTAAATTGAGATACTTTATACAGATAATTACACTTAAGGATAAGAGTGAGGAGTTTTTGGTTGACATTTCCAAATTAGAAGGATCTTCAAAACAATCTAACACAATATTATGAAGAGATTCGTCAATTAACTCTCATTGACTTTTAAAGAAAAAATGATGAAATTTGTTAAAATAAAAGGATTTGAAACTTTTCATGCTAAACAACATCACTTTTCTATCCACGTTTTAAAGAATTAAATATTTACATAAATTAATCAAGTATTGTTAAAATAAGATAGGACACGTAGAGACCACTCTTCTATCAAAGACCACAAGCAAAGTCACTAGCAAAATCAAAGCACTCTCGTTTGAATATTTTATTGTATTTCAAAAGTTTATTTTAATTAAATTAAATTATATTGATTTTATTCTTTTTAAAACAGAAGCTTTCATTGTCATGGGATATTAAATGTGTATATTTATTATAGGTTAAATACCACCCGTGGTCCCTTAACTTAATTTCAGTTAACGATTTAGTCCTTTATCTTTTTTTTTCCCGATTTGGTCCTTTATGTTTTTAAATAATTTCAGCGTTACCCTTTAAGTGAGATTCCGTTAAGAAAAAGTTAAAAAAATCCCTCATTTAGATCATTGTATATTTTCATCAAACCTCTAGGAACGATTGTCACTGATCTAAAGTGATGTTTATGGAGTATAAATACCCATAGCTTCAGGTTTAACGAATCAATCCTACTACCAAACTTAGAACAAACTTTAAATATTTTTCTGAAATATTTCCAAAACATAAAGAATAACTTTTTTCTGAACATGGAGGAATGATTTTTTTTTTTTTTTAACTTTTTCTTAACGAAGTCTCACTTAAAGGGTAACAC
>JBBPBP010000004.1:52011984-52036134 GCA_037974735.1 Cicer chorassanicum
AATAGAAATGAATGAGATATAAAACACAAGAAGAGATACGAAATAGTATTATTCTCTTCATTTCTATTATAATGCTAATCTTATTTATAAAACACAAATAAATTGGGGATTCACTAACAGACCTAGTTTGTCTAATATTAATTCATAACAAGATTTCAATTAAGTTTAATTTAACTTTAATTATTATAAAATTTCAATTAAAAATGAAATTTCATTTATTTACTGGTAATAAAAATATATAACATAATATTTCTAGCTAATCTCGAATATAATTTTTTCTTACTAAGATACTTCCTGATGTGGATATCGTATGTAAAGTTTGATATAGAAACTTTTATTAAAAAAATAAAAACAAAGTTTGTCATAGAAATGATAGATGCAGAAATTGAACCACTAGAAAACAGCTTCATCAACCCACCGATTTATGTTTACACGTAGTTTTTTTTTTCTTTTGAATTTGCGTATACAACTCAAATGTCTCACTTGTTAATGTTGTGTTGTCTAATTCCTAACAATAACTCCCTAACTGATGTATCTCTCTTTCTTGTTTAAATTACACGCACAAAACCTGACAAAAAGAAAATGATCGATGTGAAGAAAAAGTGTATTTTATGTGTCGACTTCACAATATTCATATGCCTTATTTAAATTAATATATTATACTAGTGTTCTAAAATTGTTTAACAAAAAGTCTAATTAGATTTGACCATTTAAACCAATTATTTCCATTTTGTGAAAAGGTATTATAAAACGGTGCAAGCATTAAAACTTGACCCGTAATATCATTGGTTCATGATCAATTAAGATTTATTTCAAATAATAATATAGTAGTAGTATAATTTATCATGCATAATATAAAATTAATTAAAGTCTAATTAAACATTTTAATTAATACTCAATGGTCACAACTTTTCATTTTTTTCACACTTAAATTATGTACTTTAGAGAAATCAAAAGGTCATTCAACCCCAAATAACATTACTCACATGAAAATTATATAATTTGAAGATTGAATCAAGATTGAGTAAAAAATTCAATTTATTAGGTATATTGAATTTACTAATTTAAATTGAATTTACTAATTTAAGTCTCTAATTCAAAGTTCATATTTATTATAACAATTTCACAAATTTTATATGACATTAATTTTGATGCACTATCGGTATAAAAGTCAACTAAAACATATCATTGTATAATTTTTGGGTTAAATATAATTAAAATTAAATAATTTTTTACTATAATTGTATTAATTGACAAATATTGTTAAAAAGTATTTATAATATCCTTGTACATTAATTAAATCATTTTTATATATTTATGTACTATTTTATACTTCATCAAATATTCATAGATATGAATGTTCATTTATCAAAAGTTTATTTTTCTTTTTTATTTTATTTTTATATTATTTATTGTAGTAATTATTTCTTTACAAAAGAGCAAATATTGCTTACAATTAATTATTATCAGCTAAATTAATTACATATTCACACATACCAATTTTTTTTTATAAATGAACATTTTTTATAGTAATTAATATAATTTTTTATCAAGTATATAACAATATACAATAATTAACTATTTTGATTTTAATATGTGTTATGATTCAGCATATATGAAAAAAGATTTAATGTCTATTGTAAGTTATTAATGTAAATATGCATTTGATATGAATTTGAAATCTTTATTTTAGATATGTAAGTTTTTAGTCGTATCACTTTGGTTATAGACAAAAAAATTATGCAATGATTTGTGAAGATAAAAAACTATGTAAAGATTACTCCGATAATATTAAAAAAGAAAATATTATTGGAGTTAATTAAAAATATTAAAAAAAAGGGTATTTAATTAAAAGATATTTTTGAGTTGGGTTAATTTAAAGTTAAAAGATTGAGTATTAAGCATCACTTGTATAAATAGTTCAATCTCACGTGGCATTCTTTGATAACTAAAATTCCCAGAAAACCAAGCATCCATCAAACGCCGTCACATGCAACGGAACGGCGTCAAAGTAAACGGCGCCGCTCCCTTTTCTTTTCCTTCATTTATCTTTCTCTTCTTTCCCTCCTTTCTGCACTCTCTCTCTCTCCACTTTCTCTCTCTACAAATTCCTTTACAACAACTGAAGTAAAGAACCTCTCTCTCTCTCTCTCTCTCTCTCTCTCTCGCTTTGCTTTCTTCAAAGGTACGCTTCGCTTAACGCTCCTTCTTCGTATTCTCTCTCTCTCTCTCTATGTATTTATTTATTGATTTTTTTATTTTTTTTATTTTGAATGATGCGTTATTCGTTATTAGTGTTATGCAAATTCGGTGGTTTTGACTGAGAATTCTGGTTTTTTCGCATTGATTTTGGATCCTTCTGACTTTTTGAGTGTATGTGTGTGAGTGTGCGAGTGTTGAATTTTGTTTATATTTGAGATGTCTGATTTTCTCGATTGGATCATATTCAGAACTCATTTTTAATACAATTGAAAAACTAATTTTTAGGTATTTTATTTTAAGTCGATTTTATTCGATTTTTTTCATGCAGTGTGTTCATATTTCTGCTGGTTGAGGTTGGTGATAATAACAATAGCTAAATAAGAGTAAAATGTGTGTTTGGTTATATGTATTGTTGTGTAGACAACACTATGCTGAACTGTACTGTTTTTTGTATTTTATTGTGTTTCACTTCCTAGTGTAATATTAACAAAATTTGGTGGACTGAAAATTTTGGGATGAAATATGAATTTCTTGATGAAAGTTTGCCCCTGAAATTTTACCCTTATAAACTGAATACTAACCCTGTTTGGAACCCAAAATGAAAGTCTCACTGTTAAAAGGAACTGTTTCTGAAGGATAAAATCATTCCTTCAGTCGAACCACCAATCAAGAGCTGGTTTCATTATAACAAACAGAGAAAGAACATATGTGGATTTAGATTAGATAAGTAGTTACTGTTATATCTTAAGTTGATTTTCCTTACACTTTTTTAATAAACCCTTTTGTTATTGAGCTTACTTTTAATCTTTATCTTCTGTTCACTTTTTTGGCTGAGAAATTATTGTAATTTTTTATATTTTTTTATAATGCTTTTGGCTTTCACGTTATAGATCATTGCAATTGATGATATGACTTTCTTATTTGTTCTAGGGAGAGAGTGGTGTTCACTGGTGTATGGGTGCTTCTCGCGGTTGTGTTAATATAAGAAGCTAAATACTGTTAACTATTTCAGAATGGGTGCTGTGTGTTGTGTTGCAACCAGAGATAAAACTATTCAAAGTGGACCAACCAGTGAAAACTGGCATCGGAATGTTCGGTGTTCACCAACATGGAGCTTGCGGTGGGATCATCGAGGCCGTGTAGCCGGCGAAGATACTAGTATAAATTGGTTTTCTGATGGTGTTAGCAGCAACGACAGATTGGAGAATAAAAATGAATCTCATGTATCGGAGGATGGAAGCCCGTTGCAGAGTTATCAAAGGAATAGATGGCAAAAGTCCCCATTCTCTGAAGGAAATGCTAGACACATAAAATCATTTTCTGGTAATTTTCATTGAATCAACTCTGATTTTAACTATCCATGATACACCTACTTTGGTTTCACTTTTGGAAGTAGGACTTTTGTCAGTAAATTTTTTCTTTTACTATTTATTATTTGGCATGACTCATGAGATGATCAGAAACCTATTAAATAGAATGAAAATATAATCACACAGCTACATGGAAGCTATGAAAATACTCATTGTGGTATATTAATTTGGAAACATGGGAATGCATTCTCACTTATGTTTCTTTTTCATATATGATCAAACATCAAGAAAAATTGAAAAATTAGCAATAAATATGGTTAGATCGATAATAATTCCATAAATGGAACAAGATGAGCAATTCTATAGTGCAAATCGTTGTTTTAGTTGTACAGTTACTGTTAGACAAATAAACAAAACAAAATGAAGAAAGATCACTAGAACATGAAGCTGTGGCTCTTCAAATATGCACAAAATAAATATGTGACTCTTTTCTTCATGGTTTAGCAAACAATTGACCATCAGTACATAAACTTGTCTCGTAAATTATCTTCGTTCTTACAAGTATCAAATCCCTCGTGTAGCCAATTTTTTCTTGATGTTCAGCAAAACAAGTAGTTTTCCCCCTTAATCTTGTGTTTTATATCTTAAAGTGATTAGTAAAGAAAAAAGAGGGGAGAATATAGTGCTTGGTACAACTTATTAGTTAGACATTAGAAGTTCAAAGTACAAACATTCAATATTCTATGGGTTTTTTTCCGACATTCTTTGCTCTCATTATCTAGTCTGTGCCTATTGTAACATTAATAGATAAAATGGTGTTACATAAACTGGTGTTGTGCCCCATTGTTTAATCAGCAATATCCACAACTTCATAATTTCACTTCATCAGTTTAGCAGTACCCTTTATTGGTCAGCCTTTTTAGTATACCAAACAATGAGTGGCCCTTAGCCCCTTAGTGCTTATTATCTTGAGAATAAAATTCAAAAATCAAACAGAATGCTTTATGAAAGCTTCTTCATTAAAAGGCTTTTGAATATATTATTGAATCCTTTTTTTGATTTACCATTGATATTTGATAATCCGATTTCATATTTCAATGTGTTAGAGTGGGATGTGCACCAATGGATAAGTTATTAAGTTAATCTCTCTAGTTCATCATAGTCCAATACTTCATTAATGGAAAATCTTGTGAGCATATAAATCACTAAATGGTCAATGACCTGAAAAAATCAACAAGTAATTAACAATCCCATTGCACAGAAAAAAGTTATTTTCATGGATTTTTTGTACAAATCACCTTCCATCTCAAATAATATGAATGTAAATATTCAGTAAATCCCCTATAAATTTCCACCCAAAAGGTAAAAACAGCTCACTATCCAACTCTTCTAGAGACCTGTCTCCCCAACATTTCTTCTTGGTCTTAAGAGATAGACTTATGATTATGGAAATTCCCCTTATAAACACAATCTTGGATGATGATCCATACCCGAGTAAATTTGTATCTTTAAATAGTAAAAAATAAAGACTTTTCAGATTAATTGTTTATTTCCTGAGAGCCAAGTAATTGCTGTGTGGCTTCATTTATATTGATTCTGCTTCTTGTCTTGGCAGCCCCTGCACCAATGCAAGACAGCAATCCTGCTATTAAAAATAAAGTAGACCAACCCTGTTTTAATTGATCCTTTAGTAAATTATTATTCACTCATCTAGTTGATTTATAGTTCTGACTTTGTTCATGTTTATGTCAGATCAATCTATTTCAAGGAATGTTTCCATGGATGGGAGAATGGAACAGGTAAGTTATAACAAGGAAGGAATCTGGTGCTGTTTAAAGTTTTTGTCAGTAGTTTATTTATATCTGATTTCTTGGGCCCTTCCTTCTCTATAGGTAAAGGAGTCGCCAGAACCATCTGCAGTATCATGTCCATTTCCTACAAAAACTTCACCTACATTATCTTCTACTTCAGTGTCAATATCTCCTCTGTCATCCCAAAGTCGTCTACCTCCATCTAGCTCAACACCATTAAGGCAGCCCTCCCATTCCGCAGGATACCATTTATCGCGACAGGTTTCTGATAGCCGAATCATGGGATTTAAGTCACCTAGCAACTTCTATGTATCTGAAGAAAGGCCAATGTTTCCTTCATGGAACAATGCATATGGTATGCACTCTGGTGGTGGATCCTCAGATTATTGCTCTAGGCCTGGCTTTACTGAGCCGATGGGAAATTCTCACATGGAAAGATGGTCATTTGATAGCGAGTCATTTGGTTTTAATTGCGAAAGGTCAGTTAGGTTCAGTAGTCGGTTTTCAACTTCTCCGGTTGATTTGCAAACATGTGGTGTTTGCTCAAAGCTTTTAACTGAAAAGTCTTCTTGGAGCACTCAAAAGTTTATTGCAAATAATGACCTTTCTGTAGTTTCTGTTCTTATTTGTGGACACACCTATCATGCTGAATGTTTGGAGAGTATGACATCTGAAATCAATAAGTATGATCCAGCTTGCCCAGTTTGCACTTTTGGCGAGAAACAAACTCGTAAAATGTCTGAAAAAGCTTTGAAAGCTGAAATGGATTCAAAAGCTAGAACTAAGAAATCAAAGAACCAAATTGTAGATAATGATATTGATGATGATGATGATGATTCAGTTGTATTTGATCAGTTTAAAGACAAAAGACGGCAAAGTAAAGGTCCTAGAGTGGACTCTAATTCTAGCAGAAGTTCTTCTGGGAAACCTTTTCTGAGTAAACACTTCCCATTTGGCTCAAAGGGTTCCAAATGCATACTAGATAATCACCCAACCCGAAAGAAGGGCTTTTTTTGGGCAAAAAGTAGTAAAGAATAAGCTGCTTTTTGGTTGTTGAGAAGTAAGTTGCATTTTTTGCCTTGTGTTCCTTTCACGAGTTTATCAATAGCATCCTTAAATTTGTCATGTCCATACATTATGAATATGGTTAGATAAAAATAAGAATGTTCTACTTTTTCCCTGTTTGTAATTAGTGGATTATGTCCAATGTTAACTCAGATCAGACCATCAGGAAAACTGTGAGCTAGTAATCTGGCTGAGACCTCCAAAATCAGCGTGATAAAACTAGTGACAGAACTAGGAAACAATTAGTGAATCTGTTGACCCTTCTGAACTGATCGCATGGTTGAACCTGGTCACTTTGCTTTTTCTAAAATTGGTTAAAATCTTTTCACTAGACTGAATTATTTGATTTCTAATGTATACCCTATTAATTTGTCCAATGTGCTCTTGAAACCTCTGGCGCTGCACACGGTGCAGCCACGGGAGAGCTGTTCGATTTAGGTGTAGTGTTAGATACAACGGCTTTATGGTGCAGTTGCTGCAAAGGATCTGTGATTTGGTTTTGAAAGCATTGGGTTTGTCACATCCAGATTTATTTGGCTTTTGTTATTGGTGCAGAAGTTTAACTTCAAAGTTTAAATGTTTGATATAATTGAAGCTTATAACCTTCCAGAAATCCTCAGCTGTTATTTTGAATTTAATTAATGCTTATTCTCCCTTCTTTAAAACAGGTTCCATTGTTGATCTTCTCTACAACCTCATATAAAATGACTTATGAAAGGGCAAGATGTAATTCATCAAGCTTTGATTTTTTAGCATCCCCATACAAAGGCGTGAGTTCAAAAGGATTAGAAACTGGAATTACTCTGTAAAGAAGAAAACTGGAAAACATACAGAGGGATAAGATAAATATATGAAGACAAAGATAGTGTTTAGAGACCAACAAGGTTCTTTATATATTTTGTACAGATCGATTTGTTTATTGCATGGATATAATTCATGTATCCAAATGATGTTCTGTTATCCATTGTTCTACTGATGTATGTAATTCAGCATACATGCCATTAGGTTGTATCTGGTGTCGGGCAACACCAATTAGTTTGGTTTAGTTAGTTGCACTTAGTGAAATAGTAACATTTTCAGAAGAAACTTCTATCTGATCAATGCTTTATTGGTTTATGAGGATTTGTGGTTTTTGTTTCTGATTGCATTATCTGCTTTATTTAACGGATTTGTTTCTTGATGACCTGTTTGTTGAATCACCAAATCTTCAAAGTTTAAACATTTACACTGACACTGTTATTGCTTGTGACTTTAGAGGGTTGCGTGCACGTTTGGATTAGTATACACTGTTTCTAATAAATTCTTAACTTATACAATACGCTCCCATGAAACGTGATATGACATGAGAAGATAAAACAAATAAAAAGCATTTATAAAAGATCCTTTTCTACTTGTTAGTGGGTGACAAAAAAGGAGCATATGTTGACTAAGAAATAAAGGTGATGTATTCTAAAAAAGATGTTAATTCTTTTTAGTAAAACACTTTTGGTTACTTCATTATATCTCATGTGGTGATTAGAGAAATCAGTGAAGTTAAATAATTACTTATGTGGATAATTAATCAAATGAATAATGCTAGCGGATTTCCCATCTGCACCCCACCCCGTTTTTATTCTTCACTTAGGGGAGGTCACGTCCCGTAGATCCTCACAATCACCGTGGGACCATTTCATCATAAAAAATTAACCAAATTTCTATTATTTTAAATCAAGGGAAGCAAACAAATTAAAATTCAACCATAAAATAAAACAAAAGTAAAATTATGATATTTTTACAACAATAAACATCACATATAAAATACTTATGCGTATATTGTGTGAGAAGATAAATACAATATAATATTAAATATTTATATATGCACATAAATAAGGTATTTTAGTAAATTGTTTGGGGACAGGGTCCCAGCAGGCGGGATTATGGTTCCCGTCCCCAAACGACCATGAAAGGGATTTTCTCCAGAGTTCCTACACTGAAAAATTTGTCACCCAAAGAGTTTTGATTAGGGCAGTCCTTTAGAGAAGATAATACAAAGGCTTATATATTCTTTTAGTCCATGCAAAATGACTTTATTTTAGTTTTAATCCCTACAAAAATAATCTTGTAAATTATACACCTGTAAAATTTAAAAACTTTTAAAAATTTCCTTAATGTCATTTCTTAATTTAAAAATGATGATGAACCCTAATTATAATGACATGTTAAATGTTGACGGTATTTAATAATGTTGACTGTGTTATAACTTATAAATGTTGATTGCGTAATATTTAATATTTAAAAGGCTTAATTGCACTTTTGGTCCTCTATTTTAGGTGAAAAGTGAAAGTAGTCCCTCTATTTTGTTTGTCTCCAGTTGTAGTCCCCAAACAGATTTTGAGTCCAAATCATGATGAGTTGTCATTTTTTTATGACGTGTCAAAAATTCGCTGACGTGGCACATATATATGTGGATAAAAATGATTATTATATTAATTCAAATTAAAAGATCAAATTCATCTATTATTATAATTATTGTTATAATTTTAAAAGAAAAGCAAAAAAAAAAAGTAAAATTAAGGCAACCCTAAAATCACCATCAGCCCCACCCAATTCATCACATTCGTCCGGTTATTCTTCTTCATCCTCTTCATCCTTTCGTTCATCCTCTTCCAACTTCCACATAAATCTCTGTAGAAACACTTCTTGTTTTTTCTCATTCCCAGAAACACCAGAGTTTAGAAAATCACCACTTTTTGAACTAACTTCCCCAGTTAATAAAACCCCTTCTTCTCGAACAGCAATACTTCTTCTAGAAGCTGCTCTTAGGATCCATAAACATTCATCTTCTTCCAAAACAAAAACCAAAGGGTTTGAATTATTTGGGTCTTTATTCAAGAGACTCACGCGACGAAACCAGAACCGGAAACGCCAAATAGAAGGTGAAAATGTGTCTGTAAAGGATATATTGAAATGGGATTCATCTAAAAATTTGGATTATGAGAAGGAAAACAACAACATGGTTAATGATTCTGATGTTGGGTTTGTTTGGTCGGATGATAAATCTTTGGAAATGGAAACTTTGTGTAGTGGTTACTCTTTTCTAACTGATCAAGAAGCTTGTAGTTGTGATGAATTGGGGCTGATGGTGATTTTAGGGTTGCCTTAATTTTACTTTTTATTTTTTGCTTTTCTTTTAAAATTATAACAATAATTATAATAATAGATGAATTTGATTTTTTAATTTGAATTAATATAATAATCATTTTTTATCCACATATACATGTGCCACGTTAGCGAATTTTTGACACGTCATAAAAAAATGTGAACTCATCATGATTTGGACTCAAAATCTGTTTGGGGACTAAAACTGGGGACAAACAAAATAGAGGGACTACTTTCACTTTTCACCTAAAATAGGGGGACCAAAAGTGCAATTAAGCCTATTTAAAATTAACAATTATTTTATTAACTCGTTTAATTAAAAAGTTATAATTAATTAATCAATCAATTAAATAAAAAATTACAACGATCATCATCTCCAACCCCAAATTTCTTCTTCTTTAACCCATAAATTTCCAGATCTGAAGTCAAATCCTTAAACTTTTCATTTTTTTTTTCTCTTTTTTGCACAATATTCATGATCAAAATACATAGCCTTATTACGTGTGAGAGTGAAGAGAGAGTGACTTTGATGCGGTTGTCGTCATCGCAGAGGGAGATCTGGAGTGCATCGTTGAGGGTGAATCTAGAAAGTTTTGGAAAACACAATAAAGAGGGGATTTGAATTGTGTTTACCTTTTTCAAAACTATTTGTTTTTCTTACAAAAATTGTTCTTTATCAAAATATTTAACTTACTATTGAAAGATGTTTAGAAAGAGTAAGATTGAATCATAAAGAACTAAAATGTGATAATTAAAAGAGACTAAAGAGACACCGATATTTTTAAACTAGTTTACAACAAACTGTTGCTACCTTTAGTCCTTCCCTAACAAAGAGATTTTGTCACAATACAGTCGAGGGCTTAATCCACTATTTTCATAAATAGTTATACAAGTATTCCTTACTCTGCCTCTTCAGGCTTTGAGTATTTTTCTATAGCTTCTCCACGCTTTCATTCCCATAACTGTTCTTCAACATACTGGCATCTTGTCGATGAGGCTCGTTGTACCTTTTCAGGTACCTCTTTGAGGATGTGAGGGTTGTGCCATTATTGGGATGATTTTCATTGGTTCTAGTTTGTGTCTGAATTGACACATAGTATGTTTTGAGGATTCTAACTCTCATTGAGAAGATGTTACATATTCAATCCTATATCAATTCAAGTGTATGAAAACACTTTGACTGATTTACATCAATTCTAATAACTCTCTACTAGGAGGATTTTTCATTCATGCTTTTTGATGTGCTCTTGGCCTTTTCATTACTGCTCTTTTTGTTCTATGTTTTTCTATTTATTCTATCTTCTCCCATTTTTTATTGACATAACCATTTCATCTTAAATACAAGGAGGAAATATCCGTTGATATTTTTCTATTGGAGGTCTTTTAGGGTATGGCACTTGTGCTTTAAGGTTATGCATGTGTACTTCATTTGTAGAGAGACAACTTGTATCTTCATGGATTTCAAGAATTGAACCATTGAAGATAAATCTATTTGTTGAGCGCAAAATTGAATCCCAGAAATCACTCCTTAAAATATGTTTGATAATCAGAGGAAATAGTGGGTACGAGATAGAACAGTCAGAGCATTGTCTTACATATCATCAGAGCAAGCAGGTTATCGAAGGATGCAGATTGTTAGAGAAAATAGATTAGTGTTAACTTTTCCATATACATTGACTTTGTCATAGCGTTGACTTTTTAGGAGGCGTTGACTTTATCAAAGGATACATAAAAGTTCAGAGTCAGACGATCAGATGCTTGATGAGATTATCAGAAGTAGAGGCGGTAACTTGCTTGTCACGCTTGTTAAAGGCAGAGGCAGAAGAATTCTTGTTACACTTGTCAGAGGCAAAGGCAGAAGAATTCTTGTTACGTTTGTGTATCAGAGGCAAAGGCGAAAGAATTTTTGTTACGCTTGTGTATCAGAGGCAGAGGTAGAAGAATTCTTGTTACACTTGTGTATCAGATGCAGAGGAACATAATCTAGTTGAGTTCATCAGAGGCAACCTAGGTACTACGTTGTTCACATCTTAGAGTCAACTGAAGCTTGCTACAACCAGGGTGCGTGTCACCAGACTCGTTGTCGAGTTGATGTGAAGTCTTGGTTTCTTTTGCCTTCATCTAGTCATCAGAGGATATACCTTATAAAGTGACACATGCTTTGTTGCGTTTGTTTCCACATTATTTCTTTTACTCTATTATATCTTGTTTCGACAGAAGATCTCTAAAGTACATGTTAACATAACTCTTGCCTTTAATCTACATACTTAGCATATATAGTTAGGGGATAATTCTTATTTATATGTATTTGTTATCATCAAAATATCAATCAAAAAAATTGTATTTAAAAATACTTTTGCAATAATATATGTTGTGGTGGAAAAGGTTAGTCGATAGTTTAGTGGTCAAAGAAAGCGATCGCAGATGGAGATTTCTGTGTATATGTGTTTGCCTTGGAAACACAAATGGAGTTGTATTTGTGCTTGTGGTCTTCGTAGTTGTACTATGTGATGCAAATAAGTTGAAAAGGGAAAAGGGGAAGGGTAAAAGTGTTGGATTTGGGTTGGAATGTTTGTGGAGATGGGGTTTGAATTTTGAATTAACTTATGAGTTTGAAGACATATGCTTATGGGTTTGGGTTTATATGGATGAATTTATGAGTTTGTTAGATAGAGAATTTAGATTTTTTATGATTTTTTGTGTTTTTGGCCTAATTTTGTTTTTAATTACTATAAATTATTTTATTTAAATGTTTCAAAATAAAAAAAAATACCAACTATGCAAGAAGAAGAAGAAGAAGAAGAAGAAGAAGAAGAAGAAGAAGAAGAAGAAGAAGAAGAAGAAGAAGAAGAAGAAGAAGAAGAAGAAGAAGAAGAAGAAGAAGAAGAAGAAGAAGAAGAAGAAGAAGAAGTCAAAATTTCAAATTCATCTTGGAGTTCAAAGAGATAAACATTTGTTCAAGTTAGAAATATTTTATGAGTGTTCTTTTCTTAGAGTGTGAGAGTTATTATTATTATTATTATCAACTTTCTTAGAAGCAAACACTTAAAGTTCCAATCTTTTGTATCCAACCCGATAGTGGTTTAGTTCCTTCTTCAATCTGAGGTTGTCAATAGAAGACTTCACTTGTAGGGTCAAGGTGGTTAGTTCCTTCTTCAATCTATGGTTGTCAGGTTGTTAGGAGAAGACTTGGCTTGTAGGGTCAAGGTGGTTAGTTCTTCAAAAGTTTGGGGCTATCAGGCTATTTGGGAAGACTGGCTTGGAGGGTTAGGTGCTTTGTAATTAAAGGTATTTGAATTAGTGGATTAAATTCTTCTGAATGAGGGGACTGGATATAGCCAAGTTAGTGGTGAGCCAAGATAAATCTATGTGTCAAACTATTTATGCTTTCATTGTTTGCTACTTCTGAATCTGATTGTTCCTTATCTAAGTAATTCATAAAAACCAACCATCCTTCATCAAATTAGCAAAAAGTTATCAACTTTGTCAAACACAATTCAACCCCCTCTTCTCGTGTTTGCACCTTTAATTGGCATCAGAGCTCGATCTCAAGGCTGAGCACTTTAAAGTGATTGAGGAAAGATCCAAGGGTTCAACATGTCTGGATTCAAAGAATCAGCATATGAAGAAATTGAGGTATTTTTTGACTTTACTCGATTTGATTTAATTATTGCTATAAATGATTTTTTAAATAAGAATCACAAATTGTTTTTAAAACTAAAAACACTTAGGAAAAAAAATACAAATCTAACTGAAAAAGTTAATGTTTTAAAGAATCAAAGTGTTAAATTTAAAATAGAAAATGCAACTCTGAAAATTGATATTACTAAACTTAAAACAGAAAATGCAACTCTAAAAACTAATATTATTGAACATGAAACAGAAAATGCAACTCTGAAAATTGATAATGCTGAACTTAAAACAGAGAATGCAAATCTGAAAATTGATATTGTTGGACTTATGGCTGAAAATCTAACTTTGAAATGTAACTATAGTTCAACATCAATTGAAAATACCACGTGTAACTCTGATAAGCATGAAGAAGTATTTCAAGATTTTCTTAATAATGATATGGAAAGAAGCAAGTATGCATCTATGATTTATGGTGTAAGTAGGAATGGTAAAAGAGGAATAGGATTTCAAGAAAAAGTAATTGAACCTAAGTTTGTTCCCTCTAATGATTTATGTACTATTTGCTACAAGAAAGGTCACACTAAAATATCTTGTCCTATGCTAAACACATGGAAAGACAAGAAACCTTTAAGAACTAACAAACTAGGAACCAACTAGATTTTGGTACCAACGGATAAAAATGTTTATGTTGCAGAAGTTTTAAGCAACCAAATTAAAACACCAGTCATGGTGCCTCGTCAATAGATGTTTGCAATATATGAAGAGAAAAAGGTCTATGTTCCAAGACCTACCAAACAGAAGCCAACTAACTCTGGTGGAAGAAGGACTGGTCAGCACAGTACCTATCAGAACCAGAACCATATGATGAAGCAGAAATATCAAAAAAATATGGAGTATCAACATAATCAAAACTGGCAAAGAAATCACACATATCAACAAAATCAAAACTGGCAGAGAAATCACACATATCAACAGAACTGGAACTACAAGAAGAATTAGAATTACCATCCATTTCAAAATTACTAGAGGAACCTGATACATCAGCAGAAATAGATGTTTCAAATTAACAATCAGAATTAGGAGACTTCTTTTAACACTTCAATCAAATTCATCAAGACTACAAACCTGGATGGGAATTCAAATCCCTTCATCCAGACCCTCTAATAAGAGAATATGCAAATTCAGAATCTGTAAACCAGAAAAGAAGAAATAAGAGGGGTTTTAGAAAGAAACTGAAATTGTTGACATATAGGTTATATATTTCTTTAAATTTAATTATTGTCTGATATTATATTTATTGTGATAACAAGAAGCTTGATCTTAAAAATCAAAGCAAAATAAGTATTTTGCGGGTTATCAAACATTTAGAGGAACAAGGAGATCCACATAATCTAAACACTTCAGCAGAAGTAGCATACGAGTTTGGTTTTCAGAAACAAGCATAAACCACCAGAAACAAAACTAATGTTTTGGTTATCTTGATTTCATTCTTCAATTATCTGATTTATACGTTATATGACAAACTGTTTGACCTCAAAAAGTCGAAGCAAGTTGAGGATATTGCAGGTTTACTGGAACCAGAGGAAGTAGATGCAGACAAACCAGAAGAATCTGAATAATCAGAGGATACAAGCATTTCAGAAGGAAGATCTAGATGGAAGTACAAGTCATCTCATCCTAAAACTCTAATATTTGGAAGTTCAAGTGATCTTTTGAGGACTAGATCATCACTAAAAGATACAACTTTGTTTGGCTTACTCTATCAATTGAGCCTACCTCTATTGAAGAACCATTGGAAGATGATGGATAGACTCTTGCAATGCAAGAAGAGTTAAATGAATTTAAGAAGAATGATGTTTGGGATCTAGTACCTAGGCCAAAGAAGAACATTATTGGAACCAAGTGGGTTTTCAAAAACAAGCTAAATGAAAAATGTGAAGTGGTCAGAAACAATGTAAGACTTGTCACACTAGGCTACGGTCAGCAAGAGTGCATTGTTTACACTAAGACATTTGCTCCAGTGGCCAGGTTAGAAGCTATATATATCCTACTTTCTTTTACAGCAAATAATAATATTATATTATTTCAAATGAATGTTAAAAGTACTTTTCTAAATGGTTATATAAGTGAAGAAATCTATGTTAAACAACCCCCAGGTTTTGAAAGTTCTGAATTTCCAAATCATATTTTTAAACTTAGGAAATCTCTATATGGTCTAAAACAAGCACATAGGGCATGGAATAATAGACTTAGTAACTTCTTGCTTAAAAATAACTTTGAAATAGGATAAGGAGATAATACACTTTTAGGAAAATCAATAGGAGATGACATTCTTATTATTCAAATTTATGTTGATGACATTAGTTTTGGATCTACTAATGGCACTCTTTGCCAAGAATTTTCTAAATTGATGCAACTTGAATTCCAAATGAGTATGATATGATAACTTAAATTTTTTTTAGGGATACAAATTCAGAAAAGTCAAAAAGGCAATATACATTCATCAAACTAAATATACAAAAGAGTTTCTCATGAAGTTTAAGATGAGTGATTGCAAACCAATGGCTTCACCAATGCACCCTACTTGTTCACTAGAAAAAGATTATTCAGGCCAAAAAGTTGATCAAAAACCTAGAGGAATGCTAGGATCCCTACTTTACCTTACCGCTTATAGACCTGGCATCATATTTAGTGTATGTGTATGTGCAAGATTTCAAGCTGGTCTTAGGGAATCACATTTAAATGTTGTTAAGAGAATCCTTAGATACGTGAAAGGCACTACCAACCTTACCTTGTTTTACAAGAAATCTCCTAAGTACAAACTGAGTGGATAATGTGATTCTGATTATTCTGAAGATAAACTTGAGAGAAACAGCACTAGCGGCAACTGCTTCTTTCTAGGTGACAACTTAATATCTTGGTCAAATAAGAGACAAAACACCATTGCAATGTCAACAACATAGGTTGAGTACATTTCAGCAGTTGGCTACAGTTCTCAACTACTTTGGATGAAACATCAACTAGAAGACTACAAAATCCTAGAAACCAACATTCTCATCTATTGTGATAAAACTTCTGTCATTTGTCTAACAAAAACCCTATCCTACATTCTAGAGCTAAACACATAGAGATCAAACACCGCTTCATTAGAGACTTTGTTCAGAAAGGGGTACTAAATATTCAGTTTGTAGACACTGAACACGAATGGACTGACATATTCACCAAACCACTACTTGAATATAGGTTTGACTTCATCAAGTAAAACCTAAAATAAATTCAAATTTATAATTGAAGAAAATCTTAATTAAGATTTGATTCAATTTATAATTGAAGAAAATCTAAAATAAGATTTGATTCAGATTTATAATAGAAGAAAATCTAAAATAATATTTGATTCAGATTTATAATTGTAGAAAATCTAAAATAACATTTGATTCAAATTTAAAATTGATGAAAATCTAAAATAAAATTTGATTCATATTTATAATTGAAGAAAATCTTTGACCAAGTTGAAAAGAAGATATGGTCAAGATTTGAAGAAGATTTTATCATGATTTGAAGAAAATTTGATCAAGATTTATCTATAACAAAATATGAACAAAATCAATCTGAAGAATTTACAAACGCAATCTGAAGAATTTACAAATGCAATCTGAACAGAATCAATCTGAAGAGTTTACAAACTCAATATGAACAAGATACAATTCAGAATTATACAAGGACTAAATTGAAGCCCTAATTTTAATTATAAATAAATACCCAAGGCTGAAGAAAAATATCATCGAAAATAAGAAAAGAGTAGAAGAACTCATAAGCTCAAAATTTCAAATTCATCTTAGAGTTCAAAGAGATAAACACTTAGATGATTTTATACCATGTAATTGTATGTCACGTTATTAAAAATACATCAAATCGTCATTTTTTAGTTCAAAAATCTGAAAAAATAACCAAAATTATCGACTTTTAAAATAAAGAATCAATTATGTGAATTGATAATAATAGAAAGAGCAAAACTACACTTAAATCTATTTCCTTAATACTATATATTGTGACAATTGAAAGATATATGCTCAAAAATTTTGTATGCATCCATGGCTCTTTTCACAATGGCATTTCTTTATCCTCCGTGCGCAATTGTATGTATAGATTAACTCATTCACAAACTTGAAGCATATTTAGAAAACTTTCATACACAGAAACTATAAACTGAACCACTAATCACATATTTTAGTCTCGAATATAAAGAAAAAATACTCATATTTTTTTTACTCAAATATAAACAAATATAACTAATTTTTACTCTATTTAATATAAGTTATATTTCTTAATGAAATAAGTTTCTATAAAAGGTAATGTTAAAAATGCACTTTTATTTTTATGAAATTAATTATTTTGTCAAAAAAAAAAAGATTTTTTTTTTGGAAAAATCAAAATTTAATTAAAGAGTCCTTTAAAGCACAAGATATATAAGAGCAACCACAATAAGAGAAATACATCAAATCAAGACCATGCATCGATGGCCACCCTACAAGCCACCAAAACACAACTTCCGAAATCTAAAAATAGAACAAATCCAAAATTATGTATCATTAAGAAATCGATTCAAACCCAAACATAATATGGGATTACTCCGCCAATAGTTAAAGCTAGCACCACGAATGAATCTTGATGTTTCACCATATGAGAAATATTCACCACAACTTAATTAAACACACAATAATTACACATTTTCCACATGATCCATATACACGTCATTCAAATAACATGTGAGCTTTGGTGACCTTTTCTTGAGCAAGAGAAAACACCTTGAAATTGAAGACTTTAATTTGATGCACAATTGGATAATACACTTTGAACATTCAACCAAGTTAAACTTTTGAATCAATCTCGGCCAAACGTCAAGCCAATTGATACTCCTATGATCCAAATGTCAAACTCATACCCAATCAAATGGTGCCTCTATCAGATTCAATAAGATATAGGAGATTGGTTGAAAAATTAAACTATCTGACAGTCATCCGTCTTGACATTTCTTTTTTTGTCAATGTGGTAAGTCAGTTCTTAAATTCTCCTTGCCAAGAACATATGGATGTTGTAATCTGGATTCTTAAATATATCAAAATTGAACCTGGAAAAGGTCTCATTTATGAAGATAGAGGACATACTCAGATGCTGATTGGGCAAACTCACCCATTGATAGACAATTGATGTCTGAGTATTGTGTACTTTTCAGAGGAAATTTAATATCTTGGAAGAGAAAGAAACAAAATGTTGTTGCAAGATCCAGTGCTGAGGCAGAATACAGGGCTAGGCACTAGTAACATGTGAACTCATCTGGTTGAAACAATTACTAAAAGAACTTCAATTTGAAGAGGTCAGTCCAATGACACTAATATGTGATAATCAAGATGCATTGCACATTGAATCAAAACATATTTTTCATAAGAGGACCAAGCATATTGAGATAGGCTGTCATTTTGTTAGAGAAAACATCGAATCGGGCAACATCATCACTAGCTTTGTCAATTCTAATGATCAGTTGGTAGATGTTTTTACAAAGTCATTGCGAGGTCCTAGAATTAGGTATATATGAAACAAGTTGGGTGCATTTGATTTATATGCTCTAGTTTGAGGGGGTGTTGAAAATAAAATATTAGTATGTAAATAAATAGAAAGTCTGTTAGTATTCCTATCGTCTATAAGTATTTTTGTCATTATGTGTATTTATCACATAAAGTCTATATAAAGAACATCCGCTGTGTAGTTGAAACACACGGGTTATTCAACATGTCTCCCAATATTTTCTTCTCATTCAACAAGTGTTAACATATGTTTTCATAATACATGTATAGTAAACTTCTGTTCATTATAATTTTTAATGCATTTTATAATAATTTAAAAAATTGTGTATTTTGATAATTGAAAGTAATTTTTTTAATAATTTTTTATATATTTTTATTTTATGATCATTTTTAATAAATTTGTGTATTTTTTGTCAAATAGAATTTATATTTTTATTTTATATAATGATAATATTAATAATATTATAATTATTTATTATGATTATTAATTTATTTATTCGCAAAATTCATTTGATATTTTTATTAAAAATATTGGGAATGAAAAAATTATTAGTAAAATTATATGAGTATGAAAACTTATGACTTGGTTGGTTTCTTAAAGGATTTTAATATGAGTAAAGTATTTATAGCTTCATCCTATGGTAGATCTTGAAAGTTTGAGGTATAGAAGTGTATATGAATTCATGTCTTTGAAGGTCTATAGATCTTTATTATTTATAAATTAATTTAATTTCAGTGTATTTAAATATATTGAGAAATAGTAATAGATTTCAAACAATAATGTGTAACTAATATTTCTTAAAAAGTTAACTGTAGATGTTATATAGAAAACTCATGAGAAAAACTAACATACAATATTGCAACTTGATATAAAAAATAAATGTTTCACTCATACAATTGAATATGTAATTGAATGGATATAAGTGAGATGACCATATTGTTGACAATCAATATTGTTCGATTAATTTAAGTTTTATAAGTATAATATAACTAGTATGGAGCTCGTGCCAAGCACGGGTGAGGTAATTGTTTACATAAATTTCAATGGACTATCCTTTAAAATGATTTTAATTAAGTTTGAATCATTCCAATTTTTTTATACATATGATTACATAGTCATTGATATCATATTTTAGTGTTTACATGAATAACATGATAGATGATATTCACCAATTTGTGTTTTGAGCCAATGACATTTACCAATTTAATCTATATATAAATAAATAACATATAGATAGTAATATATTAATAATTTATTTTGCAAAATATTGATTTTATATCACATAAAAACATAAATTATAATAAGTTTTTTGATTGCTTCTTATAAACAATGAAGTTTTTTTTATTGACTAAATACATAGGCAATTGGGTCCAATGCAAATTCTTAAATAAAATTACCCAGCAACACATTATAGAGAATAAACAATAGACTTTTATTTATGACTTGTTTCAATAGATTTTGGATCCCTAATTACTTGTCAACATCATTCGATCTTCATTCCAAATTATACTCATTCGATTTAATGGCGAACTAAAACCAATTCTTATAAATTTAATCTATTATTATAAACATCAATATAAAAAAAAAAATACAAATAGTTTTTAATTTTTAAATGTGAACTTGTCAATCTATTTGAATTAATAGCAACAATTATAATTATTTATATTTCATTTTACAAATAGTTTTTTAATTTTTAAATGTAAATCAACAATGAAAGATTACTTTGTGTGAGATAAAATACTTATTCTCCGCATAAATAACTTAGCCTCCCCACTCCCACCCTTATTCTTCTTCCTCCATTGAAAAGAAGTGATTTATGGCCATTTTTTATGCCTAAAATCACCCATCAAAAAAAAATTCTTCTATTTTTTTTTATCTAAATAAGTGGTTACCACACAAGTTTAGGTTTTTTTTTTTTTTGTGTTTCACCCATGATTTCTTCATTTGAGTCTAAAGTTGTTTTATTTGTCATCTTAATGCGGCGTTATTTGATTTTCCATCTTGTTGCGGTGTTTGTTTGGTTTAGTTTGACAAATCAACTTCGATCATTCAATGAATGACTTTGGCGTCTAAATCACTACGGCTTTAGAAACATTTGTATTTTGGACACCTCAATTTTAGTGACTTGAATTGTATTTTTTTTTATCGATGTAATTTTTACCAATTTAAAGGAAAAAAAATAATTTCTAGTTATGGGCATATTGTTTGACCCTAAAAAGAAAGTGTAAATGTGTAATAACCTTAAAATCTCATGAAATCATTGTAGCTTTCATTAACTCACGGGAACCAGTTTGGTGGAACAACTGCAGATAACTCATTTGGACATGTTACAACAATGGTGAAGGCCAGATTAGTAGAAACATTAAAATTATTTACAGTTATCAATTACCTATTTTCTAGTTGGATTAGTTTTTAACAGACATGGGCAAAGTGGATAGTGAAAACATGCAGTTTTTAAGACAAAATTATATTTTATCTATTTTTTTATTTTAAATTTGAATAATATTGAAAACTTTTGAAGAGAAGTTGAGATATTGAGAAAATATAGTAATATCATATTTTATATATTATACACTACTATTAGATAGTCGAATATAAACAAATACATTATCTTAAATGAATATAGGTAAATTAAATTTTTGAATAAATTTAAATTGTCAAACACGTGTTATGTTATTTTTTGCATAAATTTTGTGGGAATTTTTTTAAAATGTGATTTTTGATAAATTTGATTTATTTAGCATTTTTGTGATCATATTATAATATAGTCATTGACATTATTTTTTAATATTACATGTATAGTGTGATTAGATAACATGTACATAAAATAACATTTAATAAAATATCATAGTATTTATAATTTTATAATCAAAGAGAGAGTGATCCATAATTTTATCCAAAAAAGGGAAATAATGAATAGAAAACTATAGTGTATTTGACAATTGGACTAAAAATAGCGTCCTAATAAGCATAACTTATAATCTATTTGGTGATTGTCAAGTTTGAAAACTAATAAGCTCAAAACAAAACATCAAAGTAGCCAATGAGACCTCTTTTTTGACTTGGAAAAAGAGGCACACATACAAAAATCTAATTAATCAAGTACGATCTTCATTGAACATCTATCTATTTGTGTGAATCATTTTGTTCAAACGACTACATATAACACATCGCAAATTATGGTGGTGACGGATACATATTTTCTAGTGTCTAGCTTGTGCCAAGGCGACTAAAAGATCGTTGCAAATATCAAATTAATTGATAGGTATTGATTATATAATTTTTTGTTTTATCAATTGTGATAGATTTAGATACAACATCCATGTTTGTAAAAATTGTTAAACATATAAAGTTGAAATATGTCACACATTCATACAAAAAAAAAGCTTATAACAACAACACTCATATATGACTTATGTAGTTGAATGACATGAACAAATGTCGATTTGGAAAATGTTGATTGGCTTAAATTACATTGTGAAACCTAATCCAATTTCAAATGTCGTTGTGCTTGAAATTATTGAAATACACATAAAAAATGGAAGTAACAAAGTGGTTGTCTATTACTAAATTAGGAATGCAATCATTTGTTTGTGAAAAAATACCGGAAAGTTGGAAGAAAATTGGAACTCTACTTAAAAATTAAATAATATTATTCACTCTCACGTGCTTATATTTAACTCTGCATTACAAGGGGACTTACCAAGTCATTGAGTTTTTTTTCGGGTCTTAGTTTTATATTTTTAATTTGTAGTCGTGATTGCAGCTGAAAGGACAATGACATTGCCGCATAACAGCAACCACAAATTTAAAATCATAGTCTAGATTTTAAGTAGAGCCTGATCTGTTGTCTTGACTGATTTATATTGATTTACGATTAGCATGTTGAGATAATACAAATGGTTGGTTAAGGAGCATTTGTGACAACACTTATGGGTGGTTAGGTGGTTTCTTTTCATTGAATTGAATGAGTAATTGAATTTTCAACGTATTACTCACTAGTGGAATAATTGTGCATGAATATGAAAAGAGGATTGATAATATAAAACATTACTCATAAGTGTAATTGATTGACATAAATTGATAGTAACATAATAATGTTATAAAAATATATTTTAAAAAAATACATAATAAGAAGAGGGAGAGGAAATGAATCATTACTCACCACTAAGTGGAATAATTGTGCATGTGAAAGAATGATTGATAACATAAAATATGACTCATATAATTGATTAATATAAATTGAAAGTAATACGATCCAATTAGTAATAATTGTTTGTATTTGAAATTTTTTTAAGCATTTGTACTAATAATGTTATAATATTATTTGATGCAACACAATCAAATGAATTGTCAACATAAGATCAAAGAGTTAAGATAAAAAAAAACACTATCAAATGGTGAATGAATGTTTATTTGCATAACTTATATTGTGAAAATAAGGTTGTTGTATAAATAGTAAGAGATTGAATCATTATAATACTTTTATATTTATAATTAATTAATTTGTAAGTTTTTCTACGAAAACATGTTAGCACACCACCAATATTAATTAACAATATAAAACAAATTAAATCAAACATCATTGTTTTGACAAGTTCTACGGTATAATCAAAAACAGAGTGTGTATACTTTGAATTTTTTGACCAATAACTTTCTTTAACTGGTTCACGTATGCATTACTATAGTATCTATTAAAATAACTAAATTAAGAGTTTTGGTACATAGATGACATGTCATTCAACTATTGGTGATTTAAGTTTAATAGTAGCAAAACATGTTAATTTTCAATGTACCGTAGAAGTCTCCCATTATTTTTAATTGTGAAAATAGAAATATGGTTGAACAATATATATTACTTTTATATGAATATATGAGTTTATGATTCCTTAATTGAATTATATAATTGAATTATATAATAATTTTTTTAGATAAGTAAATGTTAGAAGTTATGTTAGTTTTTGGTGTTTCAACTCTACAGTCTAGATCTCCTATTAGTATTTTATTTTTATATTCATAGGTTTTCATACATGCGTGTGAATTTATAGGTATTTTTGAATTTTTTTAGTGTCGTCAATTGTTTTGACTTTTAGGTTCTATTTATTTATTTATTTTACAGATTTAACTTAACATTGAATAAACTTTAACCTTTTGTATAAACTTGTTTTGTATAAATTTATTGATATTTTTGTATGTATGTTAGAGTGATTTACGTGATACTTTATGTGCATCTATTAGACAATGAATATATTTGTATTAAGAAGATACAATATGTTTTGACTATAAATAACACATTTTATCTATTAATAATAATAATGAACATGTAATTATTATTTTGTGAAAGAATATTAAAAGTAACATCGAATAAGCTCCTATTAGTATTTTTTTTATCTCCATAAGTTATCACA
>JBBPBP010000004.1:52036171-52202925 GCA_037974735.1 Cicer chorassanicum
TATAATATGTTTCGACTATTAATAACACATTTTATCTGTTAATAATGATAATGATAATGGATATGTAATTATTATTTTGGCAAGAAAGATTAAAAGTAACATAACCATTTTTATCAATAAATTAATTAATAGCATTAAGAGTAATCAATTTTTCAAATTATGTATAGAATTATTGCTATATATGTATTTATTTGTTGAAATGTAGTATTAACTTTTTTTATTTTGAATAATTTTATAAAACTTAAATTGTTGATAAAATATTCAATAATTGTTATAAATTTCAACCTTTAGTGTTAAAGAATATAATATCATTGATCAAATGTGGTGAAAGTGTGAAAGAATGAAAGAAGATTGCAAATGACTGCTTGATTTTTTTATTACATATTAATCAAGTATGTACCTTGAAACGTGCATAGATTCTCCATTGTTTCTCTTTAGTGTCAATAAAATGACTCAAAATAAAACACAACATGCATGCCTAATCTGTGTAGACAATTTATAGTTTGAAAAGTTCCTTAGGTGTGAGTAGAGTAGGTGTGACTTCATGAAAATGATCTATATTTACAACTGATCACTAAAACTTTTGAGATGAGATAATATTAATATAGAAAATTTGTGTCACCAACTAATATGTAAGGATAAGTATAGTTAGAATTCGAGGAGGAGTCTTAGAGAAAGTAAAAAAGAAGAAATGGAGAAGTTGTGAAAGTCGAAAGTTGGAGGATAGTAGAATTATTTTCATCAGTAACTATTGTTAGTGGATTTTCAATAAAGTTGTGATGTGGTGTGTAAAATGCAAAAGCTAAATAGAGGTATAGAAATGTGAAATGAATTGTAGAGGCTTGTAAAGGGTGCCATATAGGAATATAAGTTTTTGAATTTTCAATAGATATGTGATATGGTGTGTGAAATGCAAAAGCTAAATAGAGATATGGAAAATGTGAAATGAATTGTAGAGATTTGTAAACGATGTCACATAGGAATAAAAGCGACATGGCATAATTGTAGTAATGTGGCACATAATTGTGTGAGGTGTTAATAAAATTTGGAGTTTGTTTTAGTATATGTAAATAGATAAGATAAGATGACTAAGTCCAAAAGCAAAATGGAGGCATGCGTGAGTCAATCGTAAGACCTCTACTACTAATAGTTAACCTCAATGATATGATCAAATGCTAAAAACTAGGCAGCAAAACATACACCATTCAAATAAAAGTCTTGCATTAGCACACTGATTCTTACTCCAAGAAATAAGTTGTAGTCAGGAACAACGGAACATACATCATTCAATTGCACGTTAATTTTTAACCTTACATAATTGTTCATAACAATCATAAAAGAGGCAAACAAGTGTTTATATGTACATCCCTACATAAAATGTTCAACAACAAAAAAACTCAAAAAAAAACCTCGACAAGGCACTTTACAAAGCCTTCTTTTTCTTCATTTTTTTCATTCAACTTCACAAATGAACTCCGATTGGCCACACTTTTGACATGGATCCTTGGATTATATGTCATTCTTGCATTCATGTTTGATGTTGGCTTCGTTAAATTGTCCACATTAGGCTCACTTGTTGACAAAGATATTAAAATTATATCATATTAAAATTATTATTTAAAAAAACAACACTATACCTATTAGAATTCAAGTCTATACACATAAACAATTTTTTACTTATCGACAACATCTTCTGTAACTTCATCAGCAACATTCTCAAAAGGAGTGTTAACTCTCACGTCACCTGCAGATAAAAATTCAAGATTATGCTAGTAACAAGTCCAATTACATAAATATTTGACAACCAAAAATTCAATACTTGTCTAGTAATCGTACATCTTTTTTAACATCCATACCGTCAAAATTAGAAGCAATGTCATTGTGAACAAATGGATTTGAGAGGTATGCATGACAATCCCTTGTTGGAGAACATCCCAAAAACTCATATCAGGTTCATGCATTGGTTGGTGTTTAAGCAATTCTTCTCTTAACATTTTTATTACACTCTCAAGAATTGAAATCTTCTTTTGGGACTGACTATTCTTTTCCACCAATTGTGGATAATCAGCATAATGCACCATTTGATGTTCTTGTTCATGCAATGCTCCAATCACCATATCAAATTCAAGTTTCCCAATTGTTGTGGTTAATCCTTCAATTATCTGCTAAAATGAAAAGCAATTCAAATATAAATATTAAACATGTCATACTAGCAAATAATATAAATGTTTACCATATTTTGCTGAAATTCTTTCAACATTTTTATTTCTAACCTTGAATATTTGGCCAATGTATATTTGATCAATTCTAAAATTGTGGAAAACGAAATTTAGGAACAACAGTTGTTTGCCCCAAAGACAATTGGTTGAATGCTCAAATCTACAACAAATATTAATATATTTAAAAAAAAAGTATGGTAATGTGAACACAACGCAAGATGGAAGATGGCGAATAACAATAAAAATATATATATGTGTAAAACAGTTGCATACCTTATTATATGTGTTTGCTTATGAACTTTTCCCTCCTTCAACACATGTAGTCCTGCTTAAACTTTCAACTAAAAAATTATGCACAGCTACATCCCAATTGTTCTCATGCAGAGACTCTAGATCATCTAGTGATTTAACATAACATGTATATACTCATTTCTCTTATTAGGGAAAGTAGAACTCACCAAATGTAAGTAGTATATCAATCTTATCAATAGTTACTTCACCTCCTCTAAACAACGACAGTGTATCAGATTCCTCATTTTCTTAAACTTCCAACAACTCACCTACTATAGACAGTCCTAGAGCAAAACATACATCAATCGGGTAAAATGAACTATCCTACCCCTAACTCTAAACTCCCCACTATGTTCATCTCATATACTAGTCAACTTCCACAATAGTACACCGAAAACTTGTATATCAGTTGGCATGTCTACAACTCACTAGAATTAGGTGGTTTGAATTTGAGTTCGTTGAGCTTGTGTCAAGTTGTTGACATCAAACAACATTCTCAGTACACATGCATGTCTCGCACGTATCTAAAAAGTGTGAATATGTGAATAATATTTAAATAAATCGCAGTAATACAAATACAATTAGTTAATAAATGTGTTGCATGTTTATCATTTGATGGTGTCATGTCATAAAGCAACCTTAACTGTATAAAAAAAAATAGTAGCATATGAAATATGTTTATAAAAGAAAATACAAATCTAACATACAAAGTAAAATGAAAACATGAAACACCAATTCAAATCCATAGCAAAAAGCATCAGTATAGCTTCAATAACCAACAAGCCAACTTCATACACTCAAAACTTACATGCAAATATTTTTTATAAAAAAATACAGCAATATTCTCCATGTACACCAAATTCATACTCCAACATCTTTGAATTTCCATACACCGCAAATCTACACATTCCACCACCAAAATTCAATCTTAAAAATCCATAAAACAAAAGAAAAAGCCTAAATTAAAGAATCAAAAATCCCTTACCAAGTCTAACTTTTTTTGGATTAATTATCAGTGTAAAAGTGTATAACAATTAAATCCAATTATTAATAATAAACAAGGTTATACTTTATCAAAATGTTTATGATTTCAGTGTTTTCAAATAATCATAATGGTCTAATTTTTATTTAAATTTAAGAAATTAATTTACTTGTTGAAAATTCGTTTAGTATTAGGAGAAATTACATTGACATCCCTTGAATTTTCTTTAAATGACACTTATATTTCTTTTAGTTTCGAAAAAACACTCAGCTTTTCTATATATTTCTTGTAGCAAATATTTTTTTGTCACACTTACATCTATTCTTATCATTTGTTATATGACACGATTAGATTTTTCGTTTTAATTTGTATAGGTATGATCATGCATCTAGTGTATACAATTTTGAAAAGTATGATTATGTTTTTAGTGACACAACTAGAGTGTGAATTCTAATGTCTTTTTACAAATGACAGATAGAGTTGTAAATGTGACGGGAAAAAAAATGTTATGAGCAATTTTTTTAGTGAGTGCAAATGAGGTAAATACATTTTAAAAACTAGAGGAGATGTGAGTATCATTTAAGGAGATCTCAAGGAAGGTAAACATTATTTTCCCTTAATATTATTATTGACAAAACTTGTTTAAAATAGTATTTATTAAGAGTAGTCAAAGTTTACTTTGCTAATTGATATATATAATTATTTTTAGTGAGTTTCATATTATCATAAGCTTTCATTTTTTTTATATAAATAAGCCCCCATTTTATCTGAACCCACATTCAATGTGTTTATTGTTAAAATATAATTTGGGATAAATCAATTTAACGTGTATTTAAAATATATGACGGGAAAAAGACTGTCTTAATTTTGTTTGAACTCTTTTTCTTTGTCAATAACACTATTTGACTTAGATTAAAAATATATATACATGTAAAACAGTTGCACACCCTATTATATGTGTTTGCTTATGAATTTTTCCCTTCTTCAACACATGTAGTCCTACTTAAACTTTCAACTAAAAAATTATGCATAGTTACATCCCAGTTGTTCTCATGCAGAGACTCTAGATCATCTAGTGGTTTAATATAACATGTATATACTCATTTGTCTGATTAGGGAAAGTAGAACTCACCAAATGTGAGGAGTATATAAAATCTACAAAACTTAACTACATCGTTGTTCCATGCAAGAAGCAGCATACCGGTCCTATCAATTGTTACTTCACATCCTCTAAACAACGTCGGTGTATCACATTATTCATTTTCTTAAATTTCCAACAGCTCACCTACTATAGACAGTCCTAGAGCAAAACATACATCAATCCGGTAAAATGAATTATCCTACCCCTAAATTTAAAATGAACTATTCCACCACCAAAATTGAATGCTAAAAATCCATAAAACAAGAGAAAAAAAAACCTAAATTAAAGAATCAAATCCAATTATTAATAATAAGAATTATATCCAAGTATTAATAATAAACAAGGTTATACTTTATCAAAATGCTTATGATTTCAGGGTCTAAATTTTATTTAAATTTAAGAAATTAATTTACTTGTTGAAAATTTGTTTAATATTAAGATAAATTATATTGACATCCCTTGAGTTTTCTTTAAATGATACTTACATCTCTTTTAGTTTTGAAAAAACATTCGTCTTCCTTATATTCACACTTACATATATTCCTATCATTTACTATATGACATGATTAAAGTTTTTGTTTTAATTTGTATAGGTATGACTATGCATCTAGTATATGCAATTTTGAAAGGTATAATTATGTTCTTAGTGACACAGCTAGAATGTGTATTCTTGTGTCTTTTTACAAATGACAGAAAAAAGTTGTAAATGTGACGGAAAAAAATATTATGTAACAATTTATCAGTTTTAGTGACAACAAAAAATTAATAAATACAGTACATGAGACAACGAATCCAATTTGTTTTAAAGGAAATGAGGAGCAGTAGATGGGCGCACAGTAGTGGAAATGAGGGTTCGAAGAGTAGAGGAGGTGGGGGTTCGTAGGGTTAGGACAACGTTTTAAATTTGTTTTTATTTATTTAAAGTGAATGATTTTACAGCGCTTGTATAAAAAATGCTCTAATAGGTCCTTTAATTATGTGAAGGCGCAAGCCTTTTACAGCGCTTGTATAAAAAGCGCTTTAATAGGTCATTTAATTATGTGAAAGCGCAAGTCTTTTACAGCACTTTTACAAAAAGCGCTTTAAAAGCTATGTAACATAAGGTGGGAGCGCTACATTTTATAGCGCTTGTGTTTAAAGCGTTGTAAAAGTTATGTGAGAGCGCTTCAATTTACAGCGCTTTTTAAAAAAGCGTTGTAAAAGAGTTGTAAACATTATGTGCAAGCGCTATGTGACCCTATATGACCCTACAACAGCGTTTTTTTCACATCGTTTGTCAAAAAAGTGTTGTTGTATCCTCTGTTATTTTTAAAAAATTATACAACAGCGCTTGTATTTAATAAGCGCTGTAAAAGACATGCTATAAAATGTCATTTTTTGCGTAGTGCTTGTTAAAAATTTGTTTAATATTAGGAGAAATTACATTGACATCCCTTGAGTTTTCTTTAAATGAAACTTACATCTCTTTTAGTTTTGAAAAAACACTCGTCTTCCTTATATTCACACTTACATATATTTCTATCATTTACTATATGACATGATTAAAGTTTTTGTTTTAATTTGTATAGGTATGACTATGCATCTAGTATATGCAATTTTGAAATGTATGATTATGTTCTTAGTGACACAACTAGAATATGTATTCTAGTGTCTTTTTATAAATGACAGATAGAGTTGTAAATGTGGAAAAAAAATATCATGAGCAATTTTTTTAATGAGTACAGATGAGGTAAGTAAATTTTAAAAACTAGAGGAGGTATGAAGGAGATCTCCATAGAGGTAAATATTATTTTCTCTTAATATTATTATTAGCAAAACTTGTTTAAAATAGTATTTATTAAGCCTAGTCAAAGTTTACTTTGCTAATTGATATATATAATTAATTTTAGTGAGTTTCATATTATATAAGCTTTCATTTTTTTATATAAATAAGTCTCCATGCCTTAATTTTGTTTTAAACTCTTTTTCTTTGTCAACAACACTATTTGACTTAGATTAAAAATTAAAAAAATAATAATAACACTACTTGACCTTTTCATGCATATTCATTCAAAAGAAAAAAACACTACTTGAGCTTTCAACAAGAGTCGTGATTGCAGGTTGATTTTCCTTCATGCTTGACATGTTCTCTCTACGTGCACTCACATATGAGGCTCATAATGTATATATAATATACAACTCAAAATAATGTCAACTTTCTCGTCTTCCTTACCTATGTGCTTGCATCAATTTGTAAGTAACCCAAAATTGAATTTTTGCAATCATAGTCACACTCAATCCAAATCTCAACCATTAAATAAATATATATATCATACCACTTATTTATTTGAATTGTATTTTAAGTTTTGGATAATGTTCATTATTAAGAAACTATTGAATAATTGTGTAATCAACAATTGTGGTCCGTCGATTTTCATACAAACATTCGCATGATTTTCGTCAAAAACAGAGATAACAGTTTTAGTTTCTTTAAAGATGATACACATGTGCATTTTTATCTTTTGCATAAATTTACTTTCTTTCGTAATATTTAACATTATGGTTAATTTTTTTTTATCTGTAGTACTGTTAATTTTTATATGTTAAAATCAAAATATGAATCGTTTCATTCATCCAACGGTTAAAATCTCTTGATTCTATAGAATGGCATGACATGACAACAATATCTACCTAAACTTCAGTTTCATGTTGATGTTGTTTTATGGAATAACATTTAGATTCATATAAACAAACAATGAACCAAACTCACATTTGTTGCAACAAATTTAAGGTATATTAAAATTTAAAAAAATTTAAAAAAAATTATAAAAAAAAAAACAAAAAGGAAAAGTGAGTTTGACCTGTTCAAACCAACCATTAATTTGTTTTTGTTCTCTTATATCTGTTTAGTAAATACTAAAAAAAGGTATACATAAAAATATTCTATCAAAAAAACAAAAAATGAAAGTACCAAATAAAGACAAAAACCAAAAACCAACATGTAATAGAAACATTCCACATTATTAGCCTAAAAATTTGGAATTGAAAGGTTATGGTGTCATAGTTGTCATCGTTTCCTATTTTCCTCCAAAGAAAAACAAAAAAGTTGTTACACAAAAATCTAATAACACCCTTTTTTTTCAACCTTCATTTCCAAATTCACACATTTCAAATCTTTCTTTCTGAATCCCCCCAGGAGGTATGGGGAAGATAGAAAAAAATAATAAAATGAAAATAATGTTAGCATCATCTCAACATTTTCTATCATCCTTTTCTATCCTCCTGGTCATTTTCTTGGCCTTTTTCACTTCTCCTATTTCTTCAGCTTTCATTCCAAAAGATAATTTTCTTATTGATTGTGGTTCTGAAAATGTAGTCACTTTACCTGATGGAAGAACATTCAAATCTGATCCACAAGCTAACTCATTTTTACAAGCTAATGATGATTACAAAGTTTCATCAAATGATAATAGTGTTAATCTTCCTTCACCTATTTATTCAAATGCAAGAATCTTCATTCAAGAAGCTAAATATTCTTTTCATTTAGTTCAAGCTGGTTTTCATTGGATTCGTCTTCATTTCTATCCAATCAAAAACAATGTCTTTGATCTTCAAAAAGCAACTTTTTCTGTCAATACAGAAACTTTTGTTCTTCTTCATAGTTTCAATGTTAATAATACTGATAAACCAATCCTCAAAGAGTATCTCATCAATGCAACAGAACCACAATTAACAATAACTTTCATTCCTTTGAAGAATTCGGCCGCATTTATCAATGCGATCGAGGTTGTTTCCGCTCCGGATAACTTTATATTCGATAGCGGGTCGGGACTATTTCCGGTCGCCGAGGTGACTGGTCTAACAACATATGCTTTCCAGCCTGTTTATAGGTTGAACAATGGAGGACCATTGATTACTTCATCAAATGATACACTTGGTAGAGTTTGGGAATCTGATGAAAATTTTTTGACTAATAAGAATTTGGCTAAGAGTGTTTCTGTTGCTACTAATGCTATTAAGTTTCCTTCTGATACGCCGACGATATCGCCTTTAATTGCGCCACAAACTGTTTATGCTTCTGCTACTGAAATGGGTGATGCTGGTGTTAACATGCCAAATTTCAATGTGTCATGGAAATTTGATGTTGACACAAGTTTTAGTTACCTTTTAAGATTGCATTTTTGTGACATTGTGAGTAAAGGGCTTAACCAACTTTACTTTAATGTTTATGTGAATGGAAAAGTTGCAATTCCTAATTTGGATTTATCAGCTATTAATGGTGCATTATCAACACCATATTATAAAGATATTGTTGTTAATGCAACATTGATGACACAAGGATTAAGTGTTCAAATTGGTCCTGCAAATGCTGATGGTGGAAATGCTAATGCAATTTTGAATGGTATTGAGGTTTTGAAGATAAGTAATACTGTTAACAGTTTGGATGGTGAGTTTGGTGTGGATGGAAGGAGAGTTGGTGGATCGAATCGCGGCACAGTGGCCGCGGTAGGATTTGCAATGATGTTTGGTGCATTTGTTGGTCTTGGTGCTATGGTGATTAAGTGGCATAAGAGGCCACAAGATTGGCAAAAGAGGAATAGTTTCTCTTCTTGGTTGTTGCCTTTACATGCTGGTGATACAAGTTTCATGAGTAGTAAGACTTCAATGGGAAAAAGCAATGTTTTCTCATCATCAATGGGATTAGGAAGGATATTTTCATTTGCTGAGATACAAGAAGCTACTAAGAATTTTGACTCAAAAAATATTATTGGTGTTGGTGGATTTGGTAATGTTTATTTAGGTGTGATTGATGAAGGGACACAAGTTGCTGTTAAGAGAGGAAATCCACAATCAGAACAAGGGATTAATGAATTCCAAACTGAGATACAAATGTTGTCTAAGCTTAGACATAGGCATTTGGTTTCAATGATTGGTTATTGTGATGAAAATGAAGAAATGATTTTGGTTTATGAGTATATGCCTAATGGTCATATGAGAGACCATCTCTATGGTAAGAACATGCCACCTCTTTCTTGGAAGCAAAGGTTGGAGATTTGCATCGGATCGGCGAGAGGTCTACATTATCTTCACACAGGAACGGCGCAAGGAATCATTCATCGCGATGTCAAGACGACAAATATTTTGCTTGATGAGAATTTTACTGCAAAGGTATCTGATTTTGGACTTTCCAAGGATGCACCAATGGGACAAGGTCATGTTAGTACTGCTGTGAAGGGTAGTTTTGGTTATCTTGATCCAGAGTATTTTAGGAGACAACAGTTGACTGAAAAGTCTGATGTTTACTCGTTCGGAGTAGTCCTGTTGGAGGCATTGTGTGCAAGGCCGGCTATCAACCCTCAGTTACCTAGAGAACAAGTTAACTTGGCGGATTGGGCTATGCAATGGAAAAGAAAGGGTTTGCTTGATAAAATCATTGACCCTCATCTTATCGGTTCGATTAACCCCGAATCGATGAAGAAGTTTGCTGAGGCTGCCGAGAAGTGTTTGGCGGATCATGGTGTTGATAGACCTTCAATGGGAGATGTTCTTTGGAATTTGGAGTATGCATTGCAACTTCAAGAAGCTTTCACACAAGGAAAAGTTGAGGATGAGACTAAATCTTCTTCAGCTGTTGTTCTTCCTACTACTACACCTCCCACTAATGCTGAAGACACCCCTCCAATTGTTCATCAAGAAGTGAATAATAATAATAACAATAATACAAATAATAATAATAATAATAATGGTCCTGCTGAAGTTCAAGCTATTGATGATCATTCAGGAACTGCAATGTTTGCACAATTTAGTAATCTTAATGGAAGGTGAAAAATGACTTCTACAAAGTTGATTCATGTGAAGGAAGTGTTAAATTAATAATTTTTTATGAAGGTGGTCGAAAAAGATGTTGGTGTATAATGAATGGTGTGTGATACTAATGTGTGGTGTGTTTTTCCATATTGTGATTTGGAGTATTATTATGTTACATGGTAGAAATTTGTAATACGATTATATGGTATTTTTATTACCATTAATCATATTATGGTATTATATAATTGATTTGTAATGTATGGTTTTGTAAATTTTAGGGAGTGATTTTAGAAGCAAGTTTAAGGAAATTTCTGGCTACTTGTTATAGCTAGTGAATTTGATTTGAATTTGTATGCAATCGAATAATAATTGTTGTAGCAAATTAAAAGGCTTTTTTCTTTTGTTTTTTACAAGAAAATGAACTCTCTTTTCATTTGGTCATGTGATATTGCTAATGTTCAATCATGTTTTGCTTTTAACAAAGAAGTTATTATTATATTATATGGTTTTGAAAAGCGGCAATTGTCCCCGCGCATAAAGTGCTCAAATATGTCAAAATCTTTCACAAATTCATCCTACAATTAGTGTGGTTTTATTTTTTGTTTAAAAAATTTTTTTAAGAAAATTACAATAATTATGTTTATTTAAAAGTAAAAACATCAACTACCAAAATGTTTTGGTGTTTTAAAAAATAGTAAATTCTAAAAAAAGGTCTAATTAAAAGGTACATGTCATTCAAAAAGCCACATTCTTGTTTGGTGTTAACGTGAGAGATCAAAAGCAAAAGGGTGCGAGGAGTGGAGGACCATGAGGCAACTGCTTATGATGTCACAATTGACACAAATATTAATATTAATATTCCAAAATAGAAAAGTTTTCTAATAACTTCCAACATTCTTATAGAATTATTCTCAAGTGAGAAGGAAGGAAAGTGGATTATCATGAAGGCCTGAATAAATTTTGTATAATAAGTGATGAAAATGAAGTGTTTGATAAATTTAATTGTTATAATTGTAAAATGACATAAAAGTATATAATTATTTAATTTAAAAAATATGTAAATGGATAAATTTTATTTTTAAAAACAATAAAAAATTATTTTACAAAAATAAATTGTATTTGATTTTTTCATTTGCAAGATAAGTTCATCCCTAACATGAAAAACAACATTATCAAAACTTTTTGTTGAAATAGTTTTTCCTCATAACATTTAGTGAGCTATTTTACGATTGTAAAATTAATAATTGTATTGTTTTCTTTTGGCTTACTTGATTCTCATATAATTATTTAGTTTTATTTTAACTTGCATAAGTCTATTGTATGTGATATATAATCATTCTATTGTTTTGTTTTGGGATTTTCATACTTTGTTAGATAGTGTTATTTTGTATGACTAAACATGACCAACCTTCTACAATATAATCCTTTGAGCATCCAATGACTCAAACAGAAAAGAAAGAAAAAAAATAAGCATCATTGGTATTATTCACTAATCAGATAAGAAGGGGGAACAGAGAAGAAGAAATGTCCAACGAGAGAGTGGGTAAATGGCTAGTTAGTGAGATAGTTGTTTTGTTTTACATAAGGTAAAATTAAAATATAAATAAAATTAAAGTTAAACAAATGAGAGAAAATAAAATTAAGGCTAAATACCACCCGTGGTCCCTTAACTTAATTTCAGTTAACGATTTAGTCTTTTATCTCTTTTTTTTTTCGATTTGGTCATTTATGTTTTTAAATAATTTCAGTGTTACCCTTTAAATGGGGTTTCATTAAGAAAAAGTTAAAAAAATCTCTCCTCCATGTTCAGAAAAAGTTATCCTTTATGTTTTGGAAATATTTCAGAAAAATATTCAAAGTTTGTTATAAGTTTGATAGTAGGATTGATTCGTTAAAACTGAAGCTATGGGGATTTATACTCCATAGAAATCACTTCAGATCAGTGGCAATCGTTCCTAGAGGTTTGATGAACACATGCAATGATCTAGATGAGAGATTTTTTAACTTTTTCTTAACGGAATCTCACTTAAAGGGTAACGCTGAAATTATTTAAAAACATAAAGGACCAAATCGGGAAAAAAAAATAAGATAAAAGACCAAATCGTTAACCGAAATTAAGTTAAGGGACCACGAGTGGTATTTAGCTTAAAATTAAAATTAAAATTAAAATAATAAGGTTACAAATGAGAGAAAATATAAAAAGCTATAAGCTAAAACGCCAGTTAAAATAGCATATCAAAAAAAGCTATAAGTCAATGTAAAAAGTTTGTTAACCAAACACATCTAATTTGATCAAACAAGGTTATAAACTAATTCAATAAGCTACAAACTAGCTTATTGGTGTTACCTAACAGACACTAAGGCTCTGTTTGGTAAAATTAAGCTATAAGCTAACTGATAGCTGAAAAACTAGCTGATAACTTATAACTGAAAAGTTAATTAATCAAAATTAAAAAAATTTAACTTTTAAAAATATAAAAACATAAAATGACATAATTATTTAATTAAAATAACAAAAAAATATGACATAAAATAACATAATTATTTCATTTACTTTTTTCTGTTACATCATTTACCTTTTTTGTTACATCAATTTTTTTTTCTATTACAATACAAACATAAATTTGAAATTTCTTTTTATTACGATACAAAAATAAATTTGAATAGTTCTCTAAAACTCTAGCAAGCTCTATATGTATAAATAGTAATAGTAAAAATAATATAATTCATTTACTATTTACAATTTGACATAAAAATGAATTTAACTTTATCATAACAATAAATTAGAAGATGAAAAAATAATAATGAATATGACAATGCATATCTTAATCAATTTCTTGTAAGATAAATAACATGAAGAAAAAAATTGAGTTATTTGACAAGAAATTAAAGAAACTGAGTACAGTTCTAGCTTTGTATATACTTTGAAGATGTGAAGTGATGAGTGAGAGAGTTGATAGTTATTTTATTTTACATGGATAAAAAAATAATAAAAATAAAATAATAAGATTATAAATGAAAGAAAATATAAAAAGTTATAACATGTATCATTTAACTTAACAAACTTTTAAACTAATTTAATAAGTTATAAGTTAACTTACGTATCATTTAACCCAACAAACTTATAAACTAATTTAATAAGTTATAAATTATTGACGTTACCGAACACCGTCTTATTGTTAGTACGTCCAATTATTAAATAAATGTGGTTCAAATTAGAAGATTTAAACCATTTATAGAGTCCTTAATGGTAATTTTAGAAAAGGTACACTCACATGAATGAAGTTTTTATTTTATTTTTATGACCGGTTGATTCTAATAGTTGTAACATACTAAAATAAGGATTGAATAGATAGAAGAGCATTGGTTTACAAAATGTTCCCACATTTAAATGGGAGCACGTTGAATGATTGAGAGGAAGTGTAGATAAGGATGGGGTCATAATCATCCAGTTTGTATAACAAAATGATGGGTGCAGTTATCAAATGTTGAAAAACACAAACCAAATTTGTAGGGCTCAAAGTAGTGGGACCAATCTGATATCCAACACAGGTTGATGTGGAACCAATTTTACATTAAAGAGCATGGATATGAAATAAAAAACCAAAACTTCATTGGAAAAAAAGTACAGTTTTGCTTTCTTTTCTCTTTTTGAGGGAGATTGATTGAGAAATGATATTTCAATACAAATTTGACGGATTTTTTTAAATATTTTTTTTTTATAGTTAAAATGTTACACATTAAAAATATATTATACGATTGTCCTATTTTTTCAATTCAATAAGAGGTCGTTTCCTGTTCTCGGGTCAGCGAACAGCTGAAGTCTATTATTATTAAACTTAATAGGAGGTCGCTTCCCCAAGAAGCGACATGCTACTAGCAATTCGAATTTTTTTCTTCATTTTAACAATTGTTATTAATTATTTAATAAATTAAAATTAATTAAATTATTTAAAAATATTAATAATAAAATACATTAATAAATAATAATAATAAATAATTATTATAATTATAATAAAAATAATGATTATAATTAAAAATAGTAAATTATATTATAAATTTCAACGAAAATACATTAAAATTGAAGAAAAAAATACATCAAAATTTAAACAAATAATAATAATAATTTAAAAAATATATATTAATAACATGAAAATGAAACCAAATACATTAAATTTGCGAAATACGCATCAAATTTGAGTAGATGTGTCAATAGCGTTTGGACAATGTTTCCTAGTATGACTAGAGACCCGACATAATCCGCATTTTCTTGGTACTCTTTTTGTAGTGTCCATTTCTGTTGTAATTCGTTTGCTCTTTGGGCGACCTTTCTTGACTCTCCGCAGTAGTGGATTGTGACACAGCTTAACACATATATATTGTGGCCAATATCCTTCGTTTGGTATGGGTTGGAACGCTTCGTCGTAAACTTTTAGTACCGTTTCCACCTTGTACACATCAGGTATAAGGCTCCAATAATCATATTTTATGCTAGAACATATTGGTATCACATGTGAACAAGGCATATGTTTAGCTTGATATTTCCCACAATCGCACCACCTGTTAGGAAGGTTTGCACTGAAATGACCAATTGGTCGCCCTTCCCTTGGAACTATTGTCTCGTGGACCATGAAAGTATGGTTGCTCCGATCAAAACTATCGACTCTATGACTATTGGATTTACTTATTTCCAATTTCATAAAATTTATGCAAGTTTCTGTGTATACCTGACCAGAAGCTAAAATTGATGTGTGTTGTTTTCCCATGATTGGAAACAGTGTCCCTGTTTTAAAATAAGTTGATTAGACCAAAGCAGTAATGGGAAGGTTGTTCGTGCCTTTTAATACACTGTTGATCGACTCCACAAGGTTGGTTGCCATCTGACCCCAACGGCTACCTCCATCGAATGCTTGAATCCAATCTTGTCGCGGTATGTTGTCTAACCATTTCAAAGCCTCCAGGTTTACTATGTCGATTTCTCTGCGGTAGTATCGATATGTAGGCTCATTGATCGAGTAACTTGTATTGAAATAGTAGACAATGCATTATTACACTAATTATAAAAATTAAGAATGAAATTATTAAAAATTACACTAATTATAAAAATTAATAATGAAATTATTACCAATAGAAATAATATATTTTTTTCAAAGCATTGTCCTTAAATTCTCTTGCAAAATTTTGTGAAATATGTCGGACGCAGAACATATGCTTTGACGGAGGATCTTGTCATCCATTATTTGGATTATTATAAACACTCTTAATGGATTCGTGTCTATCTGAAATCAAACAAATGTTGGCTTGTGGAGTGATGTATTTTCTCAAATTTCTCAAAAAGAAACCTCAACCCTCTTTTGTCTCACCTTCCACAAGAGCATAAGCAATAGGAATTACATTGTCGTTCTCATCCTGTGCAACTGCTACCAATAGAGTTCCCTTGTACTTGTCGTACAACCAAGTCCCATCAACATGTACTATTGGTTTGCAAAATTAAAACACAGATATGTACGGAACGAAAGCTCAAAATAGCCTACGAAAGATCTTTATCCCATTTATCAAACTATTCTCATGATAAGCTGGGATGGTTTCCATTTCAATTTTGGTTTCTGAAGCAAACGTTTACATAACCAACAACCATTTTGTTTCTGGTTTTCCTGTTAGCGGTTCAAATTTAGTGCACGTTAAAGAAGTTTGACAAGATTACTTATGAGTTATCCTTCTTGAGGGAGCAACAAAAGGTAAGTCTATTAAATTAAAGTGGCTCAAGGATACGTTTGACGATATTGGTGAAGATGCATCTGTATTAGAAAAACAAGCATCATGTCGAGCATATATCCTACGTATGATCGGAGGGTTATTGATGTCTGACAAATCCAACAGTCATGTACAATTAAAATATCTTTCACTGTTATGAGATTTAAATAAAGTATCCCAATATAGTTGCGGTGCAGCAGTTTTAGCTACACTTTATAGAGAACTATGTCTTGCAAAGAAACTCGATATTATGTTTATGGGAGGATGTACATTGTTGTTGCAAAACTGGGCATGGTATCGTTTGTCTTGTGTCGCTATAGAATCTCCCAATGCATGGATATTTTCACTTGCACAAGGTAACTATATTATTTTTTCTTTTTTTATATTATTTTTTCTTTTTTTAAAACCAACTGCTTACCATATTACTAGTTTTATTATATTTTTCATTTTTGATATATTCGACAAATTTAATTCTAGTGGTCTAAATTTCGGTAAAGTTCCTCATAAAGACGTAGAAGGATACCGAAAAACAATTGATCACATGATGGTTGAGGAAGTAATATATTCATTAACATTTATTTGAACTTTTAAAATATTTTATTTTTTATACTTGTTATAATTACTTTAGCTTATTTTTTACATATCACTTTTATTGGAGACCTTATCTTGGGTTCCAACATGAATTTTCCGAATAAGAGATGGTCACTTGGACTGCATGTACATATCTGCATTGTTATCATATTGTTGAAAAACATCATACAGATAGAGTCACACTTCAGTTCAGCTTCCATCAACAAATGCTACAACCACCAGAGGATATGAAAATGTACCGTGAGGTTGACATAAGGCGCGGGATTGATGTAATTGAAACTGGGTTTGGAGGGAAGAAATTAACCATTGGAGCGAGCGTCAGAATTACGTGTTGCAAGGTAAGATCGTAGAAGGTGTTTTATCTCATAGCACAGAATATATGATTTGCTTTAGACAGCACACCAAATTATTTATATATGTCGAACAATATCTCTGTGATCCCCGTTTACAACTGTCGTCATATCCTCATGTGCAGTCGATCTCCCAATCAACCCCACAACAACAAAACATAGCAGAACCGTCTTTATCATCACCTCACATATATGTCCCTACTGAAGTTTCATGTTATGATCCACCACCGACTCAATATTACGTTCCGTCGGTGCCAGAAATACCAACTCCCGGTTATCCGACAGAACGTGGGCTTTTCTAAAATTTGTTTGGAACTCAGTACACAACTCCTGAGTCGGTTTATGCTGTGTTTGATTCCATGTATAATCCTTAGTCTCAAAATTTTATGGAAGCATGTGGCAGTGGTTCTAATCCACCTACAACTTACATTGAAGATAATAATCAAAATCAGGATGAATTAGAAGAACCTCGACTCGTTCAAAGAGCTAAATGAGAACCACCTACAACTTACATTGAGGATAATAATCAAAATCAAGATGAATTGGAAAAACCTCGACTCGTTCAAAGAGTTAAATGAGTTCGACGACATCCTAGATGTAGAAGTGAAGGTCATTTAGGCGGACATCATTAATATAAATTTGATGTTGTTTCTCAAATGTGATGTATTTTTTTCATTAATTTAATGTATTTGGTTTCATTTTCATGTTATTAATATAACTTTTTTTAAAATTATTATTTGTTTAAATTTTGATGTATTTTTTTCTTCAATTTTAATGTATTTTCTTTGAAATTTATAATATAATATACTATTTTTAATTATAATTATAAGTATAATAATTATTTATTATTATTATTATTATTATTTATTAATGTATTTTATTTTACTTTATTATTAGTATTTTTATTTTTTAAATAATTTAATTAATTTTAATTTATTAAATAATTAATAACAATTGTTAAAATGAGAAAAAAAAAAAAAAATTTAGCAGGTCGCTCCATGAGGAAGCGACGACCTCCTATTGAGTTTAAAAAAAATAAGCTTCAGTTCGTTGCTGGCCCAGAAAACGACCTCCTATTGAATTGAAAAAGTAGAGAAATTGCGTAATATGTTTTTAATGTGTGGCATTTTGGTTATAAAAAAAAGGATATTTAAAAAAAATCCCAAATTTGACAACAATTTTCAACTATAATTTGAATGGTTGATTCAGTTCAATTATGCAGTTAATTTCTACTTAATGTAATTAACATCAATTTTGACTTTCACTTACCACAATTTTTCAGGAGTTCAAATATACGCTGCATTCATTAATCATTCAATTCTGTTCAAATGTTCATCTGACAATCTTAAAACCATTCAAAAACTATTGACATGTCTGTTAAAAAGAGTTGACCTTTTTAAAAACTCTTGACACTGCCCTGATGAAACAAAAATCACAATTGAAAGCTTAAAATATACATGACAATAATAATTGAATAAAATTCCAATTAGCAAAACTTGTGCTAACTAATCTCAAGTGTTATAAAGTTAATTTGTGAGGTCAGTGATCCTCTCCTCTCTGTCAGACGTCAGCGAGAATATTACACATTTGCTGCTACAGAGAAAAGCAAAAAAAAAAAAAGGGAGAAAGAAAGAAAGGTTTTGTATGTATCTATTCAAATTAAAATAGCAGCAGACCTAACAACTATGGCCAAAAGAATCGCCAAACCTCTAATCAAATACAAAACTGGAATGCAAGATCTCATCCAGATTAATTAATAGTTACTACTTACTATGATACTCTTCTCTTTTTAAAGCCATCTAAATCCCCATCAAGCATGACAAGATCTTCTTCATCGTCGATAACTTGCAATTGCTTGTTATGTCTTGCATCATCAGCGGTATTTGACTTATCGGAATCATCAGGGAGCTTTCTTTTCTTCAATGGAGAAACTATGCCTATTTCATCATTGTTATCAGATGTGTTTGCACCGTTACTAACAGACTTGTCTTCATTTTCTGCGGCTGACACTGGTTGAGTCCATCCTGATAGAACCATTCCATCAGGTTCTTTCTCTTCATCAAATTCCTCTCTGAATTTAAAGTCACCAACAGAGAAAATAATTCAGAACCAGAGAAAAAGTCAAACATAAGGATAACAGAATGGGATAAGAATGAATTGAAATACATCCTTAATTCAAAATGCAAGAAGAAAATGACAGAAAAGAAACAATATATAAACTTGCCAAATTCCTCTAACAATTGGTATAACAAAACATAAATAGAATTGAGTAAAAACCTGTGCTTTATGTTAATATTGCATTTCAATTCTTGTTGAAAATCCTCTACTGTAAGCATTGTCCCACCGGTTACAGGAGAAGGGAGCTCAGCAAGAACCTGAACAGAATAGTTAAAATGGCTAAGTAAAATGTAATGTCATTTTCAAACCAGAGACAAGAAACATACCTTTTCAAGGTTGGCATTATAAATTGCAACCATGTCATCCTCGATATCACCAGCTTCATAAAGGAGGTTTGAAGCATTCATAATAAGTGGAAGGCTCATCCCAAGTTTAGCCTTGACAATCTTTTCGACAACATCCTTCAACTTTGAACGGTTTGTGTTTATTTCGAGCAAAATAGGACTCTGTTCCCGTCATATACGAATATGGTGAGTGTGAGCATATTGATAACATTGACTTTACGTAACAGATGAGACAAGGGAAGATTTGGCATACCTCAGAACAAACATAACATGATTTGTTAGGTTCAAATGGCTCCACTGGCATAAGCAGCATGTTTCTTGATGGGTGTTCCAGACAATATGTCATTCTGTGAGATGTCCACATAGGATTAGAAAAAATCACTAAAAAATACAGTAAAGAAAATGCTGACTTGAAAGATCTTATCACTTATCGTGTAACTACCACTTATCGTATAAGATCTTATGCATAACACATTTCTAATAAAATCCAAAAAGAATGGGGATAAACTCAGCAGAAGGTGAAAACAAGCTTATAACAATATGCTGTCTGTAGAAGCTTATGAAAATAAGCTGGAAAACAGCTTATGGATAAGCTATTTTCATAAATTTTTCCAATTACTTCTGTAACTGCTTATGTTATATGTAATATAAATCCAAATATGGTCTTCCAAACACGCCCTAAGAAAACTACTTTCATTAAAATTTTATTCAATTTGTTTAGCTATGTAAATTATATTGCAATGGAGTGAACAGAAATGATAATGTTTTGATCATTCAAAACAAAATACAAGTGAACCGAACATAAATTCTTTCATGTAACACCAGCAATATGATTATACTACAAAAACAGTTTCCCACCACCAAAAACGCTAGGAGCTATAGAAGGTGGTATTTTCCTCAAGGCATATTGTTTGACACTTAGAATGCTTTCTCAAACCCCAGACATTCAGTAACAAAATCACTTCTGCATCACTATATCAAAAGCAAAACAAAACAGAAAGATGAAGGAAGAGGAGTCACATATACCTATAACTTTTAATGTCATTTTTCAGCACCTTAATTGCTTCAATGACAATCAAACCAGCAATAACAGCATTTGTTGTCGCTACAGCATGCACAATGTTACCAGCGATTCCTTTAGCTTCAAAAAGGCTGTGTAGAGGTATGCCAAATGAAGCAGCTCGTATGTTTGCAGCTGCAGTGACAAATTCTACAGCCAACTGGTCATCTTTATCAAAGCTCAGATTGCCAATCTCCTGCTCAAAATATACATTAAAAAATTAAGGGTTCCATATATGATTATTATAGTATGCTCTTACATCATAGTAAGTGTGAAATCAGACCGACCTTTTCTCTTTTTGTGAAAAATAGCCTCAGTGCTTCAAGAAGTATTCTAGAATTTTCTTTAAGACTCCAGATATCTTGTGGGTTCTTCATGCCCAAAGATGCCATGGCAGAAACTGATGAGCCATCACCAGAAGCATTATCATTGTCCAGATTACCATTCTGTTTAGCCAATTCATCGGACAGGACATCCTTGCTGTATATAGGTTTTGGTCTATTTCGATTTTTCCATGTCTCCTCATTGGACAAAGCTAATTCAATATTATACCCAAATACATGATCAAATATTTTCCTTCCATATTGAGTAATGTCTTCATCTTTGCTACGTTCAAATATATCATCTACATTTTTTGATGAGCTGGCAGCATCACTTGAGCGAACATTTAAATCGTTCTCTTGATTCTTGTCCCCGAATAACTTGGAAAATAATAGGTCCTTTGCCCACACAATACAGTGAACAAACTGCCAATAAAATACAGAAAAAAGCTTAGAACTCACTATTCTTTAAATATATATTGCAATTATAAGTCTAGTTGATGTTCAACTTGACAAAGCAAAATTCAACTGTTTTGTTTGTGTCAAAAACTTACCTACTTGTCTAAGATATAACTAATGAGTGCCTTCATATTATGTTAAACTGTATCAACCTAATGGCCCTTCATGATAAGTCAAGATACAACAAGGGTGATGCACAGCCTAAAATTTTGATGTATGATCCATGGTCCTATAGCTTCATTATCTTCTATGTTTCATACATACAAACTATTAGATGCGAAGCAAAAAAAATGACTGACCAAAGGTGTACAAAGAGTCAATAACTGCATAGTAACAAGAATTGTAAAACTATAAAACAAAAATTCATAATTTACATGTTTGAAGGTCTACGGCTCAAAACAATTCATTGAAAAACATACTAATTTCTTAAATGTTTCTAATAAATTCCATTCTAGAGGAAAAACTCATTCAGTGCATAAATGAAAACCAAACCATACCTTTGATGGGGTACTTGTGATAGTACAGACTGGATATGTCTTGGGGGCTGGTTTAGGCTGACACTCGTAGCACTCAGTCCTTCCCTTGACATGTACTGTAACCTGTTTTCAATCAAAGTTATATCACTAAGATTGAAAAAGCTGCAACCAGTGTCTCAGAACAATTGAGTATATAAACATATATTGCAATTAAAATCATGTTGAACCAATAGTATATTTTGAAAGTCATAAACAAGTTTCACACAGATGCTTGCCAAAGTGAGTAGACAGCCACGGCTACAAAACTATGAGGAAAGAAAACAAATAAGAGACATCGGATCTCAAATGCCAAACCAGATCAAATCAAAAGTATATAAAATGATTATTAAGGATTAGAAAGGTTTCAAATCAATTTATTTTCAGAAAACTTAACGGAGAATCTGTATGAAGAGAGGGGTGTGTTCACTGAAACTTTAGAGGATAACCATTGAATAGAAATTAAGAATTCAGGTGACAAATAAATTCTGAAGATTTGAAGCATGTCAAAGGAAACATAGATTGCTTTCCCAATCAGAAGATTGATTATCTAGGCATAAGACATAAAATCAGTGATTAATTACAATGATAAGAGATTTTAACAAATATATTTATAATGACAACCTGATAATCAATGATTAATAAATTAACAAAGATACTCTTCAGAAAATAAAAATAACTGACAAGCAGAAAAATAAATACTGCTAAAATACAACCTCTATATATGGAAATGGATATAACTTACCAAGAACCAATAACTACAATTAAATTACCTGACCAAGGAACCCAGTAGTTCCACTTTCAACCAAAGGGACATCAGCTGCCAAGCACAAGCGATTCACATGCCGGCGTGCATCTAGATTGTCGAGACCATTTAGAACAACATTAAATTGCTTAAAGAAGTCCACATTGAAATCAGGACCTTTGACATTTGCATGATATGGTGTGATGTTTATGTGGGGCCTAAATTTTAAAACAGCATCCCTAGCAACCTGGTTGAAGACTCTATCAGGTGGTTGTGAATCATAAACCAATACAAGTAACATGACCATAACAGATTAACTTACTTTAGCTTTGGACTGCCCAACATGGGATTGTCGAAACAAAAATTGTCTGTTCAGGTTACTGACTTCTATAGTGTCCATGTCAATCTGCACAATGGGAACAAAATCAGCATATTAATGTAATAATTGATGCAATAAAGCACATCCATAGCTTAAAACCATATACATAATTCAAGAGAAAATCTGAAAATATACAAAATACAGTAATGACAATGTAATTTATTCTATCCACAACATTCTACAGCATTCAGCAGATCTGCATTTTCCATAACCTATCACCCTGAGTACTAACTACCAGTCATAACAAGGTTAATTAATATATACTTATACCATCACCATCCACACTACAAACTACCCTTAATTAAAATATGATTCTTATCTAACAACTTTAGTAACAAAAACTCAAGAATCCACAGCCACCCAGGCCAGGCTAATAAATACCCTTTATTCATCATTGCCAACAACACCAATTACCAAAAATAGAAAGTAAATCCAACACATTGTAAGCACCTAAACAGCACGCCCTAAACACAGAATTACTGTGAGATCTTATTTCCCCAATTGCCAAAGCAGAAAAAATTGTTCAACGTTGTCGGTCATGAATTGCCGAAAATAGCGGTTAGTTCAAATCTCGTTACACTTCGGTCCTATAGCGCCACTATAGCCGCTATTTAACAACAATTTGTACTAAATAGTATATCGCTGGACAACATGGATATGGTCAAATTCCACTGAGCCATAACACCACCATAGTCGCTATTTGACAACATTGGCTCAAACTTTACCAAAAGAAAAAACCCTAGAACCAAATACTTGAAAATTATTCCCAATTAAAGAAAACAATGGAGTTTCAAAGCAGAACTAAGAAACCACCAACCAGATCAAAAGAGATATACAACAATTTTTAATTAAAAAAAATTGAATAACAAATTTAAGCACTTCAATTAAGAACTCAAAACAGTTACATAATTTCTAAGTTCACAAACCAACACTCTGACACACTTAACAATTCACTCACACACAAAAAAAAACCTAAAAATTAAAAAACAAAACCAAGGCGCGAAATTATGGAAACAAAAGTACCATTAAAAATAAATAAAACCCCGAGTTCGTAGCTTAACCAAAAATCTGAAAACCCCAAGTTCACAAAACCCTAAACAAAACAACTAAAACTTTAAATTTCAAAATTAAAAAATAAATAAATAAAATAACCCTGAAAAAAAAAAGAAGAGTGAAGGAAGAAACTAACGATGTGTATGTCAGAGAAACCGGAGAGAGCGAGAGTTTTGAGAAGTTCGCATCCAATTCCACCAGCACCAACCATGAGAACTTTTGCATCCTGAAAAAAATAAAAAATAAAAAACACAAAACGACATCAGAGACATGCAAAACGACAACGCTGAAGAAAAGAAAGGAGAAGAATGAATTTGGTTATTTAGTTAGTTACTTTGATAGCTGAAGAAGATGAAGAAGCCATTGAAAATGATAAATTAAGGGTTAAGTGAGAAAAGGGAGAAAAAATAGAAGAGAGAATCGTTGAAAAATCATGAGAGAGAAAGAAGGAACATAAATTGAGAAAATTTCGTCATTTTATTTGTTGATTAAAAGAAATATAAATTAAAGAGGGATTTGTTTTGGAGAAGAATCGAACGGTTGACGTGTGGGTGTGGACAGATCTAGGGTCGTCAGGGGGAAAAGAGCGCCAAACCAAAAATGATGAAAGTTTCGCAGAATTAAATTATAAATACTTTTTTATCAAGCAAGCAGTATGTGACGTGGAAACTAAACTCAAATACTCAGCCCGCAACTACACCACCGACCATGATGTCGTGCATGTGTTTCGGTTAAAACAGCTCTTTTTTTTTAGGAAGTTGATTGGTCTTTTGGAGTTTTTGATTAATACATTTATCAGTTTTGAAAAAATACTTATATTTTTTATATTCATTAAAAAAAATAACATTAAATTTATTTTTTATCACACTTATATTTATTTTTGTTATTTATTATATAACACGAATAGAGCTTTTGTTTTAATTTGTATAGATACATGTATTTGATATTTGAATAGCATGATTATGTTTTTAGTATAGCACAATCAAAATATGTATTTGTGTGTCTTTTTTATTAATGACAGATAAATATATAAATGTGATGAGACAAAAAATGGTATGCACACAAGAAAGGTAGGTGCATTTTGAAAATTAGATGCGATGTGAATGTCATTTAAATATATCTCACATAAAATAAATGCAATTTTCTTTTTTTTAATGGTTAATTTATTTATTTATTTATTACTTTAATTTTCTTTACATATAAAAGTTGGTAAGTCATTGAAGCAAAAATTTATCTCCTATAACGATCTTAATTTTGAAATTATCAAAAATAATGTAAATAAGTTTTGAATGTCGTAAGTAGTTGGTATGGAAAAAGTTTAATAGACCATTTTTCAACATAATATTTTATATTTATTCTCTTAATCAATTCCCTTAAGGCGCTCTTAGAATTTTTCTTATATTTAAGTCATGTTTGTAGTTTCTCTAATGAATCAGCCAAAATTGATTTAAAAAAATGAATTCATCTAAATTGATGATAAAACAGCTTTAATATGTAGGTTTTTTTTACTCTTAATACAAAGATATTGAATATTAGATTGTGTTTATTTATAGTCATTGCTTGCATGTAGTAGTAATCGGACGGTCATTGCCTCTCGAAGATGTGTGCAATTAGGTCATCATACATAAACTATTCAAAATTAAATGCAAAAATGTTTAGATATAATTATTGAGTGGTTGGTCTTTTAGGAGTTAATAGATATAGATTTTTTTTATTTTTTAGATTTATTTTTTTAGAGATTAGTGACTTTCGAATTTGATGTTATAATTTTTAATACAAAATTTAAATTTTCTTATTGTGTATACTACAAGCTACAATGGGTGATCAATTTATTAAAAAATTGTCTTAAAATGAATTATTTTTTTCATTCTTTTGTTGTTGTTTTTTTTACAACTCTATCAATTATAAATTTGATATTAATTAATATTTTTATATTGTATCATCTGATTAATATTACTTGCATACTTTGAGACTAGTATCTTTCACTTTACATAATTGATAATAACATTAATAATTGATGTTAGATAATTTATTGAGAGTATTTATTGTCTCTAAAGACATGTGTTCTAAAATTCATACAACAAAATGAGGGGAAAAAGTTAATAACTTTTTTAACAAAAATTTTAGTAGTTAGTTTGTTAGGAAAGAGAAGAAAAAAAATATTAGAAGCACGGATCAAATTATAGACTCTTGTTGCTTCATTGACGGTATAATTCATACTAAAACTATATACTTTTAGATACATATATGATATTAGTTTGTTTTTTTATCCTGTTTTTGTTTTTGTAATTATAATATTAGAATTGTTTTCTTGGTTAATCATAAAGATGTTTTAGTTTTAAATTTTCAAATAAATATTGTTTTTGAAATAATAAAAAAATATATAATTTCACATATATATTTTCTTGTGCATCGCACGAGTTAGAGATCTAGTTTAATGTATATGTTTGGTATGTTACAATTACGGTAAATAGCGGTGAAAATATATCAAATCGTCTGACAGGAGTCTATGATCTAGTTTATAATAAACTTAGGTCAAGTCATCCTTTTTTAAATAGAGAAAGTCAAATATTTTTCATAGGTCTATTTAGTTAAAAATGTTAGACTATATGCTATAAAAAAAATATTTTATGTTTATAAGATTGACCTACTTAAGTAAATATGAATAATATTATATATTAGATTTATAACTTTATGTTAATTATAAATTTTCTAACCTTTTAGTAATTTAAACATGTTATTCTATATTAGTTTTTGACAAATTTAAATATGTCATAATAAAAGATAATTTAAATACGATGTCATATATAGTCAAATTATTTAAAATATCAGTTAAATCTCAAAAAATTACTTAATTTTATTGACCTATTAGTTGTCAATCTATTAAAAAAAATGTTTGTTTACTTATTTAAAAACGTTATATGAAATAGGTCTTTAAATAGACTAACACGGCGTACCATACCATCGTAAAGGTCACGCTCAGTAGGCGTGTTCGAGGCGCAATTTCCATCAATTATGAGGTAATAACTCATTTGATCAAAAGATTAAATTACTCACAATTTGATTTGGTTTGGATGAAAACTAAAAAAAAAAATCATCTGATCCGATTCAAATTAATGCAGTTTGAATTAGATTAATATTCGGTTGATGGAAATCACAGCTTCATAAAATATAATTTGAATATCATTATTATAAAATTACGTTAAAGTTACAAGTTTGAGCCAAAATATTATATTTAATACTAGTTTAACATAATATCTCATACTAATTTAATCAAAATTAAAAAATATCTCAAACTAAAAATAAATAAGTACTAATATATATATGTGTGTGAATAAGTACTATGGCTAAATCTTAAATTTTTTGACAAATCAAACTTAGGTCTTGTAAAGTTTAACATTACTTGGACAATTCTCACCCCTAATAGTAAGTTACGTAATTTTGTAAAAGTTAATGTAGTTTTTCTAAGATAATGATGGATTATTGTGATTCTAGACAATTCATCATGATATTAAATATATAGACTTAAATTCACTTTTAGTCCCTCTATTTTATCTAAATTTAACTTTTTGTCTTTCTATTTCTAAAATCGAGTTTTTGGTTCTACTATTTAGTAATTCTTGAGATTTTTTAAGTGTCACTCAAATGTCGATGACATGTATATCTCATTTATGACATGGCATATATGTGTCTTTAGTGACTTGAAAAAAACAAAAATCGGATCATCAGTTAATATTTATTTCATTAATATTAATTTATAAAAAAAAAGTATTTTTAATAAATAATATAATTTACTATATTAAAAAATGTTTATAAAACATAATTTACTTTCCCAAGGTATTTAAAAAAGTTTACTCTCCCACTTAATTTCTTCATGCACTGCGACTTTTGCTTAACCCAATTTCTTTCAATTATACTTCCTTCATCTTCTTCTTCCGTATATCTCCATCATCGTATCTCAAAAAACACATAAAACATCAAACTCTATCGTTATCATCTACTCTTTCTTAATCAAAACCCAGAAAATATTAAAAAAATCCTAAAACATAAACGAAGATCTGTTTCGTCAAAACATAAACCCAGAAAACAAAAACAAAATATAGATCGGTAATTTAACAAGAATATGAGGTTTTGAGACAAAGAAAATGAGATTGGAGTTTAGGGCTTTCTAAACAAAGTTGGTTTTTTATTTATTAAATCAAAAATTACCCCATTAATGAAGAAAAAGAATGGAGGCGGTGATGTTGTCGGTACAGATCTCCGGTTACAGAGAAACTAAGGTGGTCCTCATGTGAAAGTGTTTAAAATCCAAAAAAAAAAATTGGTCCAATAAGTTGAAAGTACTGGAAAATATAAGAAAATGAGGTTTGAATTGTGTTTATCTTTTTTAAAAAAATTATTTACTTTTCTTACAAAACTTGTTTTTTTATTAAAATATTCAAGTATATTTTTATATTTGTTGACAACAAACTGTTGTTATCTCTAGTCATTCTCTTACATAGAGATTTTGTCTCACTACAATCGATGACTTAATCCACTATTTCCATAAATAGTTGTATAATTATTATTTACTTTACCACTTCAGACTTTCAGTATTTTTATATAGCATTTTCAAGCTTTCGTTCCGAAAACCTTTCTTCAACATATTGGCATCATGTCGTTGAGGTTCATGAGGGTCGTTGTATCTTTTTAGGTACCTCTTTGAGGATGAGAGGGTTGTGCTACTATCGAGCTGATTTACATCAGTTCTAGTTTGTGTCTAATTTGACATAAAGTATGTTTCTAAGATTCTTACTCTTATTAATAGGATGCTACATATTCAATCCTATATCAGTTCAAGTGTACGAAAACACTTTGACTTATTTACATCAATTATAGTAACTCTATACTGCGAGAATTTTTCATTCATGCTTTTTTATGTGTTCTTGACTTTTTCAGAATTACACTTTTTGTTATCTTCTTCTCTCACTCTCCTATCTTTTTGATTGAACCATTTCATCTTAAATACAAGGGAGGATTGTTCATTGAGATGTTTTTGTTGGAGGTCTTTTAGGGTATGACATTTGTACTTTTTAGGGTCTAGCCTGTGTACTTAATTTGCATAAAGATAGCTTGTATCTTCATGAATTTCAACAATTGAACCATTGAAGATAAATCTATCTGTTGAGCTCATAACTGACTCCCGGAAATTCTTCCTTAAAATATGTATGACAATCAGAGGAAACAATGGGTACGTGATCAGAGGATAGAACAGTCAGAGTACTATCTTACAAACCATTAGAGAAAGCAAGTTATCAAATGATGTATATAGATAGAGGGTATATTGATCAGAAGACGTCGTGCAGATCATCATATCATTAACTTTTGCTAAAACATTGACTTTTTCAAAGGTGTTGACTTTATCACATGATACATAAAAGTTTAGAGTTAGACGATTGACGAGATTATTAGAGGCAACGACAATAACTTGCTCATCACGTTTGTCAAAGGGAGAGGCAAAAGAATTCTTGTTACATTTGTCAAAGGAGAGGCAGAAGAATTTTTGTTACGCTTGTATTAGAAGTAGAGGAACATAATCTAGTTGGGTTTATTAGAGGCAACTAAGGTACTATGTTGCTCGCGTCCCAGAGTCAACTGAAGCTTACGACAACAAGGGCGCGTGTCACCAAACTTACGTTGTCAAGCTGACAACAAGGGCGCATGTCACCAAACTTACATTGTCTAGGTGAAGTGAAGTATTGTTTTCTTTTGCGTTTGTACAGTCATCAAAGGATAGACTTTATATAGCGATGCATGCTCTGTTGCGCTTGTTTATGCAGTATTTGCTATAATAGAAGATTTATATAGTACTTGTAATCTAGACTACTTTGAATAGTTATTAACATAACTTTTGCCTTTAATCTACACACTTAACATGTATAGTTAAGGGATAAATATTTTTTATTTATATGTATTTCAAAATACTTTTGCACTAACATAGGTAGGCCATGAGATAGAGAATCCGAAAAAGGTATTTATCTTCTTGATTGAACACTACGGTGGCTATAAATGCTTTCTAATGGTGGTTGTCGAAAAATTTAAGTTGATAGATCAGGAAAATTAAGGGGTGAGTTTTGTAGAGGAAGAAGAGATGAATTTAATGGTGGGAGCGGCGTGGCCAACAAAGGTCGGAGCAAGGCGGTGGGTCACCGGAAGTAGACTAATATGGTGGTGGATTTTTGTTGGAGAAGAAGAAAAATGTTTGATCGTATAGCTTTTTCTTTTACATATTATTTGATCCTATGATTGATGCTCAATTTTTTATAAATTTTTCAATATTTTAATATTTTAAATATATTTAGAATATATCAAATTATATTATTTATTAAAAAAACTTATTTGTAAATTAATATTAATGAAATGAAAATTATATGTTAATTGGAAAACATTTTTTCCAACTCACTAGTGCCACATTTGCGCCATGTCATAAATGAGATAGATATGTCGTCTAAATTTGAGGGGGACTACAAAAATTCCACTAATTTCTAAATAGGGAGACCAAAAATTAAGGGTGTACGCGAGTTGGGTTGAGACGATTTTGATAAAATCCGATACCCGAACCGATTGATTATCTTTAGGTTGGGTTGAATTTTCCGCATTTTTTTCATTTAACTCGACTCGATCAAGAACAAGTTGAGTTGGCAGGTTATACATAAATAGTAACTTGTTTTTTTATTTTACGAGAGAAACATAAGTAACAACAATAACATTTTTATTGAATGAACATATATTTAATACTTGAATGTCTCAAAAACTAGAAAATTCAATCACATCATTCAATTCTTTTAAAAAGCCAACAACCTCACCACAAAAAAGTAAATCCAACAATCTTCAAATACATAAGTAAATTCAACAAGCTTCAAATATATAGGTAATGCCAACAGTAAATCAATAAAATATGAAAATTCATCAATTCTAAGCAATGTCAACTTCAAGTCCAAGCATTTAACAAGTTCCTCGAATTATGGAAGGGAACAATTGGAAATCTGCAAAAACAAATATCAATAATAAAAGTGAGGAGATCAGAAGGAGAAATAATAAATAAGTAAAATATGCATGAAAGAAAGCAATAAAAAGTACCTTAAGATGTAGTAATGATTAGGGTTGGACAGAAAACTAGGCTCACCCATTACCGCTCGGCCCGAAGCGGTTGAGGGGAATTGAGTGGGTTGGACTGGCTCTGACGGGTCCGACGGGCAATAATTTAGGGTTCAAAAGGGTAGGAACGGGCGACGGGTCATGGATTTGAGACCGCCGGTGACCCACTCGCCCGAATATGGATTTAATATTTTGTTATTATTATTTTTTCTATCAATTATAATTTTTGGTATTGGGTTGGATATTTATCAAGCCTAATTTGATCCAACCCAACCCTAATTTCAACATCTCGAGTTCTTTCTTCACTCACACACAAAACTCAACACTCTCACAAGTCACAACAACTAACCATAATACTCTCAAGTCTCAACGGCGGCCAACGTGCCTTATTTCTCCTACATGTTGTTATCACTTACTATTCGTTCTTTCTATACTCTTAAATTTTTTGTTCTACACTTTTCGGTCTCTTAGATCTTATTTTTTTAAAAATGCATTTTTTTCATCTTTGTTGTTTTAAATTTGTTGATCTTGTTCTAATCTCTTTTGCAATCGTTCTTATTTTTTTATTTTTGTATAAGGGTTTTTATTTCTTTTTATCATGATTGGAGTTTTGATTTAGTTATTTTTCTACTTCTGAGTTTACTAGAGTTTAGATTTTTTTTGCTTGTTGTTTTTCTATATTAGGATTTTGATTTAGGTAATTTTTTGCATTAATAGGATTTTGTTTTCATCTTGTTTTTTTTCTTCATCTTTGTAATAAATATGTTGATCCAGTTTGTTGGTTTGAGATTCTTGTTAAATTTTTTATATTTATTTACTTTTTTATCTAGTGATTTTTATTTATATGACTAACTTTAAATTGTTTGTTTATGCATTTTCTAAATTTGTCTCCTCATTTTCCATGTTTGAGAGAAAAGTATATTATTAAATTTATTTTTTTGTTATTTTTTAGATTTGTTGATTTTATTTCATATAACTAATTTATTTTTTGTTTCATTTTCTCTGTTAATTGGTTTCCATATCTGCAAGGTAATATTCTTTTATTTATATTATGTTTATGTTATAATATTTATTGGTTTGCTTTTTGTTATAATATTTTCTCTGCATATTAATACTAATGATTTTTAACCACCATTTTTGATGTTCTTGGCTTGTGGCTAGGAAAGATGGATCACCGAGCTAGAAATAGTAGCAAGCAAAGGGTGGTTGATGCTATTTTCTATTACTGTAGAATGTAGTATGTCTATGAATGAACAATATATATTAAGTTTACATTTCACATGATAGTTAGATTTATAAACATGCTTACATCTCAACCTATAAATTGTATATATTAATGTTGCTTCAATGGTTATTTTTATCTATGACATCTAAAAATTAGAGCTATAGAATGTTCATTATAAAAGAAAATTAGGACAAAATTGCTCAATTTTAAATGAAAAATTAAAATAGTTAATTAAACAGAGATTTTGGACAAAAAAAAAAAGACTGTTTAATTTAAAAATGACCTAAAAATGAATGGACCAAAAAAATAATTAGGCCAAAAAAATGTCGTTGGACCAAAAAAATGTCGTTGGACCAAAAAACTAAATGGCCTATAAAATCAAACTCGTAGGAAACCACCTGTCAACCCGTGGTCCGTTTTACTCGTTACCCGCCTAAACCGAATTATTTATTGGGTGGAAATGAGCATGTATTTTTTATCTGTGGATTGGGTCGGTTAGGATTTTTGGGCCTAAATCCGTCCTACCCGGCCCGTTGTCCATCCCTAGTAGTGATTGTGTTAAGCTCAACGGCAGTCACCCCAACATCAATTGAAACTAATTCAGACAACTCTAAAATTTTAAATACAATACACAATCTCATTAGCACACCAAATGATTAAAAAAATAAAGAAAAATCAATTTGAAAGTTAAAATAAAACATTTGTACCCGACTCAATCTTTTGTAATTCAACCAATTCAGCTGCTAAATCAATTTTCTTAGAAGATTTAATCCAATTTTGGGTACAAATCAAAGCTTCAACGGTAGTGGCATTTAATGAACTACGGAATGAGTCGAGGATTCAACCTCTTGTACTAAATGCCGACTCAGATGATATAGTAGACATTAGAATAGCCAAAATATCTCTAGCTATGCGAGAAAGAACATGATATTTATTTGTTTTTCCTTTCCACTATTTAAGAATGTCATATGTAGGGGAGTTTTCTTCAACACCATCCTCTGAATACCTATCCAACACACCTTTTTGCAACTCACCTTGTTTTTCCTTCATGTTCAATCTAAACAAATTTTCCCAATCATCCCCATCCCCTTTTTCAATGTTAGACTGTGAGTGCATGTTGAGATTCAAGGTACTAGAATCACTAGCTACATTAGTAATGAGATACAATACAATATAGTGTTCAAATAATTTACCAATGAGATTTTTTAGTTTTTCCATCATATCATCGGACTTATCAATGCCATACATTCTTTTAATACAAAACTCAATATACTCAAGATTAAAACAAGGATCGAGAAAAACAACAACAAACAGTAGAAAAATTATTTCACCATTATCCCAATGTTTGTTGAATTTTACTTGCATATATGCTGTCATCTTTTTCAAAATAACATCTTATTTGTTCTTCCATTTAGTCAATGTTTTCTGAATTTCAACTAGCCACTTAAAAAAAGAGTTGGTTGTAACATGTAATGACCTAGAAAAAGAAAGAGTCGCTTTATAGAAAGTTTTCAAAAACTTCACAAAAACACGGGAACATTCTCAATCAGTTTCATTAGGATATCTTTTTATCTCACTACCATTAGACATAAACGCCACATCGACATGTTCTAAAGGATAAAATGCATGCTCATATTGTTCAACAATATCCAACATAAAAAAGGTGGAGTTCCACCTAGTTTGTACATCAAGTGTTACCATTGCTTTAGAACATACATTCACAGCTTCTGGACGCTTTTTAAAAGTAGCCAACCTACTATGAGAAGACTTGACAAACTTACATGCAACCTTATTTTAGCAATTGATGAGTCAATTTCCTTCAAGCAATCAGTGACAATCAAGTTCAATACATGTGCACTACATCTCATATGTAAGTACTCCCCATAAAATAAAGTATGACCTTTCCAAAGAGTCATGCCTCTATTTAAATATGCAGTAGCCAAGTTATTAGCACTTGCATTATCAACAGTAACACAAGAAATAGACCTAATCCCCACTCTTTCATGCAATTTTCTAAATTTATCCCTATGGTTTCACCTTTGTGGTCGGAAATCAAACCAAAACTTAATATCCTCTTCTTCAAATATCATTCATCATCAATATAATGAGCTTTTACACACTTATAATTCATATTTTGAATCAATGTCCAAGTATCAGTGGTTAAAGACACCATTTGTTTATTTGCAGACAACATACTTTTCAACTTTTCCTTCTCATCAAAATTCAATTGCAGGTAATCTCTAGCAACAATAACACGAGAATGAATTTTAAATCTAGTTTGAGCCTCACTCATGAATTATTTGAACCTTTCATTTTCAACATATTTAAAAGGGAATTCATCAATAATGACCTTTTTTGCAAGTGTTATTCTAGTTCTTTCTTGATTAAATTCAACAAGTTTAAAACTAACACTATTAGGGTCATCATCATTTTCCTTTCCAAGAACAATTGTCTTTTGTTTCTTATCAACTTGCCTATTTGGATTTTTAAAGCACTTTTTTTTATATGTCTAAGCAAGTTAGTGGTTCCATGACTAGAACTATTTGTTGCGTACAATTTCCCACAATACTTACATGTACCTGTATCATTTCCCTTATTAAAATGTAACCAAGCACTAGAAGATGTTTTTCTAGGTTTTGTTTTGGTTACCACGTTTGCTTGAGTTGACAGCAATGGTGAGAGACCTAAATCTTGTGCTTGTTATGATGAAGCTTCTTGTTCTTGTGGAGCAAATTGGTTAGGAGCTTCTTGTACTCGTTCCATTTGTCTCAAATCTATACAATAATATAGTTAGAAAATTTCAAATTGAACCTAAAACAATTCCAATCAAGAATGAAATGTTCATGCCGCATGCCATACTACAGTTGCATGTGGTTGAGTGACATGTTATATACAAGATAATCTTTCAGAGACTCAGAGTGAAAGTTCATAAATGATTGCATATTTTTTACCGTTTTCTTTGAAAAAACAACTACTGTATGTACTATGCATGCTTAAATTACCTAGAAAAAAAACAACCATTGTATGTATGCTTAAATTACATTCCAAAAATAAATGAAGATGTCTAAAAAAATCTGAAGAAATATTTAAAGGCTTCATCCATGAAAAAAAAAATAGGAAGAGAGGAATCAATCATTAATTTCCTTGTTTATTGTGATTGAATCTTTTGCTTTTATTCATTGAAAGAGAAAAATAGCTGGACGCAGCTAGAAATAGAGAGAAGAGACAAAAATGAGAACTCGTTATATTCGATTGTTCGTGTGACCGACGTCGACGATGGGGTTATGTGTGGAATAAAGTGTGGAAGAAGGTGGGCGGTAGTGCAGCTGCTAGAACAGAAGAAGAAGGTGGACACGGGTGTGGAACAGAAGAATAAGGTGGGTAATGGTTGCTAATGAAGAAGAATGAAACTCTATTGGGTTGTTGGCTACCAAAAAAAATTTAAATAAAAAAAAAACATGTCTAGTCATCAGGTCGTGTCTACGGGTTCAAATTGTTGAACCCGTTACACAAACCAAATATAAGCGGGTTTCAACGGGTTGTGTTGGGTCGGACCCGAAAGTGATCGAATGCGGAAAAAAATTGGGTTGAGTTGGATTGGATGATCGGGGTGCGGGTCGACCCGCACCCATGTACACCCCTACCAAAAATCCATATATATAAATAGAATAAGGTGGGTAGTGGTTGCTAACGAAGAAGAATGAAACTCTATTGGGTTGCTGGCTGCCAAACAAAATTTAAATAAAAAAAAAAAACATATCTAGTCATCGGGTCGTGTCTACGGGTTCAAATTGTTAAACCCGTTACATAAACCAAATATAAGCGGATTTCAACGGGTTGTGTTGGGTCGGATCCGAAAGTGATCGAATGCGGAAAAAAATTGGGTTGAGTTGGATTGGATGATCGGGGTGCGGGTCGACCCGCACCCATGTACACCCCTACCAAAAATCCATATATATAAATAGAGGGATCAAAATTTAAATTTAAATAAAATATGAGACCGAAAGTGCATTTAAGCCAAACATATATTTTACTATGATACTAAACATATATTCACTATCTCAGAGGTCTTTGTTGTTTCTTATTATTTAATTTAATGATTTAATTTGTAAATAATGTTTGTGTCTATTTTAGTTGTTAAATGTATATTCAATAACTTGTAAATTTTTTTTATTTAAAAAGTTTAACCGTAAAACTCACGTATATTATATGGGGAGAAGTGAAGTATGGGTTGAAATCTAATATCAGTGACACCTGTGGAAAAAAGTTGCATACATTTTATCATTTGTCAATTCTAAAATAGAGAGACTACTATAAAATATTTTGTAAAGATATCTTTGCAAAATAAAATATTTTTTACGAAAAAGATAACAAGAATTCTTATAATCAATATTCTCAAAATTCAAGTCTCGGCTGAGAGAATGACCTGTATTTGGTGTTTGATGTGTCTCAAATATGATTATCTATGATAAATGTAACAACGATCTACCTGTAACTATGGAATTAACATTAAAAATAGTGAAAATTTTGAGAAATATAAATAGCATATTTATTAATTTTGTAAGTACAGTATCAACATCATATGATCATATCAACATCTCATCAATGTTATAAATAATCAACGCTCCAGTGTTGCGCACCGCCTTTACGTAAGAAATTCATACTAACAATACTCCTAAGGTATTCTCAATCATCAATCTTAGATTCTTTTGTTGCACAAACCCTAACATATCCTACTTACATGAATGCAACATAGACAAGTATGACATAACCAAAATCATCAATACCATTATTAGACGTCTCTCGGCCCATATATGCAATCAAGGATCATTTATCATAATTAGTCTATATATGTGACTAAGGATGTCATAACAGATAAATGAGTTTTCATCATCAACACTAACATTTATCACATAACATATACGTACACATCATCAACAATTATCAACAAGCATAAAAAGTAAGTATTATCTTAATAATTACATACTAGTATGGTACCAGTGCAATGCACGGGTAAAGTTGTCTACTACTTGTTGTTATAAAATAGTTTATACCATTAATTATATTTGCAAATAAATATAGCAATTATTGATATGTATAACTTTAAAAATACATATAGTTAATGTCAAATATTTTCAATTCGATGATTGTTATTAATTGATGTCGTAAAAAATTATAACCGTGCAAATATATTAAATCTATAACTACATATATGAAGTGGCAAAAGATGACAAAGTAGATATATCTATTCAAAAGTTACAAAATGATTATCACATTAGGACGAACAATTGAATTTGCTTAGTAATATGAAAATTTCAAGAAGGTTCATTCACTTGATGTTCTTGATTAACTTTGATGTTGTGAGTTTGCGCTTGCCAGTTCTTCACACTACATTTTAACAAAACTTCAATAATTTCATTTACAAATTTAGAATATAGATATATGTTAGCTCTATGTATTAAAGTTACTTAATTTGTGTTGCTTCATCTATATATAGTGATTGTAATGTTATTCAACTATTGACACATTGTACCAGTTTTTGTCTATCATCATTTGTGAAAAGCATAAATATGTCTTCTAATCGGTAAAAATAAATTTGTAGTTAATTTTAACATTTATATATGTCATATTTTCAATGGGGAGGAAACAATAGTTACTTAGTTGTATGATGATTTGTGTTGGGGCTTTTATGACAACAAAGTATTTGAAATGTTGCTTTGATTGTGCTTTTAGAGCTCGTGTTTGTTGGCTTTAGTCTTGGTTTGATTATTTTATTTTATTTGACTCCATTTGCCTTTAGTACAAATTACACTCAAATTCTTCTAGCCAATAGAATTATAATCACTTAACTTATAGTAAAAGAGATATATCAAATGTTGTTGTCCAAATAAGAAACAAAAGAACCACATTTGGAAGAGTTGAGAAGCTTGAACATCATATGGAAAGAACCACATCAACTTATTATTCAAATATATAAGTCATTGTACATAATAGTTATGATGCCGACATTAAGATTTACATTTTCCTCCTAGTAATCAAGCCACAAAGTAGAATGCCAAAACTTGCATGCATAATCTACTCAAATTATAACTTGAAGATAAATGTTTTGATCTTGGAAGCTCATACACGCATTCAAACTCAAACATACTAGACGCCAAAATAACCTAATATAGATAATTGCTTACAACTTCATACGAATAAACTGAAAAGATCCCACATAACATGAGTGCACCTGGCTTACTAAGTTATAATTGATATCAACTTCAGTTTTTTTGAATCTTAAGAAAACATATCTACAAATTTATATTTGTAACATCTACAACTTCAACAATATGATTAATTTTGGCATTTTCATCCAATGATAATTCTGCAATATTAATTTAGCATGATAGTAAAAGCAACACCATATGTCAAAATAAAATAAGCCACACAACAAGTAATTTGAAGGTCACTAAGATCATTTCATAGAATTGGGAAAGATACAAAATATTGCATAGCATCATATTAGATATGCAAATGTAAGTTGATCATATCAGTTTGTACCATTATAAGTAGTGGTTAGCACATAAGCGAATATTAATTAAAAACTCAATCATGCACTATTAAAATATGAGTATAAATATTTGCTCAACTCAAATAGGCCACTTTGCTGGAGCAAAATCTACTCGTGAAATATCAAGCATGAAATGTGGGTCTTATGCTCTGAATATGTGAAATTGTGACTATGTGTTATAATATGTGAAATTTGGATTGTGAAAATGCAAATTCTACGATATGAATATGTGAAGTTGTGGATATGTGTTATAATATGTTAGAGGTCAATTGTGAAAGGAATCCGAATCATGCCCATGATGGTTCCATTGAGGAGTGACTTAGGATGACGAGGAGAAAATGTATATCTTAGAGATTAACACCTAATGTTCATATGATGGTTTAACACTTAATTTTATGTGTCTATGTGAGGGTTTTATAGCCCAATTTTATGAGCATGTCATGACGATATAAATGGTTTGGCCACATAGTATATGAGTAAGTACAATATTAAAAGCTTGATAATGGAGGTCGTCGGACATTGGGGGTCCCCAAGATCATCACACCTTGGGTGTTCTCACGACGAGAATTCCTGTGTGGCTTGGATTTGTCTTTAAATGTCGAAAATTACTCTGCAACCCTCATTTACCCTAACTAGACACTTACATGATCAACCCTAGGTTGAGTCGAATTGTTTTAACGAGGATGTGGTCAATTATTATTTGTTATCCGCCCACCCATAAATGGTGGTATAGTAGTTTGTCTACTCACCAAGTACTTTGTAGTTAGATTGGTACCATATGACAAAAGTTAGATTAATTATTTAATTGATCTACTATTGAGAATTATTATTAAATATAAATCATGGTCTATTGTTATTAAACACTAACTCATAAATTGAGGAATTATGTGTTCGATTACGTTTTCTGAATGGATCCTGATGGGGTGAACCAAGCTGTTAAGCTCAAAGATAGGTCCATGTCATAGTTGTTTAGCTATCTAATCGTTATCTCTATTGTCGTTGTTAACAAACTTAGACTTGTTGCTATTGTTAACATACTTTTAAAAAAAACATAATTGAATGATAAAGAAAGAAAAAAGAATCAACATAAAACAGTTCATAGATTAACTCCTATGTTTAGGGGATTGTATCTGAACATAAGAAGTTTCCACTATGTTCAAAGTTTACAAGATTATTCACCAGAACTTTGATCTTAACACTTTGATCAAGTTCTTCTTTAATATCACTTTTTCTTCTTCTGTGTTTTACAAGTGTTTTCCTTATATTACATACACAAGAGAATGGAGCCTTTTATATGAGTCAAGTTGGGCAACTGTCTCTTATTGCCCGTAACAGAATCAATCACCTATTTGAAAAAGAAAAAAGAAAGAAGAAAAAAAACTAGAAAGGAGATTGAACCTAATATTGGGCCTAAGAGGGAACCTCAAAACAAAAGGCCCAAACATTTGTGTACCACAGTTTAACAAATTTCCCCTTTGGTACTAAAGGTTTGGATAACATGGAAAACTTCATAAGTAGAGATCTTGCCCAGTCCATCTTTTAACAATCAACACCAATGTTGATCAAGCTCAAATAGAAATTGAACTTGCTCAAATGACAATTTTAGTTAGCATATCAGATGAATTTTCATTTGTGTGAATCTTCACCACTTGAACATCGCCCTTCTCTATGACATCTTTGATGTAGTGTAATCTGATATCAATGTGTTTGGTTCTCTTATAATACACGATTTTTGCTTAAGTGTTTTGCACTTTGACTATCACAATTGATGCGACTTGGTTCATGCTTCAACCCCAATTATGATTCAAGTCACTGCACGCGGTCGGGTTGAGACGGGTAATCGGGTCCGCGTGGAAGAAAAAAAGGGTTCATAAGGGTTAAGTCGGGCGGGTTCGGGTTGATTATTTGGACCCATCGCCGACCGAACCCGCCCATATTATTATTATTATTATTATTATTATTATTATTATTATTATTATTATTATTATTATTATTATTATTATTATTATTATTATTATTATTATTATTATTATTATTATTATTATTATTACTACTACTACTACTACTACTACTACTACTACATTCAAGTTATGTGTCAAAAAAAAAAAATTTACTCACCAGCCATGCCCAAACCACTACAAGCCCAAAATTGAAGATATAAAACTATATAAGACCAGATTGGCAGGTTGATGTATTAAATTGATTATGCAAAGTGTGATGTAAAATGAGAAGGTGGATCAGCTTTTTTTTAATTGGCAATAATTTTATTATATATAACAAATTTTATTAGACTAGATCTTTTTATAAAAATAAAAAATAAAAATAGGCCCAATAAAGTCCAACCCATTTCTACCCACCCACCCTAAACCGACACCCGACAAACCCGAACCCGAATTAAAAAACCGACGAAGTTAGGCCTATAAATATCACCCGCGGATTGGACCGGTTTCACATTTTTGGCCCGAAACCGCCCAAACCCGCCCGATGTCCACCCCCTAGCCTCTTTTACAACATCAAGAGCAACATACCTAGCCTCAATAGTTGAGAGTGCTACTATGTGTTGTAATGAGGCTTTCCAGTTGATAGGATTCCCAAACAAAATGAAAACATAACCAGTAAGAGACATTATTTTATCTGAATCCCCTGCATAATTTGAATCTGCATAGCCTTGAACTGGTTATGTGTCGTCACCTTTGCAGTATACCTAACCCGTATCTTGAGTTCCTCTACGTATCCACTTGACAGCATGCCAATGATCATTTTCTAGATTCCCGATAAACTTGTTGGTCACACTGACATCGTGTGAGATATTTGGCCTAGAGCATACCATGGCATACATTATGCTTCCAATTGCACTAGCATAAGGAACATACCTTATTTTTTCTTTTTCTTCTTCTAAGAGAGGTGACATGGTTGAAGACACTTTAAAATGAGCAGCTAAGGGAACACTTGTAAGTTTGGCATTATACATATTAAAGTTTCTCACTACCTTACTTAGATAGCCTTTCTGTGAGACTATTAACTTGATCTTGTCTCTATTTCGAATTATATCCATTCTTAAAATTCTCTTGGCTAGATCAAGATCTTTCATTTCAAATTCATCCTTCAATTGACCTTTCAGCATATCAATATGCTTCATATCCTTACAGGCTTACATTATATCATTCACATATAGCAAAAGATAGATGAATGTATTACTGGTAAGCTGTTTGAAATAAACACAACAATCATAATTACTTTTAACATAATTATGTTTTAGCATGAAAGAATAAAATCTCAAGTACCATTGCCTAGGTGATTGTTTGAGTCCATGGAGCGATATTATTAGGTGGCACACCCAATCATCCCTGCCTTGAACCTTAAACCCGCTTGGTTGTTTCATGAGAATGGTCTCATTCAAGTCTCCATGTAGAAAAGTTGTTTTGATATCCATTTGCTCCAATTCCATGTCAAAATATGCAACCATGGAGAGTAGGATCCTGATTGATGAATGTTTAATTACTCGCGAAAATATCTCATCATAATATATCCATTCCCTTTGTGTGTAGCCTTTAGCAACCATCCTTGCTTTGTATCTTGGAGCTTCAACTCTTGAAATTCCCTTTTTCTTGAATATCCATTTGCTTCTAATGATCCTGGCTCCTTATGGTTTCTCCAATTTTTGACATTCTTTACTTTTAACTGCTTCATCAAAAGTTCTAGGTTCTTCACTGTTGATTTCTTCAGTAGTATGAAAATCATAGCTTATCAAATATTATGAGAAACCATACATGTTAGGTGGCTTGATGTTCCTTCTATCCCTATCTCTTGCAAGTAGGTAACCAATCTCATTTTCTTGAATTTTATTTGCTTGAGTATTTGTTTCATCGCTATTGGACTCGACTAACTGAGCTGGTTCTAGTTGTGGCCTACTTTATTTTATAGGCTCCACCTCATACTCAAATCTATTTAGATCTTTCTAGTTTGAGACTTGATCTTCATGATCATTCATAGATTTGTAGAGACTTCTTTCATGAAATTTTACATCTCTATTTATGATGCATTTCTTATTCTCAATGCACCATACTCTATACCCATTCACACCATTAGGGTAACCCACAAAGAAACCTTTTTTAGTTCTAGGAGCTTACTTTCCCTCATTCACATGATAGTAAGCAGTTCAACCAAACACCTTGAGATTACTCTTATTAGGAGCCTTTCCACATCACACCTCTTGAGGAGTTTTCAGATTAATTGCACTAAAATGACTCAAGTTTATGAGATATCAAGTTGTATGTGCAGCTTCAACCCATAATTTGATAGGCATTCTAGAATTCGATAATATGCACCTCATCCCCTCAAGAATGGTTCTATTCATCCTTTCATCCATACCATTTTGTTGAGGAGTATTTCTAACAGTGTTGTGTCTAGTGATGCCATGTTGTTTACAATAACTAGTAAACTCTTCACTACAAAACTCCAATTCGTTATCAGTTTTGAATTTTTTTATCTTCCTATTTGTTTCAGTTTCTATCAAAGTCTTCCATTATTTGAATAAATTAAATGTTTCATCTTTACTTTTAAGCAAGTAAATCCAAACTTTCCTATTGCAATCATCTCGAAAAATGATGATGTATCTATTACCTCCATGTGAAGCTATCTTGGCTGGACACATAGATCCCTATGGATGTAGTATAGGATTCCCTTGGTACAGTGTTGGCCAGTTGTGAACCTTACCCTATGTATCTTCCCATATACACAATGCTCACAAAATGGCAGATTTCCAATACTATCACCACCTATAACTCCTTGTTTGCTCAGAATTTGCATACCTTTGAGGCTGACAAGACCCAACCTTTGATGCCAAAAACTAGTTTTGTATGTGCTAGACATTGCAATTGTTGCAGTTCTTATGTTGGTATAACCCTTGAGGATATATATGCCATTTTTCATGTGACCTTTCATTATCACCAAAGCACCTTTCATAACCTTCAACATACCATTTGCTACCTTATAGGAATAACCTGATTCTTCTAGCATTCCCAGAGATATTAGATTTCTTTTGAGCTAAGGAACATATCTCACACCAGTTAACACATTTTGTGTACCATCTTTAAGCACCGACTTCATTGATCCAATGCCTACAACTCTGCACTCTGTGTTGTTTCCCATGATGACCCTCCCAACATTAGTTTTGTCATATCCAATAAGCCAATGTTTCCTTGGAGTTATATGATAAGATCACCCTGAGTCCATAACACATTCTTCATTTGAAATGTTTGTAGTTGCCATTCGAACCTCAGCACTTAGGTATCCTTATGAAGCAATTGATGCACTTCCAACCTCATCTTCATTATCATTCTATTTCTTAGACTTTCTTTATAGACAATCCTTTTTGAAATGTCCTTCTTTATTACATTGAAAACACCTTTTCTTGATTTTATTTGTATCATTCTTATCACCTTTAGACTTCTTTTTTGAACCCTTCTTCTTGGATTTCTGCTTCATAAACAACCCTTCACTACTCCCTTCCTCTTTTCCTTCAGATTTTGTTTTCAACTCCTTTGAATTCAATGTTGATTGAACATCTTCAAGGGGATAAAGAATCTTTACCATAGATAAGTGTATCACTTAAGTGCTCATAAGAGCTTGGTAAAGAACTGACAAGAAGTAGAGCTTGGTCTTCATCATCGATGCTCACATCTATGTTCTCAAGATCAATGATAATCTTGTTGAACTCATCAATTTGTTCCTCCGCAGATCTTCTAGTTTGCCTCTTGAACTTGTAGATATTTTGTTTCAAATAAAGTCTATTTGCCAATGGTTTGGTCATGTACATATTTTTTAACTTGAGCCAAATTGTTGCTACACTTTTCTCTTTTGCAACTTCCCTCAATGATTTGTCTCCCAGACTCAAGATCTACGTGCTATGAGCTTTCTCCATGATTTCTTTTTTCTTCTGCTAAGCCCTAATGAACCAATAATGCTTTCATCTTGAGACGCCAAATGTTGAAATCATTTTTGCCATTGAACTTTTCTGTGTCGAATTTTGTAGTCGCCGCGATTCCCATGATCGCAACCGAAGCAACTGATACCACTTTTTAATGTTGTTAACAAACTTAGACTTGTTGTTGTTGTTAACAGACTTTAAAAAAAACAGAATTGAATGATAAAAAAAGAAGAAATAATCAACACCACATATTGGTAACTCAGTTTATAGATTAACTCATATGTCTGGGGGACTGGATTCGAGCATAAGAAGTTTCCACTATGTTCAAAGTTTACAAGATTATTCACCAGAACTTTGATCAAGTTCTTCTCTAATCTCACTTTTTTCTTTTGTGTTTTACAAGTGTTTTCCTTATATCACATACAAAAGAGAATGAAGCATTTTATATAAGCCTAGTTGAGCAACTGCCTCTAACTGCTTGCAACATAATTAGTTACCTATTTGAAATTGAAAAAAAAAAACAACTAGAAAGGAGATTGAACCCAATATTGGACCTAAGAGGGAACCTTAGAAGAAAAGACCCAAACATTTGTATACCACATCCCAACAGTCTCGTTAGATAGTTAACTTAATGTCGAAATCCTTTACGACAATGAAGGTAGCTCCCCACTCATTCTATGCAAATCATATTCTCATTAATCTAAAAGATGTGTTGTTATAATCATCTCTTACTATGTAGATATGTTATAATTTGCACATATCACTACTATTATAATTCCAATAGTAAGAAGTGAAAAACAAAATGTGCATATCACTGCATCACATTATCATGATAAGTGCTTTATTTGTGTTTTATATGATTATGTGAAACTAAGTGTTATTCTTATGTTAAGATGATTGTTATCATGCTTTTAATGCGATATGTGCTAGCAACTAGAAAAATCATGTGTGCAAATTGTTATTATCACTTGTTGTCACGTGTCGTTATTGAACATGTTATTTGTTACTATACCATAATAAATATTTATTTGTTGTTATACTTGATATATGGGAGGAATGTATTTCATATGTGTATGTGTTTATTCTACATGTTTTATACCATTTAGATTATTTCAAATTACTCACTATGAGTTGCTTGTATTTGGCATTTGCGTTGAGTGAACCAAACACTTTATAGGTTAAATATGAAGCTATAAAATTTGAATACAATGTCGTGATTATTGTGCCGAATATGTCTACTACAATTTCTTATACTATAATATTAGTGTAGGGGAATCCTACCATGATCATGCAATATTGGGATGGAAATTTGATATATTTAATTATTTGGGATTTTATATTTTGAAAGTATATTTTGTTAAGAAAAATAGACCTTGAGTTTTGCCAATGAATGCTAAGGATATAATTATAAAAAATCCTCAAGAAATAGACATCTTAATAGTAAAAATAACTAACAAAAAAGTAAATGAAGAGCATAATAGAGAGGAACAATAGAGTAGACAAAAAAGAAAAATGGCAACGTAGCAGAGAATCAACAGGCAAAAGCTAGATTATATATTTTTTTAATTTAGTTATTGTGTTATCTAAACAAATACTACAAAATTTAGTTATTATATATATATATATATATATATATATATATATATATATATATATATATATATATATATATATATATAGATAGAGAGAGAGAGAGAGAGAGGTAAAATTAATGTCTTTTAGAAGTGTGTATTGATTTCCATCAATACATATAAATATAGTATATAGTATTATGTTATTAATTGTAAATTAGAGTTTTCATGTAATAATACAATTTTTGTTTGTGAAATTAATGTCTTTGACATGGCTTGTTCCTTCATGATGAGTTTGCAGTGTGTCCCATACTTCCTTAACAGTTGTGCATTCATCAACTCTTTCGCTTTCTTCCCTGCTCAAAGCACACGATAAGAATAATTGAGTTTTAGAATTTAGAAGTACCTTAGTTTTGTCTTCAGGTGTCCAGTCTATTTCTTTCTTTTCAGCAGTGGTTGAATCATTTTGATCAACTCCTGGTATGAAATCTCCATCTATAAGGATGTGCCACATTCCTGTATCTTGAGATTTCAGAAACAATTGCATCTTGTTCTTCTAGAAGTAGTAATTTGTTCCATCAAAGTAATGAGGTATGTTTGAAGATCCTCCTTCAACAATGTATTTTGCTTTTGACATTTTTTCTTCTAGATCTTTACTCTAGCACTTATTAAAGTGTTTACTCTTTAGAGACCTTACTCTGATGCCAATTGAAGTAGCAATGTCAATTTACAAGGAAGGGTGTTTGAATTTTAAATTCACCAATTTAAAATTTCCTGTTAAAATCTTAAGAAAATAACTCAAGAATGATCTTGGTTATGAAAACAAAAAAAGGATAATGTTATTGGTTATGGAAACGTTCTTGGTTAGTTAAAATCACAGTTTTAGTTTATCTATTTAACTTGATAATCAAAATGACTGAAAGTAAATAGAGATAAGGAAGAGATATCACACAAAGATATATCCTGGTTCACCCAACTCGGGCTATGTCCAGTCCTCACAACTGTGAGATTTTCCAATAAGTGTTCAAATGGAGAACATTCTTGGTTTTACACGGTTTTTGTTAAGATCAACCTTGATTTGTAACAGCAATTCCTTTCCACCTAGAAAGGATTCAATCACCTATCAATCTTGAGAGGATTTTACAATTCACCTTTTAACCATACAAGGATTTTTACAAAACTATTCTAACTATAAACAACCCTTATAGTTTTGAGTTTACACAATAATGATTTAAAGAGATTGGTAGAATCTGATTATGCTTAACTCGTGTTTGAGAATATATTCTTGACAAAATAACTCAATAATACGATCTGGATATATGAAGATAGATTCAGAACTGATTCTCTTGCAAATGAGAAATTTTCAAGTATGTAAGTGTGTGTGATTGATGGATTTTCTTAGCACTTGAAGTTCTGCATTTTCCTTGAGCTTGGGGCTTCTTTTATAGGCTTCAAGGAGGTTGATGACAACTATTTTGACCGTTGAAAAGGTGCCAGCTGTCATGTGTCATACTTGACCATAGACCAAACTTTTGGAACTTTGAATGTTTTTGTTTTGAACATTTTGCGTTTCTGGTTCGGTGTTAACCATGTCTAATTTGTAGCTTCTCATTTTTGACTGTGATGATCCTTTGTTTACGCACACAAACATCCCAGAGATGTGCTTAATAGATTCAAATTAACACTGCCTTTTGATTCGTGCAAAACAGGCTGGAGAATGATGAAATAAGGCTGGAGAATGATGTAACAAGGCTGGAGAATGATGGTCAATAAGCTGGAGAATGTTTGTATCATTATGGACTGATGTCATCATACTGGAGAATGATGTTGATCATTCTGGAGATAGTTGTTAATCATTCTGGAGAAAGATGTTTGCTGGTGAAGATCATGTGTAACATGCTGGAGAATGTTTATCAATCTAGAGACTGATGTTACACTGTTGGAGAATGATCATTTGTCACTTTTGCTTTGAGTTGTGGTCATTAATCTTTGATCCTTTTGAGTGATTCTTTTGCTCTTATGAGAGCTGTATATTCATAGTATATGAACTGGAAATCCATTTGCGATTTGCAAGAGCTTTCCTTGCATTAAAAACTTATTTGACCTTGCTTGCTGAAAATGAGAAAAACGTGGAGAACGTTCTTGGTTTTCCAAATTATGCCAAGAACGTTCTTGGTTCAGTCTTGTTCATTTTTAACACTTTCTTTAAACTGATTCCGTTTGCATTTGCTTTGTATCTATCTTGAATTATTACACTCAAAAGCACATGTTAAATTAACACATAATTTAGAATCATAATTAGAGTCTTTAATTAACTTTTATTTGTTTACATCAAAACATTAATTTGGGATTTTGTCTCAACATAATTGTTATATAAAAAAATGAGTTTTAAAATTATGTACAAGTTGTGCCTTAACAACTCGTTGATAATAAGATGTCATATCTAGTTAATCATATAAAAATAATTTTTTATTGATTGATTTGTTTTTGAAAATGAGTTTTAGAACTACCAAAGTGTCACAACTTATGTCTTAACAACTCAAAGATTAAAGGAAAGTTACGTCTAGTTAACCATTTAAAAGTAATTTTTTATTGATTAATTTGTTTTCAAAAATGAGTTTTAAGATTATGAAGTTGTCACAACTTGTGTCCTAACAACTCAAAAATTTAAAGAAAGTCACATTCTTTTAATATTTGATTGTATTTTTATTTTTAGGAGACTTAATAATTTTTTTTTTGAGAATCGATCGAAATCCAAATTTTAAAGAAAGGGTAAATTATAGTTGTATCACAAAATAAATAAATAAATAAAACGTAAAGGAAAATAAATGGGCCAATAACCCAACTTGAATCAATTTGAAATAGTTGACAAAAAAACTGGTAAAAAACAATCTTTTAAAAGAATAAAAACCTAAACGAATGTTGTTATTATTAAACAAAGGAAAAGCGTAAAGAGAATGTGAGGGCTATACATGTGTCGTTCAGAGGGAGGAAAAAACAAAGTCGTTTAGAGGGAGAGAAAGAAAATGGTTGGGAGAGAGAAACAAATGGAAGGTAAGTTTGAGAGAGAAGAGAGAAGACGAAGGGCGTCACGGTTTGTGGTAGGCCGGAGTCAATCGTTGGCGTGATGGCTCAACAGGTTGTTGGAGTTGCGTGTAGTAGACGGAGACGGCAGTAGTAGTATTTATCATCTTTTCTCTCTATTTTGTATTCACGTTTTTTATTTGATTATTTTCTTGTTGATTGTGTTGTTAAAATGAATTTGTGTTTGTTTATGGCTATGACTTGATTTGATAAAAGAGTATGGTGGATTTTTGAATCTCTCTAACTTTTCCTTCGCTGATTTTTTTCTTATTTTGTTCCTTTTTTTTGTTTCAGAAAAAAAAAAAACCTTTGTTCTTTCCCTTTTTTTGCGGAGAAAACAAAGTCGCCCATTTTCTATGTTACTATTTTTTTTAAGAAACAGAAGAAAAAAACCCATTCCTGTTTGATTTTTTGTTATCAATTTATAGGCTACAATGATGAATCTTTGTGTCTATGTGATAAATTGAGGTCTGATTTTTCTATTGTTTTACATAAATTATGGGGTTGTGTAGAGATGAAAAGGGTATAGAGTGGCTAAAACTTTTTTTTTTTTGTCAGCATTTTTAAGGAATATTATAACCTTGTTGGTAAAAAAAAAATGGAGTAAAAAAATAACATGAAAAGAAAGGGAAAGAAGGCTGACAAGATAGGAGGGGGAGGCTGAAAAGAAATGTGGGAGGCAAAGAAAAAAAGATAGTACATTTGTTGTTTTTTTTTATTTGTTTTGAGTGTAATGTAATGGGAACTAATTATGAACTCATATTTGTAAAATAGTGATTTTTTTTAGATTTTATAATAATAATTGTAAAATGTTTATTAAATATATTACTTTATTTTTTTGAATTATTTTTACTGGTCGACAAAATTGAGGTACTACATTAGTATAAATGCTAAGGTTGAGATCTGCTGAAATGGTTGGAATATGTTTTCCTTTGAAATGTAAAAGTCATTGAATGATGCTTCAAGGTTCTACAACATTTAAGTGCAGAATATAAACCAAATGTGCTTGTCAGCAGTGCAAATAAATAGAATGATATTGAGATTCTTTATGTCTAAGCTTTCATTAAATCCATTATACTGATGTTAAAACATATTAAATTGCTTTATGATTCTAAATTGTAAGCATAAGTATTTAGGTTACCATATTAGCCACTTGAAATCCATTCATTATACTATTTCGATATTTAATTAATTGATATTTACTTAGTGTCCTCATAATAAGTATTTAGCATAAACATACAAGGACTAAAAATGCTAAGGATCAATACACATCACTTAAGCATAACTAATTCATATTAAAATCCATATAACCCAATACAATTATTTCAGCTCATAGCGAGTATAATAGAAACCATACACAAGAAATATAAGCTTACATCCATTATCAATTAAAATAAGTAAAATATAAATAACCTAAGTTGAACCACCAAATGAACTAATGATTTGTTAGCCACCAATGCTTAAGTTAGAGATACAACAACTCAGTCGAAGAAACAACACCTTGCTTTGGTTTTTCTATAGAGGAATGAAAATAGAATGAAAGTTGGAGGTAAACGATGGAGACTGGAACTACAATCAGATATAGGATAGAGAGTTTCTTAATGTCATATTTATACTCTCTCCCTTTACATAATGAGCCAACTCTCAAATATCAGACCAAGAGAGAAAAGGCCCAGAGAATAAGGAATATTCCTTGTCATTGCAATTTGCACGAGTCACCCAGAACCACACGTTTTGTCTTATCTGGCAGTGTCCTTTCTCATACTTTCAACTCCAGCTCAATAATGCAATTACCTTCAATTCTGCTCAAGATAAATCAATCACACACTACCTTCACACTACACACTACACAAAATACGTGAAATCTAACAAACAAATGCACGAAGTTGTGCTTAACTCTAACTAACTCTAAAATTAAATATTTCAAAATAAACTAAGCAAACTAATATAAATTACCCAATCACCATGTAATAATTCAATGTAAAAAAGCTAGATAACTTTTATTTATAAGAATCGTCAAAATGACAAAGTGAATTATGTTTGCTTTAGGAATGTGATATCTTTAGCTCATGTGAAACATTTTTGTAAATCCGAATTTATCTGTTGTAAATGTTATTAAAAATAGTGCAATTATCAAATATATTATTTTAGAGTTTAGGATGTCATAATATTAGTTGAAGAGCAGAAATGTGAGATTCACATATTTCATCTCCCAACTAGTGAAATAGTTATCGGTGTCAGTTATTTGAAATGGGAGGAAGAATGTCAATAATTGATAGGTCATCCCACTACAAAATCAGACAACAATCTTGTTAATTTAACTTAAATGAGTAAAAGATACATTCTCAACACTTACATAAGACACACTAAATTTTGAAAAGGCTTAATTGTAGTTTTGATACTCTTGATTTCACCAATTCATAAATTTGGTTATGTTATTTTAAAATCTGTTAGTTTTGGTCTCATCCTCGTATTTTTTAACTAAAATGATAATTTGATATATTTTAGATGACGTATAATACATTTTCATGAAATAGAACCATCAAAATTGATAATTATTTATATGTTATTAATTAAATTAAAAATAATAATAATTCCATAAATTGAAATTAAATTCTTAAATGGTGTATTGAAATTTCACGAGGATTAATAATTCAACCTCATTGTATCGTATGTCGTGTCGTTTAAAATATATCGCATCGTAATTTTTTAGCTAAAAAGTTAGTGGAGACTAAAAAATTGAATTTTAAAATAGGGAACTGATTTATCGAATTGGTGAAAATAGATGACTAAAACAACAATTAAGTATTTCAAAAAAAAGCAAATTGTAGAGCATACATAACATCTATGACCGTTAACCTCTAGATGTTCGACAAATACAACAACAAAGTTCATTTCATATGGTTGCCATTGTTGAGGGATATATGGAAGAAGTGAGGTTAACTTTTGATAAGAAAAGAGAAAGTTAGCTACTCAAATTGTTGAATACAAAATTATTTTCTTCACTAAAAAATGGTGATTAGCCACGCCACGGTTAAAATCGTGCCAAACTTGTGCGTGATTAAATAAAAGGTATATTTCAATTTATAAAGAGTGCTGAAATATTTGGGTGGATAATAAGAACACCACATTGCCATTATTGTACCATTTTTATTCTTTAATTGAAATGTCATAAGTAAAAATTATTAATGATACAATTGTAATGTAAATTTTTTATCTCACATATTAAGTTTTAAATTTTTTCTACAGTACACATTGGGATTGACTAGTAAATCGCCTTTTGAAATCTGGTAGAATTTTAAGTCAATTTTTTTATCATAATCTACTATAATATTTTAGAGGATTTTTTTTTCAATAACCTAATTAATTTATTTTATCAATTTATTCTCTTTTGAAAATTACATATTAAACTACATTTTTTATTTAGTTTTGCAAATGATAATTTTCTTAAAGAAGTTAAAGTTTACAAAAACCACTACCTTAAGTTATTATTTTGTTTTTTTTTTTAATTAAATAAGTTGTCTTTTAAAAAAAAGACTTCTTACATCCAAAATTTTGTTTTGTTTAAGTTAATATATATATATATATATATATATATATATATACAACACAAATTTTACAAACCACATTTTCGAGGTTTTCTCGCACATACTAGATTTTGACGACGTCTTGATATATTATGAGTTTGTTATTCGTCTTCATCTTCTTGTTCTTGAGAATATCGAAAGAAAGTGCTGCAGAAGAACTATTTCCACCTTCAGTCCAGTTGGATATTTGATTTAACGGAGTATATGCATTTCCAAACAACTTTTTCAATCGAATTAAAAGATAAATCATTCGAGAGAATAAGATTGCAACTACAAGTAATAGTTAGATTAGATAGTAATTTAATAGTTCAGTTAGACAACATTGATGAGTGAAAGTGACAAATAATTTAAAAAAAAAAAAATGTGAAAAATCTTCGAAACAGATGTGTCATTCACATGTTATTCAGTGTAATAAAAATAATAATATAGCAACTTATTAATAGGTGAGTTTGAAGTGTGACCTTAACATTTCTCAAAAGTCTTTTTATATCATTTATTTTTTCCAAAAATGGAATAATAAAAAAATCCAAATCACCGTTTACCCTTTTTTTTTTTTATCCAACGTCATCGTTTTCCCTTTTATTTTTTAATTTTCATTATTGAGTCAACAAATAGTTTATTTTCATTTTCATTTTTCCCTCACTTGTCTACAGTTATAATAACTTATACCAGCCCCACTAACATAAATGAACATAAATGAAGAAAAACCCAAAAGTCGCACCAACACCAACACTAACACTCACACTCACTCTTCCATTCACCCACCTTCCAAATTCTCCAAAATTCTTCTCTCAATTCTCAAAACCCTATTTTCACTCTTCTTTCTCCTCACCTTTGGTAACCTTCATTCTCTTTCTTTTAAACCTAAAACCAAAACATGTAATATCAAATATCTTTTTTTTTGTTTTTGTTTTTTTTTAATTTGTCTAATACTTGTTTTCCTTCGATTTTCAGTTTTTGCGTAGCTATCAATGGAGTCATCTGTTGATTTACCAGCTAAACGCACCGCTCCAACTGGTATAAACACTCTTCATTTCCTTCTCAATTTTTTGTTTGTTATTTTCTTTCTTTCTTTTTTTTTTCTTCTTGAAAATAGAACATAATTGTTGATCGGAAGGTGTACCGGTGATTTTCTCGCTGCGTTTTCTGCTGCATTTTCGTTTTTTGTTTTTTCCTTTTCGTTTATTTGGTTAATTGTTTTTTGTGGATTATTTGCATGCTGCAACGTGAATAAATTTGGGGCCATTTGACCTGTTTAGTTCGTGGAGATCATTTTGTTAATTTTTTATTAAACTACATTTTTTATTTAGTTTTGCAAATGATAATTTTCTTAAAGAAGTTAAAGTTTACAAAAACCACTACCTTAAGTTATTATTTTGTTTTTTTTTTAATTAAATAAGTTGTCTTTTAAAAAAAAAGACTTCTTACATCCAAAATTTTGTTTTGTTTAAGTTAATATATATATATATATATATATATATATATATATATATATATATATATATATATATATATACAACACAAATTTTACGAACCACATTTTCGAGGTTTTCTCGCACATACTAGATTTTGACGACGTCTTGATATATTATGAGTTTGTTATTCGTCTTCATCTTGTTCTTGAGAATATCGAAAGAAAGTGCTGCAGAAGAACTATTTCCACCTTCAGTCCAGTTGGATATTTGATTTAACGGAGTATATGCATTTCCAAACAACTTTTTTCAATCGAATTAAAAGATAAATCATTCGAGAGAATAAGATTGCAACTACAAGTAATAGTTAGATTAGATAGTAATTTAATAGTTCAGTTAGACAACATTGATGAGTGAAAGTGACAAATAATTTAAAAAAAAAAAAATGTGAAAAATCTTCGAAACAGATGTGTCATTCACATGTTATTCAGTATAATAAAAATAATAATATAGCAACTTATTAATACGTGAGTTTGAAGTGTGACCTTAACATTTCTCAAAAGTCTTTTTATATCATTTATTTTTTCCAAAAATGGAATAATAAAAAAATCCAAATCACCGTTTACCCTTTTATTTTTTTATCCAACGTCATCGTTTTCCCTTTTATTTTTTAATTTTCATTATTGAGTCAACAAATAGTTTATTTTCATTTTCATTTTTCCCTCACTTGTCTACAGTTATAATAACTTATACCAGCCCCACTAACATAAATGAACATAAATGAAGAAAAACCCAAAAGTCGCACCAACACCAACACTAACACTCACACTCACTCTCCCATTCACCCACCTTCCAAATTCTCCAAAATTCTTCTCTCAATTCTCAAAACCCTATTTTCACTCTTCTTTCTCCTCACCTTTGGTAACCTTCATTCTCTTTCTTTTAAACCTAAAACCAAAACATGTAATATCAAATATCTTTTTTTTTGTTTTTGTTTTTTTTTAATTTGTCTAATACTTGTTTTCCTTCGATTTTCAGTTTTTGCGTAGCTATCAATGGAGTCATCTGTTGATTTACCAGCTAAACGCACCGCTCCAACTGGTATAAACACTCTTCATTTCCTTCTCAATTTTTTGTTTGTTATTTTCTTTCTTTCTTTTTTTTTTCTTCTTGAAAATAGAACATAATTGTTGATCGGAAGGTGTACCGGTGATTTTCTCGCTGCGTTTTCTGCTGCATTTTCGTTTTTTGTTTTTTCCTTTTCGTTTATTTGGTTAATTGTTTTTTGTGGATTATTTGCATGCTGCAACGTGAATAAATTTGGGGCCATTTGACCTGTTTAGTTCGTGGAGATCATTTTGTTAATTTTTTGGCTTAATTACAGTTTTGGTCCCCCTATTTTAGCTGAATCGCGAAAATAGTCTCCCATTTTATTTCTTCCCAATTTTTGTCCCCGAACAGAATTTTGATCCAAAATTTGATGAAATGTCACTTTTTTAAGCTACACTACACCATTTATGATAATAGATTTCAGGTATAATTGTTGCACACGAGATCTTGAGGCATGGTGTGGATTAAATAAGCCTAAAAAAAATGACATTTCATCAAGTTTTGGACCAAAATTCTGTTTGGAACCAAAAATGGGGAGAAATAAAATGGAGAGACTATTTTCGTGATTCAGCTAAAATAGGGGACTAAATCTGCAATTAAGCCTAATTTTTTTCTCTGTAGATTTAATTTAGGTTTATTTATGTGATTTTTTTACCGGTATTTATTTATGTGATTTAATTTGTAGTTTATATTATTATACCATATATTATAAGGTCTATGTTTTGGTAAAAAATTGCTTATATGATGTAACTTTTGCCAACTGTATTTGTAACCTTATTTTTTTGGAAATATGTTCCGAACCCTTTTTGTTACTGCATGGCCTTTCATTCCACCCCTCAGTACAGGCAGTGAGGTGTTCTGAAAGTGCTGACATTGAAGAGCATTGGGTTATTCAGTCATTTCCCCTTTCCCCTCTAAAGCCCTCTATCCAAACAAGTGGAATACTTCGTGCATGTTCCTTTCTCTGCCTAAACTAACACACACCCCTCACTCTGGGACTGGCTTGAGTCATTTTGTGCATGTTTGGTATGGCAGTGGATTTGCCAGAATCACCGCGGTGACTCACTACTATTCTGGCTAACCCACTGTGACACCAAACTTATACTTTTTTGAGAAGTGAACATGCACGAAGTATTCCACTTGTTTGGATGGAGGGTTTTAGAGGGGAAATGAATGAGAGGATAACAGTTTATTTTAAACAAAAAATGTATTCACTAATTTAGAAAAATCTAGAATAAAAGGAAAAAAAAATGACATATTATTCACAATAGTTGGTGTTTTAATTTCTTGATCATTTTTGTAAAATTTGTATATCTCTTTCTACAAACTTCTCTTCTCCTTTCTTTCAAAACCCTTCTGTGCTTGAATCAGTGGGCAGGGGCTGAGAATCCTGTAATATGAAAATGATGCTTTGGTTTGGTTGTATATTACTAGGGATTGGATCTATGGGGACCTAATTGCTCACATATCATGCATGACCTTCCTGCTTAAAACTCAAAAAATGGCGGGTTCAAACCCTTTCTTTTATTTAAAAACTTATTCAATTCGATGAGCTGCTGAATGGAGTTGAAACTGTGTTGGTCCGTGTAGAATCATGTTTAAATTTAAGTCCAATTGAATTATATAAGCCTTTATAATATAGTTTTTGTTCTTGCTATTGGTACTTGTATTATACTTCCTTAGGATGCATCAACTTGTTGGATCGTGTGGATTTGCACAGTATTCATATTCAATATATGGCCCTTGAAAGGAATATCTTTAGTTTCTGAGTATAGTTGATGTCGTTTCTTCCATTAACAACATTTTGCATTTATTCATGTATTTCAAATTGTTCAATATTTTGTTTATTTGAAGCAAAAAACGCATTGATGGATATCTGTATCAGATGAATTTTAATAAATTTCATTTTCTTAAACCAGGAATCTCTCCAGAAGGGGGGAACAAAAAACATAAATTATCAAGTGATAGCTTGCCATATGCACATGGTAATGCGATAGATTACAAAAATCCTTATGCAATCTCAGATGTTGTAAATCGTTTAGAAAGTGGAAAATTTGGAAGTGTGACAAAGGATATAGAGGCCCTTATAACCCGGAAAATGCAAATATTGGGCCCTTACTTTGCAAAATATCCTAGACTTGTTAATCAGTTATTGAAAGTGGTGACGAATCATGATGAAGTAACTGAAAAATCAGAAAATAAAATAGTTACTGTTTTGCCACATCATAATGTCATAGATTTGGATGGGGGGCACATTGAAAAGGATGTTCCTGCAACACCATTTCCTGTTGTAATAATTGATTCAGATGAGGAAGATGATAGGGATCAAAAGTCTTATGTTCCGTTTTATGAAGTTTTATTGCCAAAACCAGTTCAGTCTCCTGCATTAAAAAGGATTGTAAGCTTTGCCCTGCTTTTATAATCCTTCAAATATGCCTTTTATTTGGGTTGTATCTCTCTTGAGCTGATTTGACTGAACTTTAGTATTTCATTTTATCATTTGTGGCAGAAGATTCTTGTAAATGTATAATTGACCTCTTTTTGAATTATTCTCTTTTCCTTAATTCTGCTTTTTTTTTCTTTCAAGAATGTATTGCCTTATTTTTTTTATATGTATAAAGCTGATTCTTCTGGAGATGAAGAGGCTAAAGATATAATTTAGTCTAACAAATATTTGGAAGACATGTTTTAAAAAGTTAATTATGTAATTTATATATTTTATGACTCATTCTATATGTTTTCACTTTTTTTGCATATTTTGTATGAACTTTCTACACGGGTTGTTTGATGCTCATAAAAGTAGAATCCTTTGTAAGATTTTGTGTATTAGGATTGAAAATTGTAGATACCTTTCTTGATAAGATACTCGTCTTTCTTTAACAATGCAAGTTGTTTCATTGACATAGAGCATCATGAAGAGTTTTTTTCTCTGTTAAGCCAACTCCATAGTGGGAAAAGGAATGTTATTGTCATTGTTTCACTGACATTCTTTACTATACTATACTCTGTGCAACAATGCTTTATAGGGGTATCATGCTCCCAATGCTTCCCATGAAAGTGGAGATCTAAAATTTGAAACAAGTCTGCCTTGTAAAGATGAGACAAAGAAAGATAAAGGTGTCTATGTTGGTGTACATGAGGATGAAGATCACGAGGTTGATGCTGTAGATGACGGGCTAGATGATATCTGGAGGGAGATGTCGATGGCCATAGAAACTTCTAAAGTATGGTTACATTATTTTGATTTTCAATAAGAACAACTATCTTTGTCAAGTAGATTTTCCCCCTACTCAATTTGACCTTTTTTTCTTGTCATTTTGTTGGTAGTGTTTCCTTAAAATCTATCTGTTAAGGATTCTGGGATAAAGCATTTTTCATATGAAAATAAGGGGAAATTATGGCAGAATGGATTATTGTTTGGGGAGTGAATTGATATATAAAGATTACAGAATTATGACATGAATATTCATCGATTTATGTGGAAGATTAATTGAATGTGTTGTTGTTCACTAATAATGGGATGTCCATTTATATCAGCTATATTTGGTATAGATCAATTTGGTGTGGTCCAAGTGGTGGATACTTGGGTCCCTTAACCATTTGGCCACGGGTTCAACCCATTAAATAAATCTTAGTTACCTTGAGGGATTAGTCTCTACAGTTCCGTGTGGTAGGTACCTTGGTTTATCCAAAAAACTTTATTTAGTATTAGAGTATTTACGTATATGCTGGTGATCGTACTGTAATCCACGTAATGCATATTACATGTAATTTTATGTGCTAAACTTTTCTGAAATATGATATTTAACTATTTTGCTCTTTCAGTCTCTCTCTCTCTCTCTCACTGGTATACCCTTATATGATATGCATGTTACATTTAAAGCTTTTGTCACATTTACATTGTAAATATGTTTTTTCTCTGTTCAAAAGAATTATCTGTACACATATCATGGCAAGTTAGCTTTAAGAGCATCAGTAATGTTGTTTCTGTTACTAATACCTGAGATTGTTGCATTTGCATAGGTTGTACTTTTCTTTCTAGCATTGTTGAGAGGGGATACTATATCATATACTCCCTCTAGTCAGTATTATAAGCAAAAAAATGTCTTAAATCTTGGTCACTATTATAAGCAAAAGTTAACAACTTTTGACTCATTAAAGCCATTATTCCCAATACACCCTTCATATTTTTTTAAACTGAATTTTACTCATTAGTATCTCTTAGAGTTCCTTTTGGATTAATTAATTGCACTCCTGCTAGGACGTTTCTGACGATCCTCCTCCTGAAGAAGAAGAGGAACAAGATGCTGACTGTGATCATTCTTTCGTTTTAAAAGACGATCTTGGTTATGTTTGTCGCGTTTGTGGGGTTATTGACAGAGGAATTGAAACTATATTTGAGTTCCAATACAAGGTTAGACACTTGTCTCTGCATCAATAATTTTTTGGTCATAAGAACATTGCAATGCATGAATTGAGTTTTATAGTACGTGTCTTAAAAAAAATAGATGCATAGGTTGGTTGTTTCAACAAGGCATAATAATATGAAGAGTGAAACAGTTAGAATTTGCGAAACATGATGTGTTACAGAATCTCTTGTAATTTAAGGTTTCTGTCACCTATTTTGTGGGAAAATATTTATTTGATTCAATTGTAAAACATCCAGGAATGTCTGTACCGAACCAAAATGATATAATAGCACCTTAGGACATTTTATGACATGGGTTTAATTGCTTCGTAAAACAATGCTTTCTTCCTGATTGCTATTATATATATGCTGGAGTTGAGATTACTTATAGTTGGGATAGCAAGTGTTAAAATTGATTTGGTATTATTGTTATTATTTTCATTTCAATTTTATTGAAGGTTAAAAGGAGCACAAGAACTTATGTGTCCGATTCTTCGAATGGCAAAGAAAAAGTTGATGTATTTGGTGTTAAGATTGCTGACGATGATCTCATAGTAACTGAAATATCAGCACATCCTCGGCATGCAAATCAAATGAAACCACACCAAATAGAAGGATTCAATTTTCTTGTAAGAAACCTGGCGGGGGACAATCCTGGGGGATGTATCCTGGCTCATGCTCCAGGATCTGGAAAGACATTCATGATTATCAGTTTCATGCAAAGTTTTCTAGGAAAGTATCCCAGTGCCCGACCTTTAGTTGTACTTCCTAAGGGAATACTATCAACATGGAAAAAAGAGTTTCAAACATGGCAAGTTGAAGATATACCACTTTATGACTTTTACACTGTGAAGGCTGACAACAGATATCAGCAATTGGAAGTTTTGAAACTGTGGGTGGCTAACAAGAGTATCCTTTTCTTAGGATACAAACAGTTTTCTTCCATTGTCTGTGATAATTCTAATAACAACGCATCAATATCTTGTCAAGAGATATTGCTTAAGGTTCCTTCAATTCTCATTTTAGACGAGGGACACACTCCTCGGAATGAGAATACTGATATGGTACAGTCCCTTGCAAAAGTACAAACACCAAGAAAAGTTGTACTGTCTGGAACCCTATATCAAAATCATGTCAAGGAGGTATTTAACGTTCTCAATCTTGTCCGACCAAAGTTTTTACAGATGGAAACGTCCAAGCCTATTGTCCGACGCATTAAGAGTAGGATCTATATACAAGGTGTGAAAGCCTTCTCCGAGTTGGTCGAAAATACATTGCAGAAGGATCCAGATTTTAAAAGGAAAGTGGCTGTTATACATGATTTGCGTGAGATGACCAGCAAGGTACTTCACTATTACAAAGGAGATTTTCTTGATGAGCTTCCCGGCCTTGTAGATTTTACTGTGATTCTTAAACTCACTTCTCGACAAAAGCATGAAGTTGAGAAAGTTAAGAGGATATCTAGAAAGTTCAAGATGTCTTCTGTAGGTACTGCAGTATATCTGCACCCAAAATTGAAACCGGTTGCAGAAAAATGTGACGAAAAGTCTATATCAGATCATGTAATGGATGATCTAATAGAGAATATAGATGTAAGAGATGGGGTGAAATCAAAATTCTTTCGCAACATGCTGAACCTATGCGAATCAGCTGGAGAGAAGCTCCTTGTGTTCAGTCAATATCTCTTACCTTTAAAATATTTGGAAAGGATAACTATGAAATGGAAGGGTTGGAGTCTCGGAAAAGAAATCTTTGTAATTTCAGGAGAAACGTCGTCTGAAGACAGAGAATTGTCCATGGAAAAGTTTAACAATTCACCTGATGCAAGAATATTTTTTGGGTCAATCAAAGCATGTGGTGAGGGTATATCCTTGGTTGGCGCATCTCGCGTCATCATCTTGGACGTTCATCTGAACCCCTCAGTTACTCGTCAAGCTATTGGCCGTGCTTTTCGGCCAGGCCAGACAAAGAAAGTGTTTGTGTATCGATTGATAGCTGCTGATTCTCCGGAAGAGGAAGATCACAATACTTGTTTCAAGAAGGAATTAATTTCAAAAATGTGGTTTGAGTGGAATGAATATTGTGGTGAAAGTGCTTTCGAAGTTGAGACACTCGATGTTAAAGAATGCGGTGATCTATTTCTTGAAAGTCCATTGTTAGGCGAAGATGTAAAAGCTCTGTATAAAAGGTGAGACCACTCTTACCTTTTTACATATCATACGAAATAAGCCATTTATTTTGTCCTAATTCTTGATTTATTCGCATTTTTCAGGTAGATACATGGGTGGGTATAAACTTTTTGCTCTTATATCAAGAACATATTTAGCATTGTATTAAGATTCAGACAAATGTAGAGAGTTGACGAATTGAATTAGTTGTCTTTACAATTCACATTGATACATGTGATCCATCTTCCTTTGTGGTGGGATAGAGAGATGTGTAACTCATGAAATTTTCTTAACCATTCACATATGTGATCCATTCTGGTTGTTTGGTTTAGATGTTAATTGTTATTACAATGGTTGCTTTGCTTCGGAAATATATAACAACATGAAATCCAAATAGAATAACTTATGATTAAATGGTTCAAAATGTTGGAAGCTGGAAATAAGAAACTCCTTCGACATCAAAAGTCGATTCTTATACCCACAGAATTCAGCTTTTATTACAAAAAAAATCCAAAACGAGAAATGACGGTCTTTCACCTTTATTGATTTATCTACTGCTAGAAAGTTAAAAATAATGTATAAAATTTAATGTACTTAACCCCATTGAACATCATTGCTTAAACCCGGGACGCGTCTAACTCAACGGTTGCTTTATATAGTTGATGATCATATAGATTAAGTTAACTTTTCTTTTCTGTTTTTCAAAATTAAATTATGCAAATGCTAAATTATTTTACATGAGTAAGTCATAATTTTGTTTATATTATTTTTTATATAGATCGAAATTTTATCTCATCAATTCTCACCACAAATAAATTTTGCTATAAAATTTAATGATTAAACCATCCGTTTTAGTCTTTAAACTATCACTATTTAATTAGTCTATCAACTATTAAAATCTACTAATAGATCTCTAAATTATTCTTAAATTCAATTGTTTAGTCCCTCCATCAATATTCTCTTATGGATATTCTTGACTATTTTTTTTTTTTTATTGTTTAGTTCTTAAATTATGGTTTTAAATTGTGGTTACTGTTACGAATGAAGTCAATGTGATTGTAGGCCTGTATGATGTGATGTAGTTTGAAATTTTAAACCATACCTTAAAATATGAAAATAAATCAATAAAACTCATAAAGTATCATAACAAATAATTTAGTTCATCAATAAACAATTTAGTATCATAATAAACAATTTAGTTCATCAATAAAACTCATAAATCATACCAATTAAACCAGTACATCAACTATTCTTTGTGGTATTTTTGTTGAGTCAACATTCATCTTCACATCTCACCTTTCTATTTGTTTACATAATGCATGTTGATTATTGGTTTTTTGTTTTCCATATTGGTTTACTAGTTTTAGCAAGTTTTAATCGGTTTATTTGTTTAATTATGTTTATGCTCCTACCCTAGATTTAAACATGCGTGAATATGAAAGAATAGTTGACGGTGTATTGGTTTAAATGATTTCCTGACGGTGTATTGTTGGAAATGATGAAAAATTAATGGAAGAATTGTTGGTAATAATGGTGACTTTAATGAGCTAGTGTGGTTGTGAATTGAAAAAATGAGAAGTCCCACATAGGAGGGATACCAGACTTTAGTAGGGTATATAAGGTGGAGGTATATACCTTGGGGTGTGCCCCAAGGGGTACCCCAATTTTGTGATGGAGGGAGAACGCAAGCAAAGTTGACCACCACACATGCGCGCCGCCGTCGTCCGGCTCGGCCAGGCCGGGCCTTGGCTTCGGTTTTGGTCTTGTGGTGTATTATTATTTTTTAATGAAAATTAAAAATTATTTAATTAATTTTTTTAAATTGAATGCTTGCGTTTTATCTCTGATTGTTGCGTTAATTACGTAACTCCCCTCCACCGAGTCTACCTAATGATCTGATCCAGTTTGCCCAGTCAAAACCCTAACTCTAGGTGCCACGTAACTGCTGTTGCCCGGTCATTATTCAAAGTCAAAACCCTAGCGCATGTTCAGGTAGTCAAAGGCGCACGTTTTGGGTGGGCATCGGTTTTGGAGCACACGTTTCCTGAGGTCAAGGTTTGGATCGGTCAATAGGAGCGCACTGATGGATCCACCACTTTCTCTGATCTAGTTGTGGAATTCCTCTATAAATAGAGGGCTCTCCTCACTTGAAAAATCACACCAAAAGCACTCCGCTTCTGAGGCTTTTCTCTCTTCTTCCCCCCGTTCTTACTTCTTCTTCTTCTTTTTCTTGAGTGACCTTCGTGCCATATTACGAGAGGTAGTCGTTAGACTGCCATATTGAGGGTGTAATTCGAACGGTTTTCTACGGTGCAGTAGAACTCCGTACAGTGATCTGGGCTGTTTTATCTTGGGGACTTCGTGGTTGATAGTATGTCTTGCACCTTTTGGGCAGTGCCTCGAAACGTCTTAAAGAGATCGACCTAGTCCGCGACTCAATCCAGTAATCTTTTCGGTGGCATAAATTGTTTTTTCAAATTTTTTCGAAATTCAAAATAACAGTTTACATAATGCATGTTGATTATTGGTTTTTTGTTTTCCATATTGGTTTACTAGTTTTAGCAAGTTTTATTCGGTTTATTTGTTTAATTATGTTTATGCTCCTACCCTAGATTTAAGCATGCGTGAATATGAAAGAATAGTTGACGGTGTATTGGTTGAAATGATTTCCTGATATGCATGTGCTAATCTATTTATTTGTTTGGTTCAAGAGTTAAATTATTGTTTTTATGATATTTAGAGGCTAAATTGGTGTATTTTCATAGTTTAATCACCAAATAATAAAAAATGGCCAAATTGGCAAACATCTAAATATGAAAAATTGACGGAAAAACTAAATAGTTGGATTGAGTTATAATTTATAAACCTTTTAGATATTGTAATAGTTTAAGGACCAATTTGGAGAGAGAGTAATAGTTTAGATGCCAAATTGATAGTTTATTCAAAATTTAATTCTAACATATTAGTTTTAACGAATATAAATATATAAGTTTTTGAAAATGCTAATAAATGCCCTATGTTTTGTTAGGACAATTGTTTTGAACAATTTGAACTTATTTTAATTTGTGTGTTGTTTTGAAAATTTTGAATTGAGTTTGTGTTAATTGGAAAATCCAAACTTAGTTTGTATATAAAGAGTAAACCATAATTTTTTTTTAATTGGGCATGAAAGAAAATTGACATTCAAATTGATTCACACTTAATGCATACGTAGTGTACTATAATTTTTTTAAAATGGGCATCGAAGAAAATTTTCAAGTTAAAAGTGTCGCAAAGAAATTAAAAATATAATGAGTAAAAAAAAATATAAAAAAATATGCGGGTTACGCGCAACGCGTCTAGGGCCAAACTCAGGTAGTATTTTATTGACCCATATTAAAACAGAGCTCTTTGACCAGGTTCGAAGAAACCCACAACCCGTTAGGGCTGGCCCTATATGGGCCATGTAGCCTGTTTTGACAGTTCTAAAGGTAAGTATAGCGATATTATATACAAGTTATCACAAATTGAGAACAACATTGCATATAGAGAAGTTTTGGATTCGTCCTCTGCCTCTAACTCTTGGGCTATCTCTACTTGTAAAACTAAATTTTGAAACCTCAAAACGACCCCAAAATATCTAAATCTTGAAGTGGAAATAATAATCATAAGAAATAAGTTTGAATTATGATATTTTTTAAAATTTAATATGTACTTACGTTAAATAATTCTCAAGTTGAAATTTTGGAGTAGATTGAGTTCAGAATGTTCTGAAGTGTTAGTGAGTTCTGACCTTTTTTAAAATTTAATATGCACTTAACATATATAATTCTCAAGTTGAAAACTTAGAGCAAATTGAGCTCATAATGTTTTTAAAGTGTTAATGTAGAAAATTAATGCAGTATCTATGTGTGATATAGATTTAAAGTATATAAGGTAAAAAGTTAAGGGAAAGAATCACACTCAAGTATCTTGGTTCACCCAACTTGGGCTACGTCCAGTCCTCACACTTTGTGAGATTTTTCGCTAAGAATGCTTCAGAGAATATCTCAACTTTTGCAGCTTCCACTCCTGCCTCTTTGGACTTTTTACAAGCTATTATCTCCTTACCTCAACAAGATTTCTCTATGTCTAAGTCACAACTGATTATACAACAATTTCAATCATTCACACACTACTTTTACATTTGTAGGTTGAAATGAGAATGTTTACAAGTTTAGGAAGATTTTTGCGACATAGTTTCAAATCTTTGAATGAATAAGATTTGTTTGAAAACACACTTAGAAAGATTTACCATCAAATCTAATAATGAGCTTGAAAGTGTTTGTTGTTTGAAGAGTTCTTAAATTGATTAACAATTGATTAAGTGGAATATTATGCAATGAAAAACTCTTGATCATTTAGGTTCTGACGTTTCCTCTATATATAAGAGCATAAATGTCTTCAGAGTTGCTGATATCAGAGGTAATATGTTCGTTTGACACTTTGTTCTATGTAGGACAATTGTTATTCTTCCTTAGCAAAGAGTTTTAGTTACAACTCACGACATCAAAACGTTCTGATTTGATTGCTCATAATTCAGCACAATTCTTGAGTCAAAGTGTTGTGCACGTTTTTTGAGATGGATTTAGCAGTTGGAAGTGTCTTTTAACTGTAGCAGTCACTTCACTTGGTACGTTGTAAAAATATTTGTCAGTTTTGTCTGTTAGTGCGAACATTCTGATCTTCTAAGATCCTTTAGAACTTCATGAATGAAATTGTTTGATCTTTTAAAATTTACCTTCAGTTGTTAAATAATAGGAAATGATTGAGACACATTTTTTTCTTAATAACTTATCTAATCCTTTCACGGGACTTTGTTTCTTTTACATTTGTACCATTATTCTTGATCATTTGATTGAGAAAATATTTGTTGATACTTTAAATGCATGATATCATTTGTTGTAATGTATTGATGATGACTTTGATCTCACATAGAGAGAGATACGAATAATGGTTTTTCTTCTTGATTAACACTTGTTTTACTCATTATAATCTAGCTTATGAATCACTCAAAAATACAAATTAGATAATAATAATATTAATAAAATTCTTTTTTATCATCAATTATAAAAGTTTGTTATCTTTAAAACAATAATAAAGAATGTTGTCTCAACAATCTCCTCCTTATTTATGATAACATTTTTCGATTTAGGATTTAAGATTTTGATATAATCAGATGAAGGACTTTAATAAGGTTAACATTGAACTCCCCCACAATTTCAACATCATTGATCAATTTAAATTGATCATATATAGAAGGTAACCAAAACAATCATGATTTCCATTCTTGGACAAAATCTTAGTACATGATATAGATTCAAAATGGTTCAAAAGAGAAAAGCAAAACATTACATGAAGCAAAACATATTAGCATTATAAGTAATCATACAAAAAGAAGTTTTAAAGGACTTCACAATACTGATTACTTGACCTACTTAATTCTAAATTAATCTCTCCCTTTTGACAACAACAAAAAGGACCAAGAGCATAAGTGACAACTTAGTTAAAACAGGAGGAGTTTCCGGAAGAGGTGGATGAGGAGGGTTGTAGGGCATCAACATCAGTACCACCAAAATTAAGAGTAGGCATGGCAACAGGACGGAGGCGGATTTTGTCTCCTCTACCCCGCACCCGATTAATCGGAAAAAACATGCATTCGCCCTTGTTTCATAGCAGGTGTGAAATTTAGGCCCTGCTTGAAACGGGGTTCGAGTTTTCCCGCACCCATTCATATATATAAATTTATAAATCATATCAATTATAATTAATATAATAAAATAATAATTATTAAACAATAATAAAATTTAAAAATATTTTCTGTAGAGATAAAATTATAATTTTTAATATTTAAAAAATATTAAGTATATTCAATATGTATATATATAAAAATTTTAAAAATTACTATAATATTACTTGTGGGGCGGGTGCGGGATGGATATCACTACCTCAAACCCGTCATCACTTCCAAATTTTAATTTTAGGGAAAATCCGCACCCGTATCTAATCAAAGCGGGTTCGAGTGGGTACCCGTGGGTGCGAGTTATGTTGTCATCCCTAATTAGGAGAAGGACCCCCAATTTTGGTACAGCAACATCAGTGATCCAAGTACCCATTGTACAAGATTTTGAGGATCTTCTTGGTATCTCTACGGGTTGTAGCAACAACTTTTTCAGTTTTGCTCTTCTTTGGAGGTTCATTCTACGGGATTTCTTCGGCATTGTCCTTGGTTGTGGTGGAAGAATGACTAGCTTTGGAGACAAATGAGTCAATGGATCCAAACTGAGTAGGAATAGAAGGAAGAAGGTCAATGGATGGTTGCTTTTGAGGGATAGAGAAATCAAAAATAGAAGAATCTTGATGAATCTCTAAAATTCAACTCATATAAACTTTATTTAATAAAAAATAATAAATATTTAACATTGTTCATAAACCAAATGAATTGGATCAATTTTTTTAAAAGAAATTTAAATGATATTTTAATTTTTGATTACAGGACGTATTTGTCTCCAAACCGAAACAAATACCCATGTATTTGTTTGTTGACGATTAAAAAATGTAAATCACAAGTTTAAAAGTACACTAACTACCATAAAACATACCGTAAATAGTATATTTACAATTACAATAAAACTCATCTTTTTTTTCTTTTATCAAAAAATTTAATAGTTAAAAATTAAACGTTCAAGAAGTAGAAAATTTTGCATTCGAATCTAAACTCCTAGAATCAAAATCTCGAAAATCTTAGAATCAAAATCTCGAAAATCTTAGCAAGTAAAATTGAGATAACGAGATAAGTAGGGGTGAACATGGGCGTGGGTCGACCCGCCGACCCGATCACCCAATTTAACCAACCCGATTTTTACCCGTCCGATCACTTTCGGGTCCGACTCAACCCAACGCGTTGAAATCCATTTATATTTGGGTCGGGTAATGGGTTTAACCATTTGAACCCGTCGACCCGATCCAGTAACTAGTTATATATTTTTTTTTAAAAAAATTATTTGCCTAGTTTAATATGGTTTCATTACTCTTCTTCTTATTTATGAGTAAAATTGATACTTATGCAAAAGTTTACGATAAATTTAATTTAAATTTTTTTATATTTAAATCTATTAAACACTTTTTTTTAGTATTTTATTTGAAAATAGTAACTATAAACAAATGAATGGTACATAGTAAACTAAAATGGTTGGTGGATTATGTGTAACCAGTGACTAATCTTTGTTGAGAGGCCATGGCCACCCCAAAATTTTCTCTAATCTTTTAAAAATACTTCTTATTTTATTTATAATACTATAATTTGTTAAATAAAAATTAATATAAATTAAATCAAGTTTATCTTTGTCGTGAAAAAACATTTGATAAGGACACATGAATTTTATGTTGTTTTAATGTTGGGTTCTATAATTGGTGTATTTTATGAGTTGAATTGCGGTTGTTGAGTTATGTTGTCGAGATGTATGTTTCAGTCTAATATGTGAAGATAACATACTATATGTGCATTTTTTTTTGTTACATGAATTAATCTAACCAAATGACATGAAGATTGGTATGTGTAGATCTCATAGGATTGATATGTGCACATGAACTAAAATTTATTTATCAATTTTTTAATTATTAAAATTGCATTTTTTTTTATTAGGCCCAATTTTTATTGATTTACTGTTGTTGAATTTATTTATGTATTTGAAGATTATTGGATTTATTTATTTATTTTTTTTTGTGAGAGGTTGATGAGTTTTTTAAAGAATTGCATAATTTGATTGAAATTTTATAGTTTTGAGACATTCAAGTATTAAATATATTTTCATTCAATATGTTTTCTTGTAAAATAAAAAAAAGGTTATTATTTATGTATGACCCGCCAACCCAACCCAACCCAACCCGTTCTTGATCGGGTCGGTTCGGTTCAGGTTAAATAACAAAATACGGATTTAGAACTTAACCCAATTTAAAGATAATCGATCGGGTCGGGTCTTAAGTTTTGTCAAAATCCGCCCAACCCAACCCATCTACACCCTTAGAGATAAGTAGAGTGAGAATCAAAATTATTGGGGGTATAAGATTAAGTTTTGTGAGTGTAAAAGAAATTTTAGGTTTTGAGGAAATAAGAGTGGGTGTAGGTAGCAATTGAAGCAAGCCCAACAACCCCACATACGAACCTCTTTGCATCTCCTGAAAATTCAATTCAATTCAATTCCACTACAACCCTAAACCTCAGCATAGCACCATCACGACAAAAATAATCAACCACCGTTTTTTTCTGCATAATTCTTCACTCTGTCACTTTCTCAGGTTGATACTGCTTCCGTCGAAGAGATGGGGAAGAAAAACAATACGACGAAGGAAAATGCCGGCGACGGCGGAACTGTAAAACAGAGTTCTTTAACTCTTTTTGTCTCCAATTTGCCCTATTCCTTTTCCAACTCTCAGGTACTACTCTTTTTGTTTCATTTAAATCATTATATTTTAATTACTATGATGATTGTGTTTTCCTTTATGCTAATTCCTTTGTTAAAATTTTCAGCTTGAAGAAACTTTCAGTGAAGTTGGACCTGTTAGGCGTTGCTTCATGGTCACACAAAAGGGTAACTAACTAACTTAGTATTAATCATTTAAGCAAAATAAATAAATTAAAAATATTTTTTTTGATAACATCTATGTTTAATGATCCTCAGGGTCTGCTCAACATCGTGGTTTTGGTTATGTTCAATTGTAAGTTTATATTTTCTTACAGTGTTTTTACTTTATTATTGTTACTTGATTGCACTCATTCAATTTCCATCTTTAGTTTATGTTGTGTTGTTATTATTTAGTATTGTTTATTCCTTATGCTTTGCCTATGGCTATGGATTAATGGAAGTGAAGCTAAGTATGTATATATGAATTAGTAGTATAATGTTCAAATAGAAGAATACCATCTCAGTAACCAAGAAGAAGTTAGCCCTTTTTGGAAAATGCAATCTCATTGTATTTTCTGGATTTTGAAAAATAGCAATAATATCTCCCATCATTCTACTGTCACTTCACAAAAGTTACTTAAGGGTGTGTTTGGTTAGAAGGGAAGGGGGTGGAGGGGGCATTATTTTGAATTTGAGTTCAATTATTCGGAGGGGAGGGGAGCAAAATCCCTCCTAAGCCAATTTCAATTCCCCTCCAAAAGTGGGGGGAGCGAATTTTTACTTCATATTTGGACTCAAGTACGCTTTTATTTATTGTGATCTTAACTATTACAATAGTGACAAATGTAATTTTACAGTTTCCCTCTCTTATCGTTGAACCAAACCCAAAATTTTAAGTTCTCTCCTCTACCCATCCCTCTCTTCCCCTCCGCTCCGCTCCCGTTGAATCAACCAGACTCTAACAAAAGAGAATATTGACGGGGATGGAGACAGTTTCGAACTTTATTATTATTTTATCAGATTTATAACAGTGTTGTCATGTAGAGAAATTTTCAAAGTTGCTATTGTTTCGCAATTCTCGATTTAGTACATAGTGTTGTTAAATAGCAGTTATAGCATTTGCATATCACTGTAGCGTAATTTGAACAAACCACTATTTTCTACGATCCCCGGTTCACAATACTGTTTTATAGTCCCTCCATAATATGAGACTAGTCTTTTTATTTTGTTGTCTCTGCTGTATAACTAGGTTGTTGTGGTAATTGATGGTAAATTAATCTGTAATCACAATTTGTTTTTTTGCGTAATTTCTTTAACATATACTAGAATTAGCACTTGTAATGTGACTTTTTCTGGTACGGTATTAACTGCTGTTATTTCAGTGCTGTTGAGGCAGATGCTAACCGTGCCATTGAGCTGAAGAACAACTCATCGGTTGGTGGCCGAAAAATTACAGTGAAGCACGCAATGCCTCGTCCTCCTCGTGAAGACCGAAGGTCAAAACCAGATCAAGGTTGATTCATGTTACCCTTTAATTCTGTTTCAGATAGAGCATGCTGTGATATTTTGATGATATATATGCTTTCTGAAAGATGTGAAAATGATTTAAACTAATCAATGATCTTGCCCTATTTTCTTTTTTACTTTCTTTTATGATGCAATAGAGGCCAAGGCAGATGATCTCACTGAGTCAAAGAATGAAGATAAAGACAGCGAATTATCTGGAGCCGAGAAGCCTGTTTCAGATTCAAAGGAAGAAGGTTGAGACTGTGCTCCTCACTTCATGTGCATTTGATTATCTTTATTAGTTGCTCATATATGTATATTAATTTCTTGATATTGTATTTCATCTCTTTTAGAAGTGAAAGTTTTGAATAAACAAAAAATTTCAAGGAAGCCTACGGAAATAAAAAAAGCAGCTCTTTGTAATGATGTAGCAGATGAGGGGGGTGGCTCAGAAAAGCAGAAGTATTTATTCTTGTCCCTTTTTTTAATTGTACTTCAGCCATGAAAACTGATTTTTATTTATGGTTGAGATTAAAAGGAAATGTGATGATCTTATCTTGACACTGGATGTTTCTTTTCTTGATCGTGAATGTATATCTTATTTCTAAAATGTTGTTCCTTTTTTCTTCTCTCTGTTGGCAGGGTTGCTAGAACTGTTATATTTGGTGGTCTGATGAATTCTGATATGGCTGATGTTGTACACCGCCAAGCCAGAGATATTGGCACTGTGTGTTCTGTAAAGTATCCCCTTTCAAGGAATGATCTTCAGCAACATGGTAACTGCTGATTTTATCTTTTCAAATTACAGACAAATTAGGTTTTATGTTTATTTAGTGTGTGATATGACAATGTTATATTAGAAAATATATAAAATGTATTATTTTTACTTGTATAATAATTACATAATAATTATAATAGCCTGTTGTTTTCAGTTCATATTTTCCCATTGTTTTGCACTTGTTGTTAAGCCATCTTCAGAATAATGTATAAAGCAGGTTCTAGCGTAGATTTGCACCTGTCTTGTGTTGTTCTTCTAAGTGCTTTCAAAGTTGTCAATCTTATTGTTTTAAGTTTTTAATGCTAAACCCTTTAATTTTATAAGGATTTAATTTATATACACCGTTAGTGTAAAGATTATTTAAACTGTTTGTCAATCATAACCATATGATCATTTAAAAAGTTTGACTTTCATTATATCTAACTTAAAATTCATATAAATGATGATCTGTGATTGGTTGACAGTGTGAAAAGTTTACACTGATAGTGCACCAAAATTATTCTCTTTCTATAATTAAACATTTAGATGTATTGTACCCATATGATCATATTGAGTACACTGGTAAGATTGGTGTATTAGATAAGGAGTTAAGGACATTGTAGTTTGTTCTTTTATTAAAATTTCTAAAGTGATGGTTTTCCAGTTGGATGTAGATCAACAAGATTGAATCATGAATTATGTTTATAAAGATTCTTTACTGCTTAGGATAGTTGAGGTCATCATGAAATTTATCTCAGGTCTGCTGCAAGATGGCTGTACATTGGATGCTTCAGCCGTACTTTATACGAGTGTAAAATCCGCTCGTGCTTCTGTTGCAACATTGCATAAAAAAGAGATAGGTGGGGGGACTGTTTGGGCACGCCAACTTGGTGGAGAGGTAAAGTGCTCATCATAGAACCCATAAGAGGATATCATCATGCACCAGATAGTGTCTTTATATAGAGGGATAATGTGTGAAATCTTAGTTTGTTAACATTTTTGTTATTGTATGTGGGCCAGGGCGCCAAGACTCAGAAATGGAAGCTTATTGTCAGAAACCTTCCTTTCAAGGTTTGATCTGTAGAATTACAAAACATTAAATAATTATTATTTGTTTGCAGGCCTTGGTTCCTAATTACTTGACTAAATATGGATACAGGCCAAAGAAAATGAAATAAGAGACGTGTTTTCATCTGTGGGCCCTGTATGGGATGCATTCATTCCACACAAGTCCGACACAGGGTATATTCTTTTTCTTTTCCTGACAAAGTATTTCGATGCAATATTATACATTATGACTTAAGCTGTTTTCTCTCTTCATTTCCTATGTGCAGTCTTTCAAAGGGTTTTGCATTTGTAAAATTCACCAGCAAGCAAGATGCTGAAAGTGTATGAACTATTTTGAAGGTTTTACTTTACATTCTCTTTGTATTCTAAAAGCACATTGTATCTAAGTTTCCTGTTTTTGTTTCAGGCCATTCGAAAACTCAATGGATCAAAGTTTGGGACTCGTCTCATAGCTGTTGACTGGGCTGTTCCAAAAAAGATATTTAATAATGAGACCAATGATGATCTTGCTTCAGAGAAAGGTAATTTGTATCTTAAGTGGAAGTGATACTGCCACCAGCCGTTCTTATCTGTATGTGACATGGGATTTGGGAAAAGTTATGTAGGTTTGGATGTTTTTAGTCTAGATTCATGTTAATAAAAAAAATTGAGTTGGTCAAATAAAATCAAACAGTTTAAAAGTCGAGTGCTTGCCCTACATTTTTTAATATATTGAGGTAGTCTGCATAATCAATTGAAGGGAATGATGAAGTGCTTTAAACTGCTTTTGCCTTTTGAAAGTAAAAAGAAACAAACTCATTGCTAAAGCTATCGTTTACGACCAATTATTTCTTAGAAATAGTTTCATGAATGATTAGTATTATTATCTGGAAATAGACTATTTGTTAGAAAGGTTTATTTATCGATTTTTTAACTAGTAGAGTTTGATAAAACATACTATACATGTTATTTGTTGATAGGTTTTTCATTATTGTTCAACACTGCAATTTCACTGTTGTGGATTTACATAACTCTTTCTCTGTCTTTGACCTATTTAATGCCAAATACTCTTAATCTATTTCAAACAATCTAAATATAAGACATCCTTTGTGATTTCTTTAGGAGAACCGAAAATAACAGATGAAGATGATAGTACTACTGAGGATGATGTCGAGCATGTTGACAAACAATCTGATCATGGAGATGATAGTGATACTGACGGTGTTGTGGTGGAAGATGTTCCTTCTGAAGATGATTTTGACAAGGAAGCAGACATTGCAAGAAAGGTTCTGAACAACTTGATTACATCCTCTGCCAAAGACGCATCTGTAAATAATGGTTCTACGTGTTCTGATGCGAACAAGGAGCCAAAATCCAAAGAAACTGTTAAGGATGCAAATAGTAAAGCATCTAAGGAGTCTGACAAGGTTTCAGGTGTTTCTAAGCCTGAAGCTTCCAGCAGAACCAATTTATCAAATCCTAAGGAAACAGAAGATGATTTGCAAAGAACAGTTTTTATAAGTAATCTTCCCTTTGAGTGTGATACTGAAGAAGTGAAGCAACGGTTTTCTGGATTTGGAGAAGTAGAATATTTTGTTCCCGTTCTCCACCAAGTGACCAAGTATGTCCTAGAACACAGTTTTTTGTGTGTCTGTGTTTCACTGATTTTTATTCATACTCCCCTTTTACTCAATGCAGGCGACCACGTGGAACTGGTTTTCTTAAGTTTAAAACTGCTGAAGCAGCTGATACTGCTGTTTCGACTGCCGGTACTGCTTCTGGGATGGGTATTTTAGTAAAAGGTAGACCACTTAAAGTTTTAAAGGCTCTGGACAGGAAATCAGCTCATGACAAAGAACTGGAGAATGCAAAAAATGAGGTTCATGACCACCGCAATCTTTACTTGGCAAAGGTTTGTCTTCTCCTATTTACCTCTTATGTAGCAGGCTGTGGTAGCTTATATGCAACAAGAGTAACATTTGTGTTCTATTAAATCGTAATAGGAGGGGCTTATTCTAGACGGGACTCCAGCAGCTGAAGGGGTTTCAGCCAGTGATATGTTAAAACGCAAAGAGTGAGTATTATATGGTTTTGAGGGTTAATGCCATTTATAATTTTAACTCACAGCTGTCACATTGATTTTAATTATTGTGGATGCTCTTGAGTGACTGTATTTTGACCTGGGATATACTTTTTTTGTGTATGTATCATTGCTACTTCCAGTTCACTTTTCTGATCTTATTATTATATGATGCATATGATCTTCATATTTGGGTGGTAAAGATTTTGTTATTTTCCTGCTTTGAATGTAATTCCTGTTACTGATTATCGATCTTATATTATTTGTGGAAAATTCATAGTTTGGAAAGGAAAAAGAAGACAAAGCTTCAATCTCCAAATTTTCATGTTTCAAGAACTAGACTTGTTATCTACAATTTACCGAAGTCAATGACAGAAAAAGAACTAAAGAAGCTTTGCATTAATGCAGTCATCTCTAGAGCTACCAAGCAAAAACCTATAATTCGGCAGGTTGGTTAAATAGGTTACTTGAGTTGTCAATTATTGCTTTTGAATGGATTTAGGAATGCCAATCTGTTTTTAATGCTAAATGTGTACTTTGCAGTTAAAGCTTTTGAAAGATGGAAGGAAAGGAAAGGTTACTCAAGAACAATATTCCCGTGGAGTCGCCTTTCTTGAATTTTCAGAACATCAGCATGCCCTTGTTGCTTTGAGAGTTCTTAACAATAATCCTGGTAAAAATAACATTCAATTATTAATAAGGACATACTAGCCTTGTAATTAGTTTATTTTTAAATTAGTCAACTCGCCTCTTAAATAGATCATTTTTTTAAAAATGAATCACTCATGTAATGTGTATTGAGAAATGTTTTCAAAATAGTGTATTGCTAGCATTTCTTTTATTATTGCAAGGTGTCCCAAATCCCACCTTACAAGATGAGACTGAGTGTGTGGTGCGCTGAGATTTTCTTGTAATATAATATTGTCTATCATTGATCACAGAAACTTTTGGTCCTGAACATCGGCCGATAGTGGAGTTTGCTCTTGATAATGTTCAAACATTGAAACTTCGGAATGCAAGGCTACAATCTCAGCAGCAGGCTCCTCATGATGACAACAATGGCAACGAAAATGACAAACCCGGCAATGCAGAAGTTCACACACATGTAAAGGATAGAAAGCGGAAATCTCAAGAACATGACAAACCGGCAAAGGATTCGATGCTGAATTCATATAGTGAACAAGGTGGTAAAGTGGCAAATGGAAAATCACCTCAAGGAGGCAAATCCAAAAGACAAAAAGACAACCACAAGGATACAAATACTGGAGTGTTATCCTTGAAAGAAAGTCCAAAAGCTTTGGTCAGGAAGGTAAAGAATAACCAAGATGGCCAGAATCATGGTGCTAAATTACATGAAGGTAGAAATACCGCCATTGACAGTAGTACTAGGAAAAAATCAGGAAAGAAAGATGATGTGGTAAATGGAAAGAGAAAGATGCAAAACCAAGAACAAGCAGGGGAAAAGGTTTCTAGGAAAAGAACTAAGAAGAATAAAGATTCAGTAGGAAAGGAAACAGTAGATAAGCTTGACATGCTTATAGAACAATATAGATCCAAGTTCTCAAACAAGGGTTCCCAAGGAAATGAAGGTGAGAGGAAATCTAAACAGCTTAGAAAATGGTTCCAATCATAGTTTATCTATTTGTTCTGAAAATGAGTTTTGACACATGGTTCTTACCCAACTTCTTTTTGAACCTTTGACTAGTTCTAAATTTTTTGGTCTGTATTTTATTTTATAATGTAAAATATTTTACACTTTTGTCATAGCATGTTATGCCTGAGGTTGGCACGGATACCAATGCAATTGTGCCAAATATTCGAATCATTTGTGTTGGATTAATTTGATTGAGTTTAAGTTGATAGAAAAATAATCAAAATTTAACTGAATCAATTATTTCATGGTTAACCAACAAATCACTGTATTATGCCCTTCCACGTACTTTGTTCCTCCACATTTATCTCCACTCTAGTTTTCTCTTGACACTGAAACTAGACCTAGTATACTTGACTATGCAGGAGGATCCATCTACCACCATGAATACTATGACCACCCATGAGGTCGGTGAGCCACGTCCTCCAGACAACCCAAAATCGATCCCTCCCCACCAGAGTCTCTTGGATTGGATCAAAGTTCATCCTCTACTCATCTTGTTTTTTCTCAAAACCCTTTCTTCCAGTGTCCAACAACCCTCCCTCAGCACTTTGCAGACATTGGTTAGTCCACATACCAACCGAGTTTTAGACCCCATCTCCTTCTATCGTTCCTGACCCATGTTGGTGGCTAAATGAAAGGAACGGTTAGTAAATGTTGCATGTTTGGTGAGACACTACTTTATATTGGTATTTTGGCTATCTTTGAGTCCTTTACTTGTAGATTGGCTTAGACTTTCCCATCCCATTTCTTGGAAAACCACCCAACACATCAGAAGGATTACATTATATGACATGAAAACTTTCCCTCCCAGATTTTCATGCATCGTTTTATGAGTTATAGATCGATATGGTAGAGGAAGAAATCCAAGACAAAAAACCTGCAATTTTGAGTAGTTTTCTCCTAAAATAAAACATTGCCATTTTAAAAAAATCAAAATGAACTTGCATTATAAAACTAGCCATGTACGATGGTGATGACTTCCTGTTTCTGAGAAACAAGATCCGAAATTCAGCTTGCACTAAAATGAATATATCAGACTACAAGGGACAAGGGATTTGCATGAATATTTTCTACATTAAATCAACCAATAAAGTGTTAATTCAGACACATAGCCTTATTTTTTGATGGTATAAAATTACAATGTGAGCAATTGTAAAAACAAAATATATCCCTCAGAATTCGTATACAGAATCCCTAACCATGACTCACTAAGAATAAACTTTCTTCCTCAAAATACATACAGGGTACAAAAGGGGACGTTGGTAGCAAAAATAGAAAAATAAGAAATAATAGCACAAAAGATACAAAAGGACAACAGTGCAAGCGAAAAAGAGAGAGAAGCAATGTAAAGGAAGCTATCTTCACAGGCCCTCATCTCAACTATATATGCTTTTAAACTTCTATTGCTATGTATTCTTGTTCTGATTTGTTCTTTCTCTTTTCCAAACAATTACAATGCCGTAAAAATCAGATGAAGCCAAAAAGTTTTCTCCATGGTTCCAAGCAATCCCCATCACAGGAAACCGATGACCCTGCATCATAAAAATTCTTGTTATTGTAATTTGATTGTAACATCAGTACCTTCAATGGATGTAAGACCAACCTGTAGCTTGTTTACACATGTATGCTTTGGCTTTGTTAGATCATAGAAATAGACATTTGAGTCCTCACTTCCAGCAACTGCATATAACAGAAAGAAGTTAGAAAGACAGCAACTGTAATGTCCATGTAGTCAAAAAAATTCTGAAAAGTTAGCAGCAAATCTGCCTCCATGGTTTTCAAGTTTCAATATAAGCATTCTACATTGACAAACAAGCACTTCTAATTGACAAAAGCAGACAATATACAATTCTTACACCAAAAGATTATTTTCTGGTTTGAAAGAGCAAGAGTTTTAGTCTAATTTATATCATCATTATTAAAATTTATAAGTCCTTCAAGAGACAGAGTAGAGAAGGAAAAAATAAATGTAATGAACACCAATGATACAAACATACCAATGAATTCTCCTTTTTCAAGTGAAAGAAGGGGGCAGAATGAAGCTTGAATTTTGTGTATTCGAGGAATTAATTTGAGCGAACAACGAAGAGTTAAATAACCTTTTATCTCCAAAGCCACACTGTAAATCAGAAGAGCTAACTTTAGTGCTCCAAAGAAAAATCAGAAGAGGTCAATTAGGACAACAGAATGCACATGGGAGTAATGGCAAATTGTTTTTGAACCTGAAGAAAGACAGACTTCCATCCTGAGTACAGGTCAACAACACAGGTCCTCCAGCCAGCAGAGAGAAACTCCTATACTGCACTGTTGTGACCGGAGATTTGTGCTTGCTGCTACTTCGATGACGATGAGAGCGGGATAACATACCTGAGTGGGAGTTCATATTTACAGAGTATATACATCCCTGCAAATTCAATCTAGTAAGTAAAGAGAATGAGGTAAACCTAATGATTCGGATATACATGAGCATGTATAAAGCAGCACACCTGCGCATCTCCACAAAAGATGAGATGACCTGTATGATCATGGTCCATAGAGGTAACTTCAGCGTCAAATACTGTCTTGTTAATTATCCTTCCAGTGCTGAAATTGAACACCTAGTACATTGTGAAAAAATAAGAAAAATAAATTCAAATAAGATGCTATCACAACAAGAGATGGTAAAACATCAGAACATAGGGTTTTATAGGGGAAAAGAATAGAGGTAGTAGCAAAGACACGGAGCCACTAATAGTTAAAGCTAGGGAGATTTTGCATATCAAATATGATGAATTCAACTGAGTGTCACTGTCTTGCTCTTTCTCCAGTCCAAATAAACAAACACAACTCCATGTCAAGTATTTGGAGGTTTACCGAATTATCAGCCCAGAAATTTGCTATAAGAGATGTCTGGATGAGGCAGATGGAAGGAAGGAAAAGGATGGGAAGGGGATTATTCTCCGTATTTAGGAATTTGAAATTTGTGGAGAGAAGGGGTGAGAAAAGTATTCCCCTCAAACTAGAATTTTTTGTTCCCTGTAATTTCGGGATGGCGAGGGTTACTTTTATTCAAAAAACTAGTTATTTGCTATTTTAAACACATAAATTGTGTTAAAAAGGGTAATATTGAAATTTGACAGTACAACACTTAGCGCCCACATTACCTTCCCGTTTCTTCCCTCATTAATCATCTAAACATGGGAGGTGATATTTTCCATTCCATCCATTTTTTTCCACCCCTTTCAATTTCATCTCATTCTCTCCAAACTTCGAAACATAACCTTAGTGGCAAACCACAAACAATAAATTGTTTTCTATACATAAGAAAGAAAATACACAATGACATTTCAGGTTTTACAGATGCCACGTCAATATTTCAGCTCTTACTGATTAAGGATGCGCATGCCCAAAAATAAAACATTAAAACAAAAAAGTTTCACCGAGGGAGCCATTCTCAATGAAAAGATAGAAACAGGTAACATTTACATTTATTTCTTTGTTTGCATTGCCAACAGAAAGGAAGTTGTTATTTACCTGCACCAAATACAGAAAATACATTCTTCAGTAGCAACCAAAGGCAAATGCAAAAGAGAGTAAATTGTATATAAAGTTCGAAACCCAATAAGAATATTACATACACTATGGGAAAAAAAAAAGTAAAAGAGGAATATCACCAAGTGTGATGGAGAAGAAATATTCTGCAAATTGCTCTCGGTTTCCTATCGTTTGAAATTGACAAGTGTCCCTCTCTCATGCTCCTGCCTCTCTCTTATAGAGAAGAATAGTCAAGTTTCACCAGATGTGATGGAGAAGGACACAAACCACACACTAGATTCCCAGCCCCCTTCCCCCTTCCCCCTCACTAGATTATATTTTGCACAAGCATATCATCAATTATTAAAGCTTCAATCACATGCAATCCAAACTAAACCCAACATGTATCAATGTCTCCTTTTGAAAAACAAGTTAATTCCTTCCAACTGCAAAAGTGAAAGAAGAAAAAGGAGAAGAAAAGAAAATACTTCAAGTAAGTTCAAGACCCCAATGAATTTCTCTGTCCTTTCACAAACTGTACGAGAGATTCAAAACCCCCTTATATAATACTAGCCATCTTGAGTTTAGGAAACTCAATTTTGTCACCACTCTAGTGTAGAGAATGATGACTTTTTGCATTTACGAAGGTAGACAGATGAGAGTGGGAATCTGGTAAACTGAAACACAACTCAGAGAATGTTGTTTTTGTTCTAATAGTAACAATAAAAAATAAAGATGAAATCTATCAAAAAATTTACCAGAATACAAAAAAAAGTATTCAAATCTAAGGAGTATTTTCCAACTACTAATGAAGATAATGCTATCCTCCAAATAGAGGTGAGAAGGTTAACATTCTTTGTACATACACACAAGTATCGTATCTTGTACTCACAGGATGGAAACGGATACACAGTTGTGAAGAAACTCCATATATCACCCGTATGCAAACGCCTTTTGTTATCTCCCATACTCTCACAGTTTTATCCAAAGAAGAGGATGCAATGTACTGATTGTTTGTTGTAAAATCAAAATCTGAAAATAAATCAGCATATATCACCATGAATGTTGTGCAAGATTAGATAAAGACCAAGGCAATAATTCCAGTATATCCAACCTGTGACATCTTTGGAATGGCCATTTAATTGTTTGAGGACTGAAGGTTTCTCCGAAACACTGCACACAGTCAAGGTTCCATCTGATGCCCCATAAGCAAGTAGGTCAGAACTCATGTGCCCAAACTTTAACACCGTAACTACACATCAAGCTTTTCGGAATTAGTTGACTAAGAAAACTAAGCATACCAGAGACTAGTTACCAAGATAATGGTAAGACAAATCTAGTTGGAGTCTAGATACTACCAGAGGCTTTGCACTGGTCAAAGATGCAATGCATTCCTACAAAGGAATAGGCAGGCTCAACCCCGCGATGCCGTGGACGATCAGAATCACTTGCATTTGAGCTAAAACTTGTTCTATGATTGGATACTGAGTTTGCAATTTGGACATCCTATCATGAAAATAAAAACACAATTTTGACATATGATACAAAAAAAGTAAACTATCAAGAAATTGAATTATATCTATGGAAAATGCAAATAAGTGCCCATATAATTGGTGCGTTCAACTCCTTGAAATTTTAAAATTTGATCTTTTCTACACAAAACATCACTTTTATTTCCTTTTTTAATTCCTTTAGAAGTGCGCTTAGGGAACTTGTAAGCATGAGCCATCTATAACTGAACTAGCTAATACTAACGGAACAGAGAAAAAGTATTCCCACATAAATGCATTAACAAACCTCTCCAATTTGAAAAAGCGATTGGAGAAAACTTCAAACTATCATGGCATAACCAGATTCCTTAGCAGTAAAACACCCGAAGTATATTAGGGTGTATTATTCTAACTAAAACTTAAACTTTTGCAATTGCAATTTCAGAAAAAGGAGCACTGAATGAAACTTTGTTATATCAAAATCTACATAGCAAATACAGGTTTAGCTGACAGTCAATTATTAGGAAAGAAACAGCAGCATATCTCCAAATTCTTCGATTTAAAAGATATAAATCCCACTAATAGAATCTGTCAATATGTTTAATGAATACAGCATCTTCTTATACCACAATTACAGCTCATTTAAGATTAATGCACTTCCATATTTTAAACACTGCAAAGACGAATTAAAATTAGGAAGATATTACAACACTATCTACAAGGAATTACTTACCCTTCCAGAACTCCAACTGTCCACCTCTGACCAACGGGAGAGTGGACTTGAAGATGGAATCCATCGGCCACTGATGCATCAACCAGTAAATTATCCTGATGTCAGAATTGTATGGAAACATAAATTTAAACTAGGACCAAAAATGAGAAAGCTGCATCAACATAAAATGTGGTTATAGTTACAAACAGTAGCTGAAATCAAAGACCTAACCCCAATGAAGTACATGAAATTCAGATTTATATTTTTTTTAAGTGGTAAAAATATGTAGAAACTAAAGTCATTTTGATTATAATAAAATTTTATTGGAAGGTAACACAGTACAAATGTTGGAGAATACAATATCCCCCTTAACCTAAAACATCTGCTCAAAAGAACTTCCTGATGTCTGAGCAAAACAGTAAAAGAAATTACATTCCAACTTAAATAATAATCATCTTGTAAGTTTGCTTGAGACAGAAAATCATTATGATGTTACATAAATTAAAAAAAATGAAGTGCATTTAAATTCATATATGAACTGTCTACCAAAATTTTCCAGCAGATGAAAATTTAGTTTAAAGTCTAACAACACATCCAAGTCACTACAAATTTCCAAGTCCAACCAGAGATTCCTTTAATTCTTCATTCTAAACCTTATGATAAGAGTGAGTGAGCATTCTGAAATCAATTGATGGAAAATTTAATATATATTTGGTCATCACTTCAAGTAAAAAATTCAGCAACCTGTTTCCTGGAGTACTTTGAAGGCTTGGTGAGCGTAAACTTTCCCAGTTCCTAGGCCTGCATATGTAATTCCGGTATGCCACGTAAGTTTTTCCATTGCATCTCCAATCCTTCAACACAATCATGGGAATGTCAAAAAAACTTAAAACATCACTCCATAAGTCAAAAAGCAAAATTATTATAAAATAATATATATTTTAAAAATTTAAAAATTCCATCACTCGACGTAATAAAATAAAATAAAATAATAATAGATATTGTTTAATATGATTGATTGATCTGAAAAAGACACCAAAGAATCAATAAGCTTATGATCCAAAGTTCGAAATGTAATAACGTAGCCAAAGGACACGAATCACGATGTCAACGGGAAAAATAATGAAAAGCTAGCACATTGATCTCGAAAAAAATATGCTAATAAGACAGAGAAGAGCGAGATCACGAATGAGAATAGAGCAAGGAGCACGATAACGATCTCAATTTTCAGATTCGAATGACGAAATTCCTGAAGATAGTGATAACTGTGAATGTTTGATACGGAGCTTACCCTACGGCGGAGGACTCCAGCCTCGGCTTTCCGATGAAGAAGGAGGCGGCGAATGCCAATGTACTGAGGATCAGCGTCGGCGGTGAGAGGCTGAAGCAGACAGCAGAATAGCTCTGGATCTGAATTCTTATCTTTCTTCTTGTCGTTGTTGTTGTTTTGGTGTTCGTTCTGTTGCGGTTCTGGTTCTCCGTCTTTTATGGTGGCGGTCCCGTGCTCCGCCATGGTGTTGTTTTATGAAGCGTTCATCGGAGAGCGGTGGCCGGGCCGAATCTCCGGCGAACTTGGCGACGGTTGATTTGTGAAGGTATGAGTGGCATAAATGAGAGAGAGAGAGAGAGAGAGAGAGAGAGAGAGCGCTCGAACTTATATTTACCGAACGGTGATCGGTGCAGAAATTGGGGGAAAAATAATATTATAATATTTACAAAAAAGGGAAATTGCCGACTTCTGATTTTTCCTTTCTTTCTTCTTTTGTTGATTAATTAACTAATTAAAAAGGAATAGAAAAGGAACAGAAAAACAAAACAGAAAAGGGGCTCTCAGATTAGATTCATGTATCTTCCCCCACTTCACCTAACTTTACCCCACATTTTTTTTATAACTTCACTTCATACTAATTTTTTTTTATATTGAAAAACTCAGTCACGAGGCGAAATACCACATACTTAAATTTAGATTTTAACATATTAAATGTATGTATAATTATCATTTAAATTATATCAACGGATCATAATATAAAAAAATAAAAAATTATATTCTTTTTATTGTATAATAGATGCACTACAAAAATTTATATATCAAAATTTATATATCAGTGTAATTTTTAGAGTTCAAATTTAAAATATATTTAATATAATAATATCGATATTTTATCAATTGAGTTATAATTCAAACACAAATAATTTATATTTAATGTGAAACTACTTTACTCTTCTAATACTAATTAAACTAAAACTAAAAAGGAAATGACACTTTTTTCTTTTTTTCTCGAAAAATAAAATGATACTAGGAGATGTACTTGTGAAGTCTATAGGCTTGGGTAGTATGGTTGTCTGATTGACTTTTGTTCAGAGGGTTGCTATTGGCACCCTCTTTTTTCAAATACACTCCTTTCAGCTTTTTACCCAAACTACTTTTATGGGAAGTCAACTTTTGAAATTCATTTTCATATTTGTTATTATTTATTTTCTAAAATTCCTGTGTACCTCTTTGGCTCTTTCTTTTCCCTTCCTCCAATTAAGAGTTACTTTGAGTATTTTCTTTCATATCAAACATCACATAACTCATAGTAAATAAAAATTTAACTCTTACCAATACATTATTCATGACCTTATAAAGATGTCTGCAAACTATAAAGCAGTTTTAATTTGTCTGATTTCACTTTCCTCTAGCTTGAAATTTCCTAAAAATTTAAACTTTGGAGAAACATTCTTTCAAAGTATTGTGGTACACTCCTCTGCCAATGTCACACTTGCATCCTACTTAAACCTTCATTTTCTGGTAAACAACTTATTCATATTCTATCAAATTAGGTCATAACAAATATGGAATTTGCAATAAGAAATATTAAATTAGTGAGTAAAATGCATATTTAGTAGGTTTTAATAATTTGAATTTACCTCCCCTAAAGTTTTATTCAAAGACACTTACACCCCCTCTAATTTGAAAAAAGCACTCAACTTCCCTCATGCTCACTTTGTTAGTTACTGTCAACAGATTTTCCAGCTTCCTTAACTGGTGCCTCTAGAATACATTCTCTACAATAGAATAAAGACCATCAAAATTCTCCACAATAGAACATTACAAATATATTTTTAAACTGGTATCTCTAGAAAAAGAAGAAAAAAACTAAATAATCAGATCAAACAAAATGATGATAATCAACTCCTTCTTAGTAACATGACCCCTGCATAATCCCAAAAAAGGGCATCTAGTAGGTTGTTTTCGTGCCATTTGACCTTTCCCTACATTAGTTTTAACTTTTTTAATTGGCAGATTCAAACTTCTTTAAACTATGATGTTGTCATTCTTTACCAAGAGACTTGAATTTCATACTGTAATCACATCCTTATCAAATCTCATCAAATTTTAAATTGCAAATGGTTACAGATTAGTTTAAATTACAGAAGAAAAAAAAATTTAAAATTTAAATGTTAAATGAAAAGTTTAACAATTAAGGTAGAGGATGAAGGAAACAACGTGAGGCGATTCACTATCCAAGCAATACATCAGAGGGTTTCTGTCATTTGCTAACATAAATAAGAGAGGTGAGTGTCTAGTTAAAAACTAGATGGAGGTGAAAACAATTTTCCTTAATGTTTAAAAATTAGGACGAAAAATGAAAATCAACCAATTGTCAAGAAAGTGCATTTGACCCTTAATTTAATTATAAATTTTTTTATTAAAAAACTATTAAAATTTTAAAAATTCTTATTTTAAAAGAACATACATTTAATCCGTGCAAATATATACCACCCATTCAAAACAGTAAATACGAACACAAGACTTACAAGCAAGAGTTATTTTCATGTGCATTTCCGGGTTCTAGCCTATTTAGTTACATTGGTAGGAATGACGATATTTATACTGCTATAAATAAACAAAATACCACGACATATCGACCCACAGTGAAGTTCAAACTACATGAGCATTCAATTGCAGGCACCATCTTCATATCTATTTTCCAAGATGAACATATTTCTAAGACGTATAGCAGATGCAGGAATAATTCCAATATATCACTTGTTTTGCTTAGCTACAGTTCGCTGAACAGTTGAAACACCATCTACAAATTTTGTCCGGAAAAGAACATTTGCATTATTGAACATGCCTTCCTTCAGTGACACCACAATAAACTGCAAATCAAAAGAAATGAGGTTATTCAACTTGTTGGGTGTGTGGGTGAAATGCACGAAATTTGAATTGTAAAAGAAAATTGATTTAATAAGTTGTAAAACAAAAAGAAAGTCATTACTGAATCTACATGCTCGAAATATTTGTGTTTAACAAGGCAAATTTATGTATCTTGTTGATATCATACAACTACAATCTGATGGTTATTATTTTTTGGAATTGAAAAATAATAAGATTGCATGAAATAAAGAAAATCATGCCACAGTACCATAAATTATCCTACCTGGGAGTGTGGAAAGTGATTTTTTATCATCTTCCCTATGTTTTGTGTGTGACTCAAATCAAGAGCTGCATCAACCTGCAACAGATAACAGTTAACATTTGGCTGAACCGATAACATTTGGCTGAACCGATAATCGTTGCTTCAAAAGTATAAAATACATGTAAAAATAATCATTTACCTCTAAATGGGATCAGCTATGTAAATCAAATGACGTGAAATTATAATGTCATATGTGAGCCAAAAATAAGAAATTAACTATATTGACAAAAATAGTTCATGCACACTATTAACTGTATACACAAATCCAAAAGGAGTGACTCATTTGTGGGTGGAGAACCAATGGTTGATCCCTACAAAACACATCTTTGTGACTTTTTTTTATTTATAATTAGGACAAAATACAAACTTTTCTTGTATATAGAACTAGAGGGAGTATTATTCTTCATCTCCAAAATTTTATCTATAACCCCACTCCAGCCTATCAAAAGTTACTCGAACAAATTTTCAATTAGTTGTGTATCTTTGTCATGGATATAAAGTAATAAATAGTTTACTGAACTTATGAATATTTAAAAAAAAACAATGAAAACAATGCCAGCTAAATTTTCTGCAATATATAATTCTTACCAGAAAGGACAATTGAATCATAATACCATTTTCCAGTACAATTAAGATTGTATAAAAAAATTACAAGTAAAATCATGTAAAACTTACCTCGTCCAAGATGTATAGTGGAGCAGGTTTAAAAAGAAGCAGGGCCAGAATCAGAGAAAGTGCGAGCAATGATCGCTGACCTCCACTCAGTTCAGACAATGACTGTTTCCATACACTTCCAAATGCAACGCGAACCTCAAGACCATCAAGAAAGCTGCATCCTTCTGGAGGTTCTAACTTAGCCATTGTACCCGGTAATAGTGTAGAAAATATGGATCCGAAGTCACTAAATTAACAGAACAAAATCATGATACACAATCATTGTTTAATTAAAAAGAAAAATAGAATAATCAATGAATGGCATTGTTAAGAACCAATTCTCCAAAAGCTTAAATTGTTAGATGGTGGCTGGTGAATGTATGGTTTTATATCTAACATTATAACACGTGTCCCTTAATGCAAGAATCCTTTAGGCTGAAAGCGCAGACATTTCACACGGTCTGCCATACCTTATACAGAAATTCAATTTTTTAATTAAAAAGGGTAGGTTGGATTCGATAATCGACCTCTTGATCAATTAGTCACAAAGGCTCTCAAACTACGCTAACAACCAATCCAACTATAAAAAAAATTAAACTTTTAGGTGAAACCTTATGAATGATTTTAATACCTTAGAAAATATATTAAGAGACCAAATTACATGAAAAAAGAAACTTACTTATTCACTTTGATCCAGGTAACATTTAGTGTCTCTTTCTTTTTCTCATCTAGCTCTTCAATCACCTTCTTGATTTTAGACTTGTCATTCTAGGCAAAACAAGAATAGATTGAGCATTTAAGGATGAAAGGTAGAAAATGTTAAAACAGATTAAAAATCACCTCAATTATATTTTTCTTTGACATCAAGTCATTGTACTCATCTTCTGCCTTCTCAAACATTGCCATTACTTTCTTGTTCACCCTTTTCTCAAGCCTTGATTGTGCAAAACAATAAAAAAAGTGTCACCATAGTAAATGAGGAGGATGTGTAAATATAGTTGCACACAAAATGATAAGAATAAAGTAATCATATTTTTAAAGCAACACACCCAGATTGTTCAGCCTGAAGCTTCTCGAGTTCTTCCCTTGCTTTACCAGGATTACGAGAAGAAAAATCATAATCAGTCCCACTTTTACCAAACAACTGTTTTTCAGAAGCAATCCATGCATGTTTCTCTATCAATCTATCCACCCTCGCAGAACAGTCTTTCTGTTCCATTTCCATTCGTTTTACCTAGAACAAAATAGAATTAGGAGATTGTTCTTTAGCACACGAGTTCTACGGGTATGGACAATTGCAGTTCAAATATTACCTCATTTTCCATCCTCTTCCTTTCAAGATTACTCTCACTAAGTTTATGTTCAAGCTTTTTGTGCTCTTTAACAATTCCACTGATTTCCTTGTCACATTGCTTCATTTTCTGACGAACTGCATTCAGCTCTGACCGAGCTTCATCAAGAGTATACCTTGCAGCAACAACCTACACCTTGGAGGTATGAGGACACAATTCTTGCTTTAGAGAAAGAGATCAATCAAAATAGTTATCTATGCTTACTTTGGATTTTTGTTCTTCTAGTTCTGAGGAAAGATTACTAATCTGTGTTCCCATTACTGCTAATTGATTCTCCAAGGATGCTTGCTCCTGGATAACAGCTTCCATTTCCATTACAAGCCTCTCCTTTTCATTATCATGTCCCTAAAACCAGCAAGTAACCAATTAATTATCACAATGCAATGACTATTTGCTTATTCTTTACCTTAATTCCTTTAGATTAGATTATTATTTAATTGCAAGCACTCAAATCTTGAAATTCCATCCCAACATTTTTTCTTCAAAGAAAACTTCAAAACCATATCTCCCACTTTTTTACTTAAGATCAGGACACCGTGAACTTTTGTGCTTAATATTCATACTTGATAACTGAATCCACAATCAAGATCAGCAATCTTTAATATGCTAGTTTACACAAAAATTCGGACAAGTTTACAAGTTAACTCATGAATTTGACAGCCATGAGTGCAACCACTTGACTCACACAGAAGGTAGGATTTGACCAAACCCATTACCCAAACCAATATAATGTCTCTGAATTTATTTGAATCGGGTTTACGTAATTTTTTTGGGTTAAATCCAATCCAAACCAACCATTAAAGAAACGGGTTGGTCAATTGGGTCATGTAAAGAAACATAAATTGCCACATTAAACCTAAACGTGGAAATATTTTTTACATCCAAAATTTAGAAAAAAAGTTAAATAATACAATAAGCTGAATAATTCTCAAATATAATTCTATTTACTCAACTTAGTCGTAAATATATGTGAATAAAGAAAATTTTAAAAAAGTTAAAAGTTAAATGGTTGAGGTCGGGTTACGGGGGTTCAAAATCCGCTGCCCAAATCAAAATACACATAGGGTTTCGAGGGTATGGGTTGGACCATATGACATAAAATTCTCAGACCAAATACTTAGGTATATGTCAGGTTAAGGGTTGGGTTGGGTCGGGATTACCCAAACTGCTGAACATCCTTGGCAGTTATTCAAATGTTATAAATAAGTTCAAATGAGTTGTAGTACGTCAAAAAATAATAAACAAATAAATTATAACTAAGATTTTAGTATACCTTAAGGTCTTTTGAAGATGACTGCATTTGGGATTTAATCGACTTTATCTTTTTCTCCAAACCTTTTAGCCTACTTTCTCGATTATTGTCATGTTCTTTGATTGATTTCTCAAGTGATGAAACAGTCTTAACACATTTCTCATATAAAAGATGCTTTTCTTTGACTGCAGATTTTGCTTCTTCAAGTTCTTGCTCAATCTTCTTGACTAATTCTCCAAGCTACAAAGAGAAACAAGATAGGGGTAAAAGGGAGAGGGCAAAGAGAGATAAATAGCAATAACATGGAGAAAAATAATACTGTAACTACACAAAATCAAAGTGAAAGAAATGAATTAATACCTTATGATGCTCGTTTTGCTCAGCTCTGCTCTGAAACAATGAAAGATCATATGACTTGAGTTCTAATTGTGCTTTGAGGTCTTTAAATTTTTTCTGAAGAGGAAGTAGCTCTGTGATCTGTTAGCAAGATACAGAGACAAAACAGTAGAAATTGAGATTATGCTAAAAGCTTTAAACCATGAGCTTTATACAGAAGAAATTGACATAGAAAAATGACTAGGCTCCACAAAATTATGTAAAGTAAAAATAGCAAATCTAAACAAAAATAAAAAACTCCTAATGCAGAATTAAATCATAATTGGAGTTCAATTTCATACATAAAAGCACTACTTATTTTGTATTTTTTTAAATGTATTACGACGACAAATGTCTGTAAACAACTCTAGCTTCTCTCAAGAGCATATATGTTGAACTAATGAATCTAGAGACAAGGTTTAATAGATACTACACCAAATCAACTTGCAATTGCATTGCATGTGCGTCTTGTCCATGCCATTATCATTAATCTAGTGTCATCATTGTGTGTGCTGCAGCTTTTTTACTCTCTAAAGTTATTCCATCTCTTGGAATTTTCTTTTTGTTGAACCTTGCTGAGTGCCAACTTGCATAACCTATTTTAGAACTCCAATGTCCACAACAAGATGAAATATCATAGTTGGACTGCTGTGGTTAACTAGAATACTTGATTAATGCAATAATCCGTTAAAAGTTATAACATCAATGATTCAATAAAAAAAAAAACCCTTTCTTCTAGTGTTTAAGAGGTGAAAATGGTGCAGGGCCCTTTGGCAGTGTAACATATCAGTGGCAAGAGGAAGGCAAGAATATGGGTGAGTGGGGGTGGAGGGGTATGTTCTTAACATTCACTTTTATTTTTGTAGTTTCTTTGCAGTCCTCGCCTACTACTACTAGCAATTTTAGAAGGAGTTTCCACTGACAGAGAGAAATTAGCGCAATTTGTTTCATTGCTGTATTTCTTGTTTTTTCTTATTTTCTTTATCAAGGAGGATATGGTTGCCTTACACTTTTGTCTTTCTCTACACTACTGAATTGTTCCCATAAAAAAGTTATATAGTAATGTATCTAACCAATATATATTAGAAACCATCCACCATTAATTATATTACAGAGGTGATTTTCAACACAACATTTGACACACGTACTCTTGACAAATAGACTTCAAGCTATTGACTCTAACCTATGTTAATTAGGCTTACTGGCTTATCATTCCTTTATGTTAAGTTGCAAAAGCAAACACAGACAAATAAAACAACGTAAGTTTTGTTTCACAATAGCAGTTACAAAAGCAATATGCAATTTGGTTTAACAATGTAAATTTCATATCTTACAGGTTTTTCTAAAGTAAGTTTCCATGTCATTTAGAAAAAACAGGTGTTCAAGAGCTACCTTTGCCTCAATCTCTGATAACCTACTTTGATGCACTGAAAGTTTTGACTCAGCTTCAGCCACAGCATGAAGTTGCCTCAGCAGATCCCCGCTTCCCCTGTTACATCAAACCCATCATAACATACCAAAAAGTATATACGACATAATATCATCAGATATAAGCATTCAATAACTAAGTAACTGCATCACTTAGTAGAGAACAGAATCTGTAAATTTAAATAAAAGTTGTCAAAATATTCTGTCATCTCTGGTCACAGTCAAGATATGTATCCTGCAGTGAGAATTTAACAATTTAAACAAGATAGAATCATACTTCCTGCTTCCCCCAGTCAAAAGACCACTTGGCTGAAATATATCTCCTTCAAGAGTGACACTAGTGGTGTGAATCTCCCGACTAAATGCCACCTATTAGACATCCAATAAAATGCAAGTGAAATTGAGCATCTATACCGGTGGGTGAGAATTGATCATATATCAGATTAGACAATAAAAAATATGAAGTATCAAAGTGGAAACAATTTGCAATCACCTATTTAAGTGGACCATTATGTGACAATTTTAAAAGCAATTATATTTTAGATTAGGTAGATATACATACAGTAAGAAAATACAAGACATGACATGATGAAAACACAAAACGAGATAACTTCCCATGAGAGTCCAATCCAACTTTACACGAGGTAACTTCCCTTAACCTTTCAAACTCTAGTGATTCAATTTCTAAACCTTCCCATGCACACGAACCAGAATCCAGCACACCATCACTTTATGATGATCTCCATATTCCAATTGCCCTAAGGAAAGAGACTAGGACATGTACCAACAAGACACATACCCTTTTCCAACTACCTTTGTTTTGAACAATTTTCACCGACCCATAAAGGCTTCCTTACAAACCTAAACACTACCACTATATCTACCTCTCTATCTAAAGTATTGTCTGACAGGAAATGGAAACGGGCCATGGACTTTGAAATGGAAGCATTGGACAAGAACAATACTTGGGATTTAGTTCCTCTGCCAAATGGAAATAAACATGTAGATGTACAAGTGGGTGGATACTGTAAAGTACAAGGTTGATGGATTTATTGAGAGATACAAGGCAAGGTTGGTAGCTAAAGGATACACTCAAACATATGGGGTGGATTACCCGGAGACATTTGCTTTGGTTGCAAAAATGAAAGCAGTCAAGGTAATATTATCTCTAGCAGCAAATTATAGTTGGAACTTACATCAATTTGATGTAAAAAATGTTTTTCTCCATGGAGATCTTGAAGAAGAGATTTATATGGACTTACCCCCTTGGATATGATGAACATATTGCTGCCAACATTGTTTGTAGGCTAAAAAAGGTTTTACATGGGCTCAAACAATCGCCACGAACATGGTTTGGGAGATTTACTAGAGTCATGGTGGGTCTGGGCTTCAAACAGAGCCAAGGAGACCACACCTTCTTTATCAAACACTCCGAGTCAGGGGGAGTAACAGTGTTATTGGTATATGTGGATGACATTATAGTAACTGGTGATGATGAAAAGGAGCAACAACTGTTAGGACAACATCTAGCCAAGGAATTAGAAATTAAGACATTGGGGAAATTGAAATATTTCTTGGGAATTGAAGTGGCCCACTCCAAGAAAGGGATTTTCATATGCCAACAAAAATACATCACTGACCTTCTAAAAGAAGCAGGTAAGACAGTGTGCAAGCCTGCAAGCACACCAATAGATCCAAATTTAAAGTTGAGGAATACAAAAGAAGATATTGCAGTTGACAAGGAAATGTGTCAAAGATTAGTTGGAAGACTTATCTACCTCTAACATACTAGGCATGATGTTTCCTTCGCTGTAAGCCTAGCAAGTCAATTCATGCACAAACCAAAGGAGGTCCACTTGCAAGCTACACTCAGAATCGTGCAATATTTGAAAGGAACACCGGAAAGAGGAATTTTGTTAAGAAGAAATGGAAATGTGGGTCTTGAAGCCTCTACTGGTGTTGACTATGCATGATCGATTGTGGATAGGAGATCGACTACAAGATATTACACTTTCTTAGGTGGGAATCTTGTGACTTGAAAGAGTAAAAAAAAAATGTGGTATTTAGATCCAACACTGAAGCAGAATTCAAGGCGATGGCACAAGGGATATGTGAACTATTATGGTTGAAGATCATTTTGGAAGACTTGAGGATAAAATGGGATGAACCAATGAGACTTTATTGTGGAAACAAATTTTCTATTAGCATTGACCACAATCTGGTACAGCACGATTGAACCAAGCATGTTGAAGTTGACAGACATTTCATCAAAGAAAAACTCAATAATGACCTAATTTGTGTTCCTTATGTCTCTTCCAAAAACAACATTGCAGATCTTCTAACTAAGGTGGCGAATAGCAACAACTTTGAAAGGATTGCTGCCAAGTTGGGAATGGAGAACACCTATTCACCAACTTGAGGGGAGTGCCAAATTATCATTATTACTTTTATTATTGAAAAATATCTCAATTGTAGGGATTTGATTGTATAGAGTCCTAATTATGTTTCCTTAATTATCTTGCAATCCTTGTGTGTGTATATATATATATTGTTATTATTATTATTATCTTGCCATTCTACAATTTCTTCTTATATATTCAATTATGCATTTGAGTCTCCTCAACTAACTAACCTAACTAATCCTTATTCCTCACTACTTTATTTAACTCTTATATCATAACAGTCACCAAACATTTCTACATAAAAAGGGCAACCAAGTGCTAGTCAAAGTGAACCCATTATAGGTCTATAAGGCGGCCTTATCTTGCAATTAAGTTATTCAGTTATTGTTGGACCAATAACATGACCGTCAAGCTATTAGGTGATAAATAAATACATGATGTGAAGACATGCATTTAAAGTACACACGTAGATACCCTTAATGAACGGTTTACGCCTCAATGTTAAAATTTTTTTTTATGGACCTCAATGTTAAATTATTAAGCCTACATATAACACAGCATGAAAAAGAGTTGTAGCTTGTTACCTGCTTTGCAGCATCGATAGTTTTGCATACAAAAGTGGAGCCAAAGACATACTCCATTGCATTCTAGAACAAACAGGATATTTAGTTAGAAAAAATTTAGTTTAAAATTAAATTAAACTAAATAAAAATAAATCCGAACATCAAAATGAATCAAATTTTCCAGACAGCTGATAAGTACATCCAGCAAGATAAACACAACAAAACAGGAGAACAAGATTATCAAAACAAGTTAAACGGCATAGGAAAATGCTTTCAGCGCCCATGTAAGCATCAGATACCATGAAATAAAATTTAAAATTAATACTTTTGAAATAAGTGCTGTAAATGTTATTATATAATTTATAAGTTGAAATTCAAAGAAGCAAACCTTCAATTCTTCTTCATAACCAACCAAAGAAAGCGCAATTTCCGCATTCTCCTTGCCCACCTGCAATGATATTAACCAAGGTCTTCAGTAAAGCTAATTAAGTCATCAAGACACTAGGTAACATTAAATAAAATAAAATAAATACAGATTTAAAATTGCAGTCACCTACCAATCTAACAGCAGCTTGTTGAACTCTTGAAGGAACAATATAGGATTGTATTTTGTTCAGAGGTATAATTGTCACTCTTCTTCTAAGATTGCCATTCTGTAATAATTGCTTTCCAGTACTTTCTGTGTCAACTACAACATTAAACAACTTTCCACCAGCTGTAACCTGAAAATGGTCATATTCAAGCAATTAATATAAGAATATTTATTGATAAATTCATATATAAGTTATCACGCTATCTACCTCTAGGGCAGTCACTGTGGACCTATCTCTCACTTTGATGAGTTTTGCAACAACTCCCTTCACCTTTGACCTATCAAAGTTCTTGACAGGATCACGGTATGTAAAGTCAACATTAGCCAGGTATACTGAAATATCACGTATTTCATCCTTCAACTTTTGCACACACTCCCTCTCAAATTCACGCTCCTGGAAGTCATTTCAAGAAAAAATTACTTAAACGAGACTTGTGAACCTCTTTAGATTGAAAAGAAAAAAAAAACAGAATTCAATTGAAAAAAACTAACAGAAGAGAAACCAATCAAACCTTTTGCAAAGCTTCCATCTCACCCTCTTTATAAGGAAGAGACTCCAATCCTGTTTTGATATTTTCAACATCCTTCCTTCTAGCTTTCAACTCATTTTCCACAGAAGTAGCTTCATCCTGCTTTGACCTTAATTGATTTTTTTTCTCTTTTAGTTCCTTTTCACAATGGCTAATTTTGGTTTTCAGCTGTTTCAATTCTGTTTCAGCACTCCCAACTGCTATCTTTGCATCGCCTAGTTGATCCTCTAAGCATTTCTCCTCATTACCACTGCTCTTGCCAGCTAAAACACCCTATCAATAGTTTTGAGCAATAGGATAAATAAAACACCCCAATATAACAAAGACCCACACATAGACATCATATATCCTGACAACATTAAGCCAGCACATGCTTCTTTTACCTGGTATTCCTTTTCATGCTCCTCCAGGCTCTTTGAGAGCTCCTCAACTCTATTTTTCAAATCAGCTGCCCCCTCTTCAGCCTTTTTAATGGCAGAGGCCTTCTCTTCTACAGATTGCTTCAATTCTTCAATATTTTTAACGATCTTTAAAATATCGAGGTTCAAAATCCAAATATCAGGTTCACAAAAATGGAAAAGATTAAAAACATAAGTAGCATAATTGTTTTCAAAAAAGACAGTAATATTCTTGAAATTGAGCAAAGAATGAATCCTAACACTACTAACATACTTTTCCTTTGTTGACTTCTTCACTCCTCAGAGTGTCTTCTTTATTATTTAGTACAGATGTTTCCTTCACAAGCTCCTGCGAAAGTTCATCTACCTTCTTTGACAGAGATTCCATTTCCCCACCCATGCTTGCTTCCTTCTCAGCAGTCAACTGAGCTATTTTTGTCTCCATTTCCTTTACTTCCACCATAGTTGTCTTAGAAATGTCATCAATCTCAGCTATCTTGGCTTTTACTTGTTCCACCTCAGAAATAGCATTATCTTTAATACTCTCCGCTTGAACATACTCATAAGCAATACAAAATCTTCTCAGCCTATCTAACTCAGCATTACAATTAGCCCATTGCATGTACTGCGTCCTTTCTTTCCTCAATTTCTCCAAAGCCGGAAGTATCTCCTGATCAAGAAGCTTGTTGATCTCATCAACCTTACTCTGCTTCTTTTCAAGAGTTTTTAGAGCTGCCTCTTTCTTTGTCTCGTACATTCTTGTCCCCGCAGCTTCCTCAAGCATAGACAATATCTCTGGCGGTTTCATATTTAAAACCTTAGTGATGCGCCCTTGCATGATAAGAAAATGTGGATTGTTAACATTTAGTTGCACGGAATGGAAAAGGTTTTGGACTTGACTTGGCTGTGCAAGTTTCCCATTTATCAAATATTTATTCCTCCCTCCAACCACAATCTGCATTGCACCCCATCAAACCACATACAGAATGAGATTTTGGATAGTAAATAATTCAATTTTGAATTTAATTGCAATAGTTAATTAAAAGATAGAGAGACAGTAAACCAATCCAAGCACCAGCTAAGCCTAAAACCCATTTCGCATAATTTTTTAAAATTTTCAGCTATCTCTGTTTTATTAACCATGTTATTTGTGTGAAGTATCCACCAACTTTGCTGATAACTAAACTCTGCCACGGAACCTAACTAGCCACATTTGGTGGGTCTCCCCTCCCAACCATAATATTTTCATCCACACAAGACTCCAGCCCTTATTTTAAATTGTCTATATAAAATTGAGTTGAATATAAAGTAATTTATCTCTGGATGTATTCTTGTAAAAATGAGTTGAATATTAAAAGATAAACTATAAATTAAAAGATAAAAGCAAACAATTTAATGTAAGAAGGAAAAAAAGGAACCTGTCTTGTGACAGTAATCTCAGAATGGTCTTCATAACCAAGAGGACTACGACTCCTTTCAGAATTATCAAACACAATTGAAACAGTAGCCTTAGTGATTCCCGCTTGTCCTTGCTTGTAAACGAGTTCCTGAAGATTCGAAGCACGAACCTGCTGCAAGTTAGTGATTCCAAGAACGAAGCAAATCGAATCGAGAATGTTCGATTTGCCGGAACCGTTTAAGCCAGTGATGGCGTTGAAGAAACGATCGAAGCCTGGAACTACAGTTCGTGTTGCGTAGGATTTGAAACCTTCCAAGCAAATTTCCTTGATGTACATGGTGTGGGTGAAATTGGTGTTATGGAAATGGATGTGGAAGAGAGAGTGTTAAGGGTTTTGGAGATCGAAACCCTAAACGGTAGCGTTTTGTTGGTGTGATTTTTGGAACGTTGAGTTTTTACTGATGCAAATGGAAAAAGAGAGAGTTTGAGAAGAGAGAGTCTGAAGTAGCAAAAGGCGGGAAAGTTTGGGCAATTTCAAAATGATACCCTCTGACCATTCATTCACTGGTCACTTGGTTTGGGAGTTTGGGGTGATGATGAGTGGCCCTGTGTGAGTCAAAGTGCTGCATTGGTATTTTTGAATATTTATTTGGAGCCAAGTTGTAATTGTATTAGAAAAGAATAATCCTTGCAAATCATTTGAAATTTGATCCAATTGATAAAAAATATATATATATATAATTGAGTTACATCGTTCAATTTAATTTATTGTATTTTTAATTAGATCTCTTAACTTTTATTTATTTATTTATTTTAGTCTCTTAATTTTACTTATGTTAGTCATTTTCATTTTACAAGTCATTTAGTGTGATGGCGTGAAAACAAATTAAAACTAAAAAATAAGTTAAAGGATTTATAGTGAAAAATATATTTTCCTTTCATTTTCCTCTTCTTCATCTTAATATGCAATTTCCCATATCAAAAAATGTGACTTTTTATATTTGATCGACTAGAAAATTGACTTTAAGAACTATTAGACAATTTCATATCTAGGAAACTGCATATGTAGTCTTGCGATGACATTTGTTTCTATGTGCATCGATAATACCTACTTCTCTTGCTTCGTATGAGTAGACACAAGAGAGTTGTTGGACTTGATTTGATGACCATTTGTCATTCAATTCTTTCTTTTTTTCCATCTCTTCCTAGCCACCATATTTAACCGATATAAATTTTAAAAATGATGCAATACATTTGTTAGTTTCCCATATTTTAAAGCATAAAAATAATAAAAATATATAGGTAATTTGATTCATTCTATCTCTCTTAGCATTCTTAGAGATATAATCAAATGGAGTAAGTAATTTAAATGGGCGGCAATTTTTATAGCATATAACACTTTGCAATAAATTGTATTTTAACATAAACACACAGAAAACATATTCAGACCTAGCAGCCACCACTCCAAATATTTATAGCTTGTCTCTTCTCCTTCATCGATTATAGAGGGGTGGTTTAAAATCATTTTTTGGTCTAGAATCACCACTCCAAGTCATTTTTCCTTCATTATTTTATCTAAATAAGTGGTTTCCACACAATGTTAGTTTATACTTTGTTTTGTTTGTGTTTTAATCGCTTGAGTGTAACATTTTTATTCGTCGTCTTGGTGTGGCGCTTTTTTAATTGTTATTAATTTCCAATTACTAAAAAATAATAATACACCACAAGACCAAGACCAAGGCCAAGGCCCAGGCTCGAGCCCGAGCCCGGCCGAGTGGTGGTCAACTTTGCATGCATTCTTCCTCCTTCACAAAATTGGGGTACCTCTTGGGGCACACCCCAAGGTACATACCTCCACCTTATATACCCTACTAGTGTGTAATATCCCTTCTATGTGGGACTTCTCATTTTTTTCTAATTCACAACCACACTAGCTCATTAATGTCACCATTATTTCCAACAATCTTCCATTAATTTCTCATCATTTCCAACAATCCCCCACTTGAATTTAAAAAAAAAAAAAAGGTTTTCAGAAATAGCATCAAACGCTTCTATAAGATTGTGCATAAACAAATGTATCTCTTGACTTGAACCTTTGCATAGCAAGTAAGATTCAGATTCAACAAGAGTGGCTCGTAGTCTTGAACTCTATCTCTGGCATCAAACCCACACACAATCTTTACATTGGGTGTATTCTCAAAAGTCCGTGCATTTAAGGCCATGCACGTGTATCCCAGTATAGTGAACGCTCTAGGAATTCTGCCTCGAAATTCCATAGGAAGCGGCCCCCCACTTCCACATTCACTTAGGTGAGTCTATCAAGAGTACTCCTGTAGCTAGGTACTCCACTCCACATAGAGTATAGATCTCATTAAGAGTTTCTGTTATCTCATCCTTATATCGCTTCAAGAATCATGCTTCTCTCATATATAATATAGCATGTTCATCTCATATCACTATGACTTGTTATTACCCATTGAACCTAATTCTTGGGATCTCCAGTCTTTTAGGTCGGGTTACCATCATAAGTGACTCATTGATCTATATGCATTAGTCCCATCCTTTTGGATGTATTTATGACTTTCTCTCTAGCTAATCATTTCATCAAAGGATCTGCTAAATTTTCATCAGTGCGTACATGATCCACTATAACAGCTCCTTTAGAAAGTAGTTCTCTAACTGTGCAATAGCTGCAGTACTATCGTAGTGGATCAACACAGTTGGCAAAGGTTTTTCCCATAAAGGGACCTTAGCTAGCAAGCATCTCAACCAGCTTGCTTCTTCACTAGCGGTAGCTAATGCTATCATTTCAGACTCCATAGTGGATTGAGCCAGTATCACCTGTTTCTTCGATTTCCAAGATACAGAACCACCGACTATACTAAAAATATAGCCACTGGTTGCTTTGAAATCATCTGATAAGGTGTTCCAACCAGCGTCACTGTATCCTTAAAGGACAACAGGAAATCTTTGATAATGTAATCCGAGACTCATGGTCTTTTTAAGGTATCTCATGACTCTTTCAATAGCGTGCCAATGCTCCATACTAGGTCTACTAGTAAACCTGCACAGCAATCCCACGACATAGGCAATGTTGGGTCTAGTACAATTAGTGGCATACCTGAGGCTGACAATGATGCTCACATATTCAGTTTGTCTAACACATTCACCAGTGTTCTTGAAAAGTTTCACACTTGGATCATATGGTGTGCAAGCAGGTTTACAGTCAAAGTAATTATATTTCTTTAGGATCTTTTCAACATAGTGAGATTGTTCCAAAGAAATTCCATTTTCTGACCTAGTAATCTTTATTCCAAGGATTACACTCGCTTCTCCGAGGTCTTTCATATCAAAGTTGTTACTCAACAGTGATTTCACATTATTAACGGCATGAATGTTTGAACCAAATATGAGTAAGTCATCTACCTAGAGACATATGATAGTGCAAATGTCATTTTCAAATTTGTAATAAATACATTTGTCACTTTCATTCACCTTAAACTCATTCGACAAAATCAAGTTGTCAAATTTTTCATGCCATTGCTTAGGAGCTTGTTTAAGACCATACAGAGACTTATCTAACTTACAGACCTTGTCTTCTTGCCCATGTATTACAAAACCTTCAGGTTGTTCCATATAGATTTCTTCTTCCAGGTCACCATTTAAAAAATCTATTTTTACATCCATCTCGTGTATCACCAGGTTATGAATAGCCGCAAGTGATACGAGCACCCTGATGGATGTTATTCTAGTGACTCGTGAAAAAGTGTCGAAGAAATCAATATTTTCTCTTTGTCTAAAACCTTTGGCTACAAGGCGTGCCTTGTACTTATCAATAGATCCATCGGGTTTTAGTTTCTTTTTCAAAATCCATTTACAACCTATAGGTTTGCAACCAAGAGGCAAGTCCACTAAATGCCAGGTCTTGTTAGACTCTAGAGAATCCATTTCATCGTTTATAGCTTCTTGCCATAGATCTACATCCAAATACGACAAGGCTTCCTTGAGATTTGCAGGATCCTCTTCTAAATTATATGCCATATATTCAGGTCCATAGTCTTTAGCGACTCTTACTCTCTTGCTCCTTCGAGTTTCGATTTCACCTTGTGTGTTGCTTTCAGTGCTTCTTGTCACAGGAGCTTGACTAGGTTCACTGCCCCCACTATTTCTCGATTTGAAAGGGAATTTATTTTCATAGAAGTCAACATCATTTGATTCTATAATAACTTTCGCATTTAGGTCGTAAAACCTACACGCTTTACTGTTTACTGCATACCCAATGAATACACATTCATAGGCTTTACTAGCGAGTTTAATTTGCTTGGGATCGAGGATTCATACATAGGCCAGACAGCCCCAAGTTCGAAGATAAGACAAGTTGGGTTGTCTTTTCTTCATTATCTCATAAGGAGATGTTTTGTTCTTAGATTTAGGAACTTTATTCAAAACATAACAAACAGTCAAAATAATTTCTCCCCACCAGTGAGAGGCAGCACCAGAGTTAAGCATTATAGCAACAACAAGTTCAATAGGAGTTCTATTCTTTCTTTCAGCTTTACCATTCATTTCAGGTGAATATGGTGTAGTGGGTTCATATATAATTCCTTGGGTTTTATAAAAGTCATTAAATAAACTGGAATCATACTCTGTTCCTCTATCACTGCGAAATCTCTTAATCTTCTTACTAAATTGATTTTCAATTTTAGTTACAAAGATCTTAAACATGTCAAGCGCTTCACTTTTATTTTTCATAAGATATACAAAAGTATAGTCGGAACAATCGTCAATAAAAGTAATAAAATAACGCTTTCCATTTCTGGTTAAAGTCTCATCAAGTTCACATATATCAGAGTGTATTAATTCTAAGGGTTCAGATTCTCTAACTACTGATTTATGTGAACTCTTAGTTATTTTAGCTTGACTGCAAAAATCACATTTTTCAAAATCTTTTATAGACAATTTTGGAATTAAGCCTAAGTTACTTAAGTTTGAAATCACACGTTTGCTCATATGACAGAGTCTAGCATGCCAAATATTAAAATCACACAACATGTAAGCAGAAGGAAACATTTTATTGATTTCAACATTCGATTTAAACATGCCATCAGTGGCATACCCTTTCCCAACAAAAAATACTATTTTTAGAAATAGTGTACAAATCTGCCCTTATAGTCTGAGTAAACCCTGCCTTATTGAGAAGAAACCCAGAAACCAGATTCTTCCTTATTTCTGGAGTGTGCATGACATCCTTCAGAATTCAGGTCTTTCCAGAGGTGAATGTTAGTTCCACATCTCCAATACCAGCAATATTAGTGGTGTGGGAATCTCTCAACAACACTTTCTTATCTTCAACAGCAGTGTATGTTTTAAACATAGCATGATCATAACAGACATGGCGGGAGGTGCCAGTGTCTATCCACCATCCATCTGACCCACCAACAAGGTTGATCTCAGTTATCATAGCAACGAATTGCTCTTTTGTCAAATTAGCCTAATTAGCAGGGCCTGACTTGTTCCTACACTTGCGTGCTATATGACCCTCTTTCCCACAGTGAAAACAGAGAAAGGGGAGAGGGCCATTTCTAGGAGGTGGTTGCTGCTTTGCAATTGGGGCCTTTGGAGGGTTCCCTTTCTTGTTGCTGTTCTTTGAGGATCGATTCTGATTCTTTAGTTGTTTGTCGTTTGACTTAAGAACTGCTCCGATAAATTTCTTTTTCTTGTTATTTGCCACAAGAAGAACTTAATCTTTCTGGTCTTGCTTACGGGATTCTTCCTCAATTCTAAGGCGAGTTATCAGACTTTCTAGAGATAATTCTTTTGTTTTATGCCTGAGAGAATTTTTAAAATCTTTCCAAGTAGGGGGCATTTTGTCAATAATAACAACAATTTGAAACTGTTCATCGAGGGACATACCTTCAATGATGATTTCGTGAGCAATTTTCTAGATTTCATGAGACTGAGCTTCCACGGATCTGTCATCTGTCATCTGATATTTGAGATAGCGGCTAACAACATACTTTTTGGCTCCAACTTCCTCAGTATCATATTTCTTCTTCAGAGCATCCCAAACCTATCTAGCAGTATTGCTGTCAGAACTGTAGTAGTCATACAGATCATCAGTAAGTCCATTCAGAATATAATTCTTACATAAGTAATCATTATGTTCCCATTGGGTTAATTCAGCAACGATCTTATTCTGTTATGTTTGTTCAGCATTTTCTGGAACAATAGGAATGTCATCCTTCAGAACATTGGCAACCTTTTTCGTGGTTAGAAAAAATAACATCTTTTGTTGCCATCGTTTTGAAGTGACTTCCTTCAAACCGAAACGGTTTGTTGTAGTCAGAAGCAGAAGAAACTGTCCCAGTAATTCCGTCGGTAGACATGGCAGTTCGAAAAACGTCTTAAAATTGTTATTTTTGAATTTTGAAAAGTTTGAAAAAACAACTTATGCCATCGAAAATATTACTGGATTGAGTTGCGGACTAGGTCGCTCTCTTTAAGACGTTTCGAGGCACTGCCCAAAAGGTGCAAGGCAGACTATCAACCACGGAGTCCCCAGGATAAAACAGCCCAGATCACTGTATTGGAGTTCTACTGCACCGTAGAAAACCGTTCTAGAATTACACCCTCAATATGGCAGTCTAACGACTACCACTTGTAATATGGCACTAAGGCCACTCAAAGAAAAAGAAGAAGTAGAAGTAAGAACGGGGGGAGAAGAGAGAAAAGCCTCATATGCGGAGTGTTTTTGGTGTGATTTTTCAACTGAGGAGAGCCCTATATTTATAGAGGAATTCCGCAACTGGATCAGAGAAAATGGTGCGATTCATCAGCTCTGATGCGTGCGTTCCATTTGACCGCGAAACCTGCGCTCCAATCCTTGACCTCAGAGAACGTGCGCTCCGAAACTGCTGCCCACCAAAAACGTGCGCATTTGACTACCAAAATGTGCGCTAGGGTTTTGACTTTGAATATTGACCGGGCAACAGTAGTTACGTGGTTAGGGTTTTGACCAGGCAAAAAGGGAAGACTGGATCAGATCATCAAGTAGACTCGGTGGAGGGTAGTCACGTAATTAACGCAACAATCAGAGATAAAAAATAATAATAATACACCACAAGACCAAGACCAAGACCAAGGCCAAGGCCAAGGTCCGGCCGAGCCGAGCCGGCCGGACGGCGGCGGCGCGCGCGTGGTGGTCAACTTTGCATGCGTTCTTCCTTGTTCACAAAATTGGGGTACCCCTTGGGGCACACCCCGAGGTACCTACCTCCACCTTATATACCCTACTAGTGTATGATATCCCTCCTATGTGAGACTTCTAATTTTTTTCCAATTCACAACCACAATAGCTCATTAATGTCACCATTATTTCCAACAATCTTCCATTAATTTCTCATCATTTCCAATACTTTCTCATTTCGTTGTGATGTTCATCGATACAACATAATAACTTTGATTCATTACAAGTTTCAACAATGACTTTGGTGTCATCAATGTTACAAATCTAGAGGCATAGGTTTTCCGAACATTTGATTTTTATCATATTTGTAGACATGTTTGCTTGTGTTACGTTGGTGATCTATGTTACTAATGTAAATATTGTGAATTTATTCGCAAATTTATCCTTTTTTATTTTAGTGACTTTGAATTTTTATTGTATCAATGTACTCTACCAATTTGAATGAATGAATGTCGTCTTTTTTAGTAAAAAAAACTTAGCAATATTAACAAATGCACGATAACATGACAAGGCCAAGTGGTGCTCCGCCTTTACGTAAGACCTTCATACTTTTAATGCCCTCAAGGTCTCTTCAATCGTCAAGCTTTAATTCTATCACGATTTAACCTTCAAACATATCATACTATATGAATGTAACACATAACATACATGTCATAACATTCATCATCAACAATCATCGTTTAACAACACTCAACTTATATATGATATTAAGCATGCTACAACAAATTAACATTTATCCTCAATAATATTTATTAACAATTCAAATCACCAACTTAATCCTTAATTATTAATCTATATCTTAATCCTTATTACTATTAGTCACGTAATTTACCATTCTAACTTGACCTAGTCAATTAACCCCAAGCCTATGATTCAAAATGGAACTTCGATGTCAGATAGAAACGGTTAACATTGACGGATAATGCAAAGTAGCTCCCAATGGGGGTGTACATGCAAATATTTTGTCGCCCAAGTTAGTTAGAGTTGAAAAGAGTGAGGTATTTTAGGTAAGAATGAATTGTGTACTTTACACCTAAAGTATGTGATCTTTTATATGGAGAACCTCTAAATGAGCTATCCTCCGAGTCTGTTAGGTTTTGCAAGATTCCCATGTAGCCATGTGATGATGATCAGGCGACGAGGATTTCATTGCGAGGATATGTTTGGTAGTGATGCAATTTCACGGGTATATCATGTGATATAGTTAGTGGATCTACGAGGTATTGGATTGAGGTTCATTTAATGCTCAAGTCTAGTTGCTTTGGGTCGAAGTCTACTCCAGAACACTTGCCCCCCAAGTATTTGGCTCGTGTCGTCGTGGTACTTGTTGAAGTTGGGCGAAAGGTTTGTTTCTATTGAGCCTTATTTGAAATGGTTGGTGTTCAAAGAGTTGTAGTTCGATATTCAATAATTTCTAAAGATTTCGCTAACATGATTACCTTTTAGGAGTGGCATGTGTTTGGGATGTGACTTTGAAACAATGCATTTCCCTCTTATGTCTACCACACGGGCTCTATTAATGTAGGTTCTCCAGTACCCTATAAAAGGATTCGAGTGTCCTATATTTTATATTTTCAAGATAATCTCATTATTGTTGGATTGAGTGTTTAACTTTGGTCCCTTAATCTTCTTTGAATGTCATGAAGACCTGTAAATACTTTGGGTTTGGCAACTTTGCCAACCTTTACACTTTGTGAACCAACGCTTGTCTTTTTTCATTCTTGCAAACTTCTTGACAATCTTTCTTCATGCGTATTTGAGTGGTTTTGCGTTCTTGAGTTTCTTTCAACACTATTTCAATAATGATCATGTGCATTTAATTAGATTGGAACAAATTATTTTTTAAAGGAATAATCCAAACTGAACCAAATTACAGTATTTTAATTATTGAACCATATGGGTTTTTTGCCTCAAAATTGATCTAAATCGAACCGTTGTGATTGTTTTGTGTTAATCTATAAGGGACAAGTGAACATCTTCTCGTATGTGTTGTGATGTTGACTTAACCCAGTTATCATTACCTTCACCATGCTTTATACATTCATATTATGTGATTTCAACTGTCAACTAGAACATTGTTATTGCGATGGTGGAACAAGGTGTACTCTTATTAGTTTCAACACATGAAATATGTTGGATCGATATATGATGCTATTGATTCCTCTATCGTGTGAGGAGTGGTTTCCCTATAAGGAATGGGGGACATAGTATTAGTCACATAGGTTCTGTTTGTTTCAATAGAGGGGATGATAAAGGATTGAGGATGGGAGATAATAAGAATATATATGTGTGATTCAAAAGAAAGGATGAAAGTTATTTTAATTAAAATTATATTTGATTGAAGGGGAGGATACATTTTTTAAATGATTTATAAGTGGTTTTAGTCACCTTCTCCCTGAAGAGAAAAAAATGAGGTTTATGAGAGATTTTACTCTCCTCCTCTTATATTCCCTCTGACCAAACGAACCTTAAACCCATTTATGATGAGTACATGAAGCTTTAGGGTATTCAAACATATTACATATAATTGCACGTTGAAGTAGATAATTGATGAAAATATGTTTTGATTTGAGAATGCTTATAAGAGTGACTTGATGAATGATTTTCGTCTATGTGTGTGATATATTATGTGTCTATTTTACTAAATGAATCTTAACACCTTGCATTTTTTATTTGACTTTGATGAAGAGGACGAAGTCGAGGAGAATATACCTTCTACATTTGCTCGTATTAGTTGAGATAAGATCTTATCTTTGGAGAGATTTTGAGATGCACCACTAAGTTGTATCTTGTTTTTCTTGAAGTATACATGGCCAATAAATTTTGTCTCTTTGGTATCTAGTATATACATTATCATTTCGTATACTTTAATAATACTTCTCAAGACATTTAGTATTATTAAGGCAAAATTACATATACAATGTTTATTAAATTACGCTGTGATCCATTATGTTTGATCATTTTCTCGAATTAATATCATGAAATGTTAAAATCTAATTCAAATATTGTAGCGAGTTCACGATCCAAACTATTTTAAAAGTGAAGAAAGTTAATGACATTGATTATGTAGATATATCTTTAATACTAAATTTTAAGAGGAGTACATGTGTCTAAATCATTGTAGAGATAATAAAAAATATAGACCGTTTATAAGGTTTACTGAGCTTTTTTAAAGGATTAATATGATGACATATTGTTATAACATTTTGTAGAGTTTATAATTGTCATATGCTTTCAATTGCATTGACCAATGTTGAAAAGAAGATAAAAGACAAATAGTGCAAACATAATGTAACTTAAAGAACTAATCCAAAAAGTATAGATACTTTTGTCTAAAACTTAAAGAACTAATCTGAAAGGTCTACTTTTGTCTATTATCAATTAGAGTTATATTTTAAAAAAATAATAAATATATATAATCATTTGAAATTAGACTTATATTTAAAGAGAATTTTTAAAATAAATTTAGAATCTCAGGTCGTCCACAACAACCGTAGAAGTTTTGAATGTCTACAAAGATGACCGACTATAGAAGCATCATCTCTTCACTTTTTATGAGACCTACATAATAAATTATACTAAAATAAATAAGTGTTGTCGAAATGTAATGATATAAAATTATTCGGAGAATTTATTTAGTAATTTTTTTTAGGTTTAGATCGAAGATATTGGATATTTATTAAGAATTTCCGTTAAAAAATTATAAAATAAATAACGTGTCCATGTGAAACATATTTAAACACTCAAATATGCTCTTAGCTAGCACTAATTGATTGGGGGTAAATTAGCATTTAGTCCTTAAAAGTGTAAAATGGAAAGTTATTGAGTTTTTGGCCTAATAAAAAATGTAAAACCCCTTAGACGGACTAAAACGGTGGTTAATCCAAAAAACTTAAATGATTAAGGAACTTGACAAGAATTTAAATTTAAATTCTATCTAAAAAAATCTTGATCGGACTTTACTTAATTGTTGATGATATTCCGAATTACTATGTCATTTTCATAAGAAATGGATAGAGTTTAAAAATTGTGGCGACTGAAACAAGGACAAGAAATCCAAAGAGGAGGATGTTTCCAAGCAGAAGTTAGAATCTGCATAGTATGGTAACCACGTGTCAGTTTCTAGGCCAGCGAAGCCACTACGGTAGTTGAACCATACAAAAATCAACAACATCACTCATCACTCATTTTACACCACTATCGTCTCAAACCCATTCTCTGACACACACCCAACATGGAGACTGAGAATAATGTAAAAGGATCAGGGATTTTGAATGTGGAACCAAAACCCAGTAATGGCTTCACTTCAAAAGTGGTTGATTTGTTAGAGAAGGTTGTTGTCAAGTTGTTTTATGATTCTTCACTTCCTCATCATTGGCTTGCTGGTAATTTCGCACCTGTTCAAGATGAAACCCCTCCCACTACAGACCTAACTGTTAAAGGGTTCCTCCCGGTTAGTTCTTCAATTGCCTCTTTTTTAATTCTTTTTTTATTTCTTTTCCCTGAATTTGAAGTGGAACCTAGGTAAGGAATGAACATAATCTAGATGATTAGAGAAAACAAAATTAATTTTGATGTACTAATATAGTTGAAGTTGTTTTTTTACACAATCATTAGTTCATGTGATTCAAAGTTTGACTTTTTGAGTTGGTGATCATGTTTGGTTCTGTAGTGATAAAAATTGATTTTGAATGAATCGATTTTGAATGAATTGAATTTGAATGAATTGATTTTAGTTAAAAGACAGTTGAATGTACAGTCGTTTATGTTTGTAAACATTTACTTAAAAATGTGTTGAACAATAAATTTTATGTAAAAACCACATTTAGACTCAAAAGCTACAAATCCTATTGATTTTGATGTGCATTGCAGGATTGCTTGAATGGAGAGTTTGTTAGGGTGGGACCCAATCCGAAGTTTGCTCCTGTGGCTGGATATCACTGGTAAAGTTTGTCCCCTTTTTTTGAATGTTTTGAACAGTATATTATGAGATCTTGCACCAATCTTGGTGGAAAATACATATCTAGGTGATCCATATAGTTTATCAGTATATTGATTTTTCTTTTCCCTTATTTACTTTGTATGGAAAGGTTTTGTGTAGAGCTTTTTTAGTTTATCTGAACTGAAAATTTATTCTTGATGTGGAGTTCTATGCTCATCCGGCACTTTCCCTCTATTTTTGCAGGTTTGATGGAGATGGGTGCGTGACATTGGGTTTTCAATAACTATATAAAGTTCATAATTTTGATATCTAGTCCCCGAATATTGATCTATGTATATCAATTAACTGCAGAATGATTCACGGTTTGCGTATCAAAGATGGAAAAGCTACATATGTTTCACGTTTTGTGAAAACTTCTCGTCTTAAACAAGAAGAATACTTTGGAAGCTCTAAATTTATGAAGGTATATAAAGAAAGTAAAAGTATAGAAGCTTAGTGATATAAATTTTGTTTTATACTTGCATGATAAATGTGTCTTCTTGTATGTCATTTTCAGATTGGAGATCTCAAAGGTCTACTTGGACTTTTAATGGTTAACGTACAAATGTTGCGAGCTAAATTGAAAGTACTGGATGTTTCTTATGGAACTGGAACAGGTAACTTAGGCTATGTCAAATTTCAAGATCATAGTTTTTTTTCTGTATACATTTAGCAATTTTCTCAGTACAACTCAAGTAGTGTTTGATAATGTTTTGTAATGCATGTCTAATTCGAAGATTAGATTTGTGTTGGGAAATAATTTTCTGAAACCATGTAGAATTGGAAATAATTTTCTGAATATTATTTCTAAAGTAATGAGTACAATCACTAAACTGTTTAAATAGACTATGCTATACCTAATGGGCCTAATTCACGGTTTGAATACAATATGCACAAATAATAGTAAAATATGTGCATCACCATGGGAAGATATGAAACTAACTTGTGCACATACTCTTATGCCTACCAGCTAATACAGCTCTTGTATACCACCATCGGAAGCTTCTAGCACTCTCAGAAGGAGACAAACCTTGTAAGCATTGTACCTTTTTGTTTTACTTTTATGAAAGATTTTTTGTTGATTATATCCAAAATGTCATCAACTGAATAGAAGACGAGGTTAAAAAGATTCATCAAGGTCAGGTGTGTTTATGATTTTAAGCTATGAAGCATTGACACCCGACACGATACTCACACTTACATGTAAACTTTAATAATAACTTAAGAAAGTGGAAGTGATTGAGTGTAACTACATGTGTGTGACAGTGTCGAACTCCGGACACGCCTTTAATTTGAAGTGTCAGTGCTATATAGATCTTACAAAGCAAGGGTTTTGTTTTCTTCTTCAATGGAGAAAACAACTTCAGTCCAATTATTGACTCAATTGTATCACAATATTCAACTAGCTATAGTTTGTATTTACCTCTTCTACTATGGTACTAAAGTAGTGCCATTTTAAATTTTGCAGATGCTATTAAAGTTTTTGAAGATGGTGATTTGCAGACACTTGGCTTGCTAGACTATGACAAGAGATTAGGCCATTCCTTCACTGCTCATCCAAAAGTTGACCCATTTACTGGTGAAGCCATCTTTATATAAGTGATTAAGTTTATTTGAGCTTATCTACTGACATAAGCCATCATTAAATAAGTAATTAAGTTTATTTGAGCTTATCTACTGACATAAGCAATTGTGAGACTGGTTGAAAGAGTTTATGGAACCAACTTATGACATGTTCATAAGCTGTTTTCTACATATTTTTTATAAGCTCTCCAGGATAACTTATGAAAACAACTTATAACTTAATTTATATGAAAATAGTTTGACTTTTTTTTTTTAATCTTTTGTTATAGAAATAACTTAATACACAAGCACTTAAAGTTGTTTATCCAAACAGTGCTAACGGAATAGTAATTCTGGAGGAAACTGGTCTGAACAGATATAATAATGGAATACTGCTGATACTTTATTTATTAATTCTTTGTTTATGAACTTCTAACAGAGAGTAGTTACAAAGAAATACAATTAGAGAGAAGAGACTAGAATGGTAACTGCTAATAACCACCTAGGAATTAGAGAGCCTAGTCTCTCCCAACCTCCCAATACATAAAAAATACCCAATCTCCTCCCTTTTCCCTTTCAGCCTATATTTATAATACTAACTTCCTAGAAAAGTTTATAACTTCCTACAGCAGTTACTACACACAATATATATTTAATAATAATAAAATAAAATAAATGAAATTGCCTACTAATACTACATAACTTCTGCTCAACACTAATATATTTATATGCTTATTTATAACATAAGTCCCGGTGACAAGAGGCCTATACTAACAAATTCCTACAAATAATTTTCCTATTTGCAGGGGAGATGTTTACATTTGGATATTCACATACACCGCCATATATCACATACAGAGTAATTTCAAAGGATGGTTACATGCATGATCCTGTACCCATAACAATATCAGATCCCGTCATGATGCATGACTTTGCCATCACAGAGAATTATGCAATATTTATGGATCTTCCTCTGTACTTTAGGCCAAAGGTATTGCATGTGTTTTGGTCACATGATCTTTGTTTATATTATTGTTAAAAATAACGCTTTGCTTCTGCAATTCCCATATGAATCTTGAATTGTTGATTGTAATCCATTTTTCAGGAAATGGTGAAGAATAAGACATTGATATTCTCTTTTGATTCAACCAAGAAAGCTCGTTTTGGTGTCCTTCCTCGCTATGCTAAGGATGAGAAGCATATTAGATGGTTTGAACTACCAAACTGCTTCATATTCCACAATGGTATGTTTTTTTGCTTTTGTTTCTCCTTAATATAATATGTTGATTGATATTTGTGTTGTTAACCTGTTGTATCTTCTCTTTCAATCACTACTCTAATAAGAAATTCTTCATTTGTTTGCAATCTTTGTGCATTTGAATCAGTTTTTACACCATTATTCTAGGAATTATTTCTTGCTTATAGAAAGGTTCCTAACAATATTCTATATTGATGATTTATAAAACTCAACGATCAGTGAAATTGAAGTGCCCGAAGAAATTTTGAATTCTTTTGATTTTGAATTCATAGAAATGTCAAAGTTGAACACAACTTTTAGTAACATGAAAACTGCCACATGATAGAATAGGAGCATTGTATTACACTTGAAGTTAAACAAAAAAACCAAGCTTCGATTTGTGCTGTAAATTCTTTAATTCATCTTTTATGACTTATTTTTTGTCCCTAGCCAATGCTTGGGAGGAGGAGGATGAAATTGTTTTGATTACGTGCCGCCTGGAGAATCCAGATTTGGACATGGTCAGTGGGGCTGTCAAGGAAAAGCTTGAAAATTTCAGCAATGAGCTGTAAAAAGACTCGATCTTATATTTAATTTATCAATCAAATTCTACCGTGCGTTATTCTATATTTACACAGTTATTGAACTCTTTCTAGGTATGAAATGAGATTTAACATTAAAAGTGGTGAAGCTTCTCAAAAGAAACTATCAGCATCTGCTGTTGATTTTCCTAGGGTGAATGAAAGCTACACTGGCAGGTAAGCTTATTCTCTCCGTGTTGAAAATTAGGGTAGCTAAATACCGAACTTGTATGTGCTGAGTTAGGATGGATTATACTTGTCCCACACTTGACCCTAAATGTTGACCACTTCATATTTTTAGACCAGAACCAGATTGTAAACCCGAAAAATCGATCGATATGATCTTATTAAGACCGGATCTAAGTAGGACGAGATCAAATTGATCAGAAGCATAAGCTAAATAATATTATATGATGATCATATATCAATACACAAGAAAAATAGATCAAGCAATCAGTAAATATTTCCGTATAGGCTTTGATGTCGTTTTACTCTTCTACAATTTTTTGATGTTGCCAAGAAAAACTAATGATATATGACTCTTATGTATAAAGTTTTCTTTCAAACAAATGGAAATACCAAAAAACTACAAAATAAAATTCATACATGAGAATCGGTTAGGTAACCCAAAGATTAACCCAAATTTGACCCTAATCTGATATCGGGTCATAAAACAATATCTTACTCCGTCCCTATTTTATGACATGGTCAAGCCCTAACCCAAATGGCTCTAGAAGGGTTGAGTCACCAGGTTAGGTTGTGGTCCCCTATTAATCATCTGTCAATTCAATAGTTGTTATTTTATCGTCACATTCTTTTTTCTAACATGTTTATTTGAGAGCGAGTATAACAATCTTTGATACACTGACACAAACACCTGTTATTTACTATTTTCATTTCATCAGGAAACAGCAATATGTATATGGAACCATATTAGACAGCATTGCTAAAGTTACTGGAATTATTAAATTTGATTTGCATGCGGAACCGGATTCTGGAAAAACAAAGCTTGAAGTTGGAGGAAATGTTGAGGGTCTCTATGACTTGGGACCAGGAAGGTTCGGCTCTGAGGCTGTTTATGTCCCTCGCGTCCCAGGCACTGATTCTAAAGAAGATGATGGATACTTGATCTTTTTCGTACATGATGAGAATATCGGGTATCCATTTCCTCAACACACATAGCAGCAACTTTATGACATTACTTTTATATGCACGAGTTTTAATCAAAATCATTGTGCATGGCTTAGTTTATATTTTTCTTAATCACCTATTTTAAGAATGAACATAAACACGGTTTTAAACTTCGATGCTGCAGGAAATCATTCGTGCACGTCATAGATGCAAAAACAATGTCAGCAGATCCTGTTGCAGTTGTAGAATTGCCTCAAAGAGTTCCATATGGTTTCCATGCTTTCTTTGTGACAGAGGTTGTGTTACTACATATTGCTTATTCCTACATTACATCTCTTCCCCTATATTTCCTCCACAATATGAAACACCGACACATACACCGGACACAAACTGACATATAGACACCAATAATATATAATTTTAAGAAATTATAAGTGATTGAATATAATTTTGTGTTAGTGTCGTGCTAGTGTCGAACACCAACACGATTCCGAACACAACTTCAATATGAAGTGTTGTGGTTCTATATAGCTCCACATTACTGGGAACGAATCACTATCTATTAAAAAAAGGAGTTTCTGAGTATGGCTCATTGAGTCCTATAGTGCCAAAATCTAGGAGGATGCATATATATTTGAGCATTCAATTCTTACAACTTTATGTTTTAAAAGTTGCTTACATTTAAATGCATGCTGTTAATTTTTTTTATGGCTCTATTCACAGGACCAACTGCAAGAACAGGCTAAATTGTAAACATGTGGACGACGTCATTGCACTGCGCTGCCTAAATATGTGTACACATCTTTCTACATATCGCAGAATATTTGTTTGGATATTCTAAGATGGAGTAGAGTTTCCATTTTATTATTTGCTAAGTGAACAAAACAGAGTGAATCATGTTTATTCATATATCTTCTTATAGAAAATAATGGAACAATACTTTTTTTTATATATATATATATATATATATATATATATATATATATATATATATATATATATATATATATATATATATATATATATTTTATTTTTATAGTTTTGGACTTTTTATATAGAAAATGAAATTGAAGTAGTAGTTGTCATGTTAATTAGCACTAATAATGACATAATCAAATTAAATAAAACTAAAGAGAATAAAATAATATTATGGAGAAATAAATCAGATTTTTCTTGATTCTTGTGCACTTTCTTATTTTTAAAATACTAATATTTTATTTATTACGCCGTTAAAATTTACTTCTCTGTCTCATTATAAGTGTCTTATTTGGGTTGTCTATATATATTTAAAAAAAATATTAGTTACGTTGATTTTAATGATAAAATGAATTTCATTTATTAAAATGTTCTTATTAATAGTAGTTATATGAGATGAGATACAATAAATAAAAGTATATCAGTGAGTTTTTTTTAATATTTCATTAGTAATATAAAAACAAATAAATATTGCAAATTAAACATTTAATACGAGACGGAGATAATAGATAATAGGGGGGACCAACCCTATCTATCCATCAAAATAGTTAGAGTGACTAACAACAACCAAACCTTATCTCATTAAGTAGAGTTGATTACATAGATTGAACGAAACAAAGCAATTAGAGTGATCAAGATGTGCTAAAAAATCTGCACAACAGTTGACCTCTAAATGTAAACTACTCTCATTCCCCAGCTCGGGAGATGAAGAAGGTATATAGTCACTTGCAACAATAATAAGTCAATAATTTCATATGGAACAAAAGTCTTACATGTAAGCACCATTCAAAGATAATGTGTGTAGAAAGAGAGATAGGATAAAAGAAAGCTTTTTGTGGAGTATATATGTCATACACAAGTGATTCTTCTATGTAAAGTTCACAAACCAAAGTGATATTTTTGTTTTATTTCTATGAACCATTTTACAAATGGACTTGTAAAGAGAAACACAAACAAGGGGAGACCAAACAAGGCATAAAGTGTACCATGTCACTGGTCTCATCACTTTAATCTAACTAACTGAGCCAAGAATGATTTGCCTTTTGAATTACAGCATCATAAGTTGGATGAGGCAAAGCCCTTCATCTTCACCGGCAATATATGAGACATATATATGTAAGAATTGAGATAAATTCTATTAAACTTTACTATCATGTACTCCCTCATCTCATATTATTTGTCTTTTACATAGTATTTAGTTGCAGGAGTAGAAAATCAATTTATAAAATTTTAGATGCAATGACTAAAATATTTTTACATTAAGTGCAATATGATATGTTGTAAAGATGTAAAAAGTAAATTAACATTTTCTCTCTATTAGAATGGACCTGGACTGGATCCCCTACAGCAGATGTGCTCTCTAAATTAAAGGTCCCTATAGCTGCTGCACGATGCAGCTACTATAGAGATCCAAACACCTATTAAAATCCCTCTCCCTTTGTAGACAAAACGAAAATAGTGTTATTTTTGCTCCTCTCAATTAAGCACAATCATTAAATATCTTTCTTGCTTCATATCTCATTTTAACAAAATCTTATAGAATAATGATATTTTGACACACAAATTTGACAACAATTTAGATGGTTAATATTGTTCATTAACAAAGTGGATGGTTAATGAATATAACAAAGTGTTGCAATTCATTAACTATCAATTGAACTTCATTAACCTCTATTTTCAGGTGTTCAAATATACATGCATATCCATTAACCATCCACGTCATGTTCAAATATATATGATTTTTAGGTGTTAAAATATACATAATATCTATTAACTTAAGTTTTTGTTCAAGTATACACCTAAAAATCGTGGTTAATTGTATTCAATGGATGACTAATGAGTTGGGATACCTTGTTATATTCATTAATCATCTACTGAGCATAAACAACCATGTATTTAAACTGTGTTAACCACTCAAATTGTTGAAATTTGTTGTCAATTTTGTGTCAAATTAACATAAATCTAATTGCCTTTAGAAAGATGAGAAGAATTAATTTGTGAAATATAAAAAAGTAAGTATTATGCAGGGTATCATTGGAAAAATAATCAATATTTTTTTACCATCCGGTTTATAATATCTAACCTGTTGCTGTATGGTTGATGGAAGGGTCATTTAACAGCACCATTTGGGCTTCTTTCTTGACCAAAGAAGTCACCCTCCTGTTTTCCATTTGCCTGTGAATGGCATAGTGTTGTAAAGCCATTACCATCATGGTAACTAATGTTGAAACCCTGCATTTTGTGCATGGACTGTGATGCATTTGATGACCCTTGATTCTCATTGTTTCCTTTATCAAGGGTAACATTAGAATCGTTATGTTCGAGCTTTTTCGTATTGAGAAAGCGACCACCGTTGCCCCTTGCCCTTCTCAAAGCGTGTAGGTGACGCGACTCGTGAAGATATGGCTGTAACAATTGAATGATACAGTTGTGACTATGATCAAATCTATACAAATGGTCAGAAGTGTAATTTTGTGGATACAAAATATTCACACATCAACACCTTACTAGTAGTGATATATGGTTAAGCCTTAAAAATATTCATGCTCATTCACATTCATGATATTTCATTTTCACCACTACTTGACCATAATCATGTGTGAAGAAAACACAATGCTAGGATTGTTCGGGGGTCGGAGGCGCGGAACAACAACGAGCCAAATGCTTCAGGATCCATAAGAGACTTTGATACCACATCTCAACCCAAAACCTTAAAGTATTAGGTATATGGGTCACCTCTCTTATATATCTAACATTTAGTTTATTCATAGTCGATTTGGTATTTAACCACTCACATTTGAATCCAACAAGTATCACATCTACATTTTTTTCTGTAAGTATTCTACGTAGTAGTCCCTTTGGTCTTAAATATAAGAAAAAAGTCAAATGTATTTGGTAACCTACATTTTAATTGTACTACCATCTAATCATCCACTATATGCCTCTTCTAGACCCTTTTTGTAAAACATGAAAGTGAAAAACTGAAATTTCCTTCCAGTGATTTTTGCCTAAAAAAGTAATCTGGAAGTTACTTATAATAATATGGAACCTATATGAGTCATACTAAAGAAATTTTTCCATATTGCCTAATATAAAACTGTTGAAGTGCTTTTCCAAACTGCTTATAATCTTTTAGAAAAGTTGGTTCCAGATGCCAACAAATACACAAATATGATTGTCAGTATAAACATTTGGAACTTGTCACATTTTCTACAAACACCATATTTTAGGATTCGGATTCCCTGCAGTTGTATATTCACGCGGTAATGAATTTCGACCGTTAATTTGTCATCTAACGGTTCTGATAAAATAGTACTGATCTCGGTAGTTTCACACACTAATAGATATCAGCCGTACATTTCAGTGGACGATCCAATTCAGTTACTGTGTCCACAAAGTAACTGTGAAATCCGATTCTCATGTTCATTGATATACTTTTTCCTTTGGCTTCTTTATGATATATGACCTTTTATTAAGGGTCATAGAGACTATGATTACATAACCTCATTCAAGTAGTAGCCTATTACGTTAAGGGTCATAGTGTGATTACATAAACCTAATTTTAGTTACTATAAAATTTTGAAATTTTATTTTTAGTCCTGGTAAAAAAAATTAACATTTTTTAGTCCCTATAAAATTATTATGCTAACATTTTTAATCCTTGTTAGAATGTCGACGTATATTTTGGAATGACTTTTTTTATAGATTTGTAAAAAGTCCTTCCACAAAAATTGAATTCAAAATTCGATGTTTAGGTCCATATTTTCGTCACTTTTATCTTGGGTTTATAACATTTAAGAATTCATATTTAATTCATATTAAGTTAAAAAATTCTAAATTTTTATGGAGAAACTTTTTATAATGTTTTAAACGTTCTTGCAAAAAATCATTCAAAAATTTAAAAGTTCAAGGACAATTAAACATGTTTCTTTCTAACAGGGACTAAAACCATTTGCAAGAAAAATTTGTAGGACTAAAAAATGCAGTTTTTTTACAGGGACTAAAAGCAAAATTTCAAAAATTTTTAGGGATTAAAAACTTATTTAACCCTACTTTAAATGAATTTAATTTTGCAGCCATTTTTTCATCACATCAGTGATAATCATTTAGATATATCAGTCATACCTTTCTAACTTTAATTACTTTCTTTTCGAGCTCGGCCTTAGCACGCGACTGTCTTCGCCTCAAAATACCATGATACTGTTTTGCATTGACATAGACAGGTTCCTCTTCCATTTCAAGTGGCAAAAGCATTCTAGCATGATGATGCATTCTGTATAGCTGCTGAGGGTTCATCTACCATCATGCCAATAGCAGCTCTTAGGACTCAGTAAATTAGCAACTGAGCAGTATTACATTTACTTGGTTCAACAAGAATGAAGTCAGAAGAAACTAACTACAAATATTCATATTGATATAAATACTAATCTACATACAATTTAGGACATGCAAGTAATCATAAAAACCACAAATAGTCTATTTTTTTACCAAAATAATACATGATAGCATACCATAGATTGTTGTCCATAAGTAGTCAAGATTTGACCAAACTGTGCATTTGAAGAAGGGGATGTTAAAACCTGCAACACATATTGAGGAAGATTACAATCTTTGTATTGACTTCAAAGATATAGTGAAAAATGTAGTTCCATGCTCTCCCTTTCCCACCCCCCAATATAAGCGATAATAAGAAAACAAAGGAAAATATATATTTTTTTCTAAATTTGGGAAGGGGGAATTATTATTTACTAAAGTAATATTAACAGTCATTTTATAACCGTCTCCGAGGGGGTGTTGAACTCTATCCTTACAAGGTGCTCTTTGACTCATTAACAAAGGAAAAGAAAATTGTCATGATATGAGAGATTTATGAGTTATAAACTCTTTAGACTACTGCAAAGTATGGCATAAAGTTCATCATGCCTACATATCTTTGTAAAATGTAACGGTAAAGGTCTTACAATTGAATGACCAACAAGTTCTGTCTGCAAATTTGGATTCAGGCATTTGTCCACGGTAAATGCAGTTGACAACAGGGCATGTTTTATGTTTCGGTGCTCCTTAGCAACATCCCCACCTGAAACCAGTAAGACATTTTTTTTCGTGAATATCATCGTATACATATACAACACAATGCTAATACATGTAAAAGACAGATTTACTTTCTGGTGTGAATTCTCAGTCTACCATTCAAAATTCATCATTGAAGACACAGTTCCCTCACTTTGAAGTTTGAACACAATTAGAATGTCATTTTGAGTGAGTTTTTCTTCAAAAGGTTACTTGTATTGTCTATAAGTTTCTCTTAATTATGAACAATCATAGTAAATGGGAGGGGGGGGGGGGGGGGGGGGGGGGGGGTGAAATGCTTAATTCTATATGTTCATTTAGATGAAAAATGGCAAAGTGCAATTGGCTTAAAATTATGTGAACTCAGCCTATCATAACAGATGAATTTGACCAACATTACTTTGGTCCAAGTGAAATTACACTTTAATCCCTTAAGCAAGGTCTCAGATTCGATCCTTGTGGATTAAAAAAAACATGATTGGCAGGAGAAACCTCACTAAAGGTGGTTAGTCAGGTTCTCCGACAGAGATTAGTCATTGGCCAAGCTAGTAGATACTCCACATCAATAACATGGTTAAATAAGACAGCCGGATTTGTACAACTAACACAAGCATGCTGGCTAATTCAAATAGTTAGAATTAAAATAAATGTGTGTGAAAAAATATGTAAATTTAATACAAAAACAAATTATAAACATGCAAAAGTCTAAAAAGGTGTCGTAAGACAGACACCTGACTTATCAGTTACAGAAAGTGAAGGAGAAACCAAAGGTTGCCTTTGTTTATTGATATCAACTCCATTAGCCTCTGAATGTGTGACACCATTCATGATTGAACCATTTAGCTGATCAGCTGAAGATGATTTGGAGGCATTTTCAATTTCCCCTACTCCAAGCCACCAAGGCTGATGATGAGAGTAAATGGAAGATGGCAACTGAACCTCTTCACTATGCTTTACTCCAAAATCATCACTTTCAGGTTTCTCTGGCATGCTTTCACAGGTTTTCCTTGGAACTAAACAAAGATACAACAAATTCCACATCACAAATACACAAAAACATAATAATAATATTAAAAGAGTAAATATCCAAACATAAAATTTAAAAGAGAATATCCAAATCAGTCATTGAAATTTTAGGACTATTATCAATCTATTCTCACACATTATCGATATTCTTAAATAATCCTTGAAATTGCAAAATTTTAATAAAGTTTTCCCGTTGTTGGTATTTGCGGGAATTAGATGACATTAAGTTGGTAGTATTGTGGATGAGTATGAAACTAAGTGAATAATGTCAATGATGCATTTGATAACAGATCCAGATGGAGAGATGAACTTGATTAATATTTTGCAATTTGATGGATCATTTTGGAATATTGATAATGTGGGGACTAGGTTAATACATTCATACAATTTGAAGGACCAACTTGTGTGTTTACTCAATTTAAAATTCCAAAATTTTATTATAAAAAATGCTCAGGTTTAATAATCTGAATCTGCTAACTCCATTACAAAGCTGAATTTGTTAAATAATTTGAACACTTACCCTACACTTAGATAAGCTTAAAAAGATTTGAGCTTGATCAAGCTCTGTGTTCTTTTGAAGTTGTAATTTGATTACTATATTGTATGAAAACAAAGTGAAAATTTAAAAATCAAATTTGTTTTTGCTCCTACATTCATGCCAACTAAATACACACTGAAAAGAAAATCCCCATTTCTCATAAAGGAAAACAAAAACATGCAAACTAAGAAACACCCTTTTGAAATTTGAGGCCAAATTTGAATCAAAACTACAAAGTTGGTGATTTAACAGCATAAAGTCATAAACTTCTGAAGAACTTACTGTTGGGAGCTTTGGCTTTCAAAACCTGAATTGCATTGAGGTGATACAATGGAGCATGATGCATTGAATTGGTGAAGAATATAATAATAACAAGCAATAATTTTAAGAACTTTTTTTTTTATCTTATTTTTTTATTAATAAAAATTTAAATTAGGAGAGACACGACAACACGTAAAATTAGAAGATCTACTAACATTTCGATTAAGATTTACCATAAAAGTTATATATAATCCATCAATACAAAAATTTCAAATTTGAACTCAAAGTCGAGCAGTTATAAATAAAATGTCTAATATGGGTCCATTTGTTAAAGATTCTAAAAAAAAATACTATAACAAAGGCATATTATATGTGTCAATCTCAATTAAATGTTTTTATTGAGAAAATGAAAATACAAGAAATATATTTTATTGTTTTTCTACTTCACGCAAGGGTCTTTATCCTTGTCTAATGTCTCCCCTTTGGAAGAAAAGCAAAATATAGTAAGTAACCATAATTACCTAACTTAATTGAGTGTAATGTAAGAACAATGATGTGTTGAAAAAAATGGTCCCTCTTAACTCATTTTCTTTATTTTAGAATGTGACATCACGAGAAACATTGTTTAAGAAGTTCGTCAATCCTTATCCTTCTTGTTACCTAGTACAACATATAATATATAATATAGTATATGAAATGATGAATGTATCACATGGATAAGAAGACATGAATAATTATACTTAACAATTCATGCTTGATTTTCAATGTGGCGTCTAGATTTTAGTTCTACCGTCATTATCATAATTAATATCTGGTTATTTTATTTTTAACCATTTTTTTATATTCAAAATTTAGTTACATGAAGATCTTAACCTTGATAACTCAAAATTTAATTCGGAGTTAAAATTGTTCAGTTTTGATCTCTCTCCCTCAAATTATTAAACTACAAAATAGTCATGTGACATATTTTAACTTTTAAATGACCTGATATACAATCGAATGATGAACAATTATCAACACTTATGATATTGTAAAAACTTTCATAAAAATTTCATATCAGCTTAAAAAATTATTTATTTTTTAATTTAATTAATAACATATAAATAATTAATTTATCTAGATGATTCTACATCATCAAATCATATGTCACATTTATTAAAATATTTGACCAATTGAAGTAACAATGTCAATTATAAAGAAAGGGGGTTTGAATTGTAATTGTCATTTTTTTAAAATTCCCGTTAAAATTCAAGGTATCTAACTCAAGATTGATCATGGTTATAAACGAAGAATGTTCTTGGTTAGTGAAAACACACAATTTTAACTTATCTATATAATATATGATTAGAAGATAAAAAGAAAATAAAGATAAGGAAAGAGATATCACACAGAGATGTATCGTGGTTCACCCGAAACGTGTTACGTCCAGTTCTCACAATTGTGAGATTTTCCACTAAGTGCTCAAAAAAAGATTGTTTTTTGTTTTCACACAGTCTGTCCAGATCAATCTTGATTTGTTACAAAGTATTACCTTTCAACCCAGAAAGGATTTCCATAGGTTACCCTTCAATCTTTAGGTAAAATTGTTACACATTACCTTTTAAACATAAAGATTTTTACAAATTACTCAAAATATTACAACAATATAGTCTTGAGTTACAAAGTGATGATTTAAAGAGATTGGTAGAATCTGAGTAATCTCAACTCGTGTTTGAGATTAAATTCTTAGATTAGAACTCAGTAAAGTTGATCATGAAATCTAGTTAAGAACAAAATTGAATCTTTGTGAAATGATTGAGAAGCTCAAGAGATTTCAAATATGATTGTATGAGTGATGTATTGTTTTGCACTTGAAGCTCTGATCTATCCTTCATCTTGAGACTTCTTTTATAGACTTTAATAAGGTTTATGACAGCTCATTTGGGCATTGAGAATGGTCCAACTGTCATGTGTCAGTAAGTGGATAAGATTAACCTTAAAAATAGAAATGTTCTTGTAAATCAAGAACGATATTCGTTCTTGCTTTGAGGTATGTTGAGGTTTGAGCTTCACTTGACAGCTGTCTGAAGTGATTCACTGCTTTGTATCACGTGTGCAGGTTGCTAAAAAGTACAGTTGAGGTGTCTAGTCCAACCTGTCAGTTTTGTATTTGATGCTTGCTCAACTTGGAGAGTGATCTTGCTTGATAAATTATGAAGCATAGCTTTTGCCTTTGTTCTTTGGAGTGATTCTTATCCTGAAATGATTCTTGTAAATTTCTGGTGAAATTCTAGAATAGATTGTGAATAAGGGAACCATTTTATTTCTTTAAGAATATGATCATTCTTGTTAATTTGGAACTGTGGAGAATGTTTTTCGTTTTACTGAATTATGTCAAGAACGTTCTTCGTTTCTCTGAATGAACAAACTTCTTTTTAATATGATCTATTTTGAATTGCTTGGTACCTATCTTTGATTAACACACTAAAACACACATGTTAAATACTCAAACACTTAAAATCATAATTATAAGTCTTAATTAACTTTTGTTTAATTATCATCAAAACATTAATTTGAGATTTTGTCTCAACGACATCATCATTTTTATGTTCAAAAATTTGAGGGACTAAAACTGTGAAACTTTAAAATGAGAGACCAATTCCGTGAACATATAAAAATATGGAGACTAAAATTGCAATTAAATCCAAAATATTATGATTAATGTCTAAACTTATTGTCAATCTACAAAATATTATGTGTTTTGTAAATAAGTCTTTACATTTTAAAAAAAATAATTTTGTAAAATTTATTGTCTTTAATTTTGTAAATAAGTCTTTATTTATTGTTAATTTTATTATTAGTATGCTAGTTGGTAAGGTAAATTATTTTAATGTTGAAGATGATCTAAGTGTATCTGTACTATTGTTAGGTTGAATACTATGTTCTAGATTTGAATCTCTGACCTCGCAGTTATATGCAAATTTATTTATCATTTCATCTACATAAAAAAAAAATGATAAGTGTTGGTTTAGTGATTTTTTTTTTATTTGCAAGAATAGATAATGTAAATTTAACAATGAAAATATATAATAATTGCTAAGAATCACACATTCATACCTAATTAAGTTTGAAAATTCAATTTAAAAAAGATGGAACAGAAGATTAATAATAAAAAAGAAAAAAAAAACACAATCACAACAAACTTGCAAACATTTGGTTCTCAATCTTCCTCACTTCACTCAAAAGATCATGAATGTCATGGAATACAAATTCCAATTTATCTCTAAAATGGATACGATTTTCAATACACAAGTCATTCCAATCCTTGACAATCTTTGTTGATGTGAGAAACTAGTTTCAACATTGGATTCTACATGTCATGATTACTTGAGTAGGTCCTCAGAGATCCAAAGTTTGAAGTTCTAGATTACGTACAAAATTTACAAATTCATATGGAAGAGTTTATTATAATATAACAAAGAAAAATATGATATTGAAATGAATGATTACTTACTAGTAGTTGTGTCACGATTGATTTCAATCTAAAAACCCGTGATTCTAGAATGTTGAAGTAGTTTTCATGAGGTATGATATAGTCAACGAATTTTTTGAGGAAATGGATCCATTAAAACATTAATGACAAAAATATCATGTCCATAATACTTAATGATAATGAGATGATTAACATGAAATCTATAATGTTTTTTTAGGTGAAAATGTTGTATGAACTTGTTTTCTTTGTTATGGCCTCATCATCACATTGAAAGACAACTTCACTTGCATATGTTGTATCTTAATGTGTGGGTCACTTCATCCTTATCCAATGAGTGGCAAAGCAATACGAGGAAAAATACTCAATAAAATCCTTGTAGGAAATGGTAACACCTTGCCTATTGAAGGATGGCTCACTATGTCTCTTTGTGTCCCTCCACAAAGGTTCCTTGATTACACTACATGGTAACAAACCAGAAGTAGCCTAATGTCACCATATTCTTTCTGGCTTTGCACATGTTTTGCTGCCTACAATACTGTTCATGAATTCATGTTACGTGTTAGCCACACTACACTAGCAACTGTTTGTGTCTCCAAATGTTCATTTGGTCCTTAGAGGTGGACTATTTACAACGGTGGCATTTAGGCTGGACAAGTAAAAGAGTTGTCCACTATTAGCAAGTGATGCAATCTATTATATATATTTAAAGCTAGCAAGTGATGCAATCTATTATATATATATATATTTAAAACAGACTCCGCTGTCACCTCATACTATTTATTTCACACATGCAAATATTTCCCACCTCATTCAAAAAGTGTACGTCTTCATAGAGAGTTTCTCATCCACTATCTTATATTATATCTCCTATTTAAATATTATTTCACAACCTCTACTTTAAATTTTCTAAATTAATCCCACATTATTATTTTGTAACGTTTGCCCAACATCTTTCACATTAATTCCACATTCCTACTCAATACTTTTTTTTTGTCGGCATTAATCAACTTCACATTTTCGCCTCTACCTACCATCTACTTATAAGTTTTTTTTTTGTCTGGATCAATCAACTTCACATTTTCGCTTCTACCTGCCATCTACTTATTTGCTAGCAATTGTATACATCTTTTCAGAATATATAATATTGAACTTAATAAGATGAGAAGTTTATTCAACTTCTTCTGAATTGAGAGTACATATGTCTCTCTTGTTGCCATCTACTTATACGTTTTTTTTGTCTGATCAATCAATTTCACATTTTTGCCTCTATTTGCGATCTACTTATTTGCTAGCAATTGTATACATCTTTTCAGAATATATAATATTGAACTTAATAAGATGAGAAGTTTCTTCAACTTCTTCTAAATTGAGAGTACATATGTCTCTCTTGCTTACCTCTAAAATATATTTCGACTATTTATATGTGTCTTTTATTGTTGAATACTTCTCTTCTATAAATTACATTGATAAATTGAATATATATTATTGATATAACTACTATATCAATAATCATTTGACAATTGAAACATAAAACTACCAATTGATTTTTTTTAAATCCACTTAAATTAAATAAATTAAAATATACTCGCCTTTTTATTGTTTGATACTTCTCTTCTATAAATTACATTGATAAAAATGAATATATATTATTGATATAACTACTATATCAATAATCATTTGACAATTGGAACATAAAATTTTATATTGTATTTTTTTATAATCCACTTAAATTAAATAAATTAAAATATATTCGTGCAACACGCGGGTTAGTATCTAGTTACCTACAATTGTCGGTCCAACTGGTAATTTTTTAAAATTATTTTGTTACAAAAAAATTAAATAAAGATTAAAATAATATTTTATAATTTTACTGATACACACCCTATTAAGACAAAACACAACATTTATAACAACGAAGACCATGAAGAGGACAAAGACCATTTATAACATTTATATACATCGAAAACATGAGTTGTCTGATGAACTTAGAAGTACATCGAAGAAGAGGAAGACCAACGAAGAACAACGACGACGAACAATATAAATCGTAGTTCGATTTCATATCCAAATCGACCATTGTTTTTGTGTTGATTGTGATCACATTTGAGTTACTTTGTAGTGCCGGATCTGATTTTCGTCTTCCCCTGTGCAAAATTTGATGTATTTTTTCTCTGATGGATATTTATAGGTTGGACTTATATAACATGATTGTTAGATTTTGTGTATAGATCTACCATTTCATTGTCGTTATTTTTTATTAATTTTAAAAAAATATTTGTAGGATTGTTTAATTGTGGGTATGGATCGTGATGAAATTATGAAGTTTTTGCAATCGTCAATGGCAACAGAAATTGTTGAGAGGCATGAAGAGGTGAGTAATATTTTTCCTAAAAATTTAAAGATTTGTTTTTATTTTGTGAAATTAATATGTATATTTGATTATAGGGAGTTGGTGATATTTCGTTGTCTGATAGTTGTGGTAGTGGTAGCTCGTATGAGGAAGAAGTAGAAGAAAATGACAAAGGGGGACTTGGATGCAAATTTGACGAGGAACATGCTATTAATTGCGTTGGTGGTGTAGAAAAAATGAACTTCAAAGAAAAAAGTTTTGATCAAATAATGAGGTAGCATTTTCCCGATCGTGAGGTTGTGTTTATGTTTTATAATTGGTATGGTTGTGTAAATGGATTTGCTACTAGAAAAAGTAAAGTTGTTAGGAATTGTAATGGTGGAATAGTTCAACAAATATTTATTTGTCATAGGGAATGTATATGAGATGAAAAATACAACAAATCTGTTAGTAGAAACCGAGAACATAAACCAATTAATAGGTGTGGTTGAAGTAACAATGTCAATTATAAGGAATGGGGGTTTGAATTATAATTGCCTCTTTTTAAAAATTCATGTTTAAAACTAAAAGTTTTACTCAAGATTGATCTTGGTTATAACAAAGAATGATCTTGGTTAGTGAAAAAACAACAATATCAATTTTATCAATATAAAAACTGATTGTAAAACATATAATAAATAGAGATAGAGATAGAGAGATCACACAAGCATATATCCTGGTTCACCCAACCCGGGTTACATCAAGTCCTCACAACCGTGAGATTTTCCACTAAGTGTTCAAAACAAAGAACCTTTTTGGTTTTACAGCACCTAGCTCAGATCAACCTTGATCTGTTACAAAGTTATAACATTTCCACCCAGAAAAGAGTTCAATCAGGTCACCTATCAACATTGATAGGATTTCTTACAATCTACCCAAACTATACTAAACTCTTATAGTTTGAGTTTTACAATAATGATGAGATTGTTTTGTTAGAATCTGAGATGTCTCAATTCTTGTTTGAGATCTGATTCTTTGACAGAGAAATATATGAGAATGATTCTAGGAATCGAATGGGAAAAATCAGAACTGATTCAATGTATGTGAGTGAGAGAAATTCAAGTATGATTGAAATAAGTAATGAATTTTCTTAGTACTTGAATCTCTGATTCGTTCTTCATCGCGAAGCTGTATTTATAGGCTTCAAGAGGGCTTATGACAGCTCATTTAACCGTTGGAAGAAGGCCAGCTATCATGAGAAAGTGAATGGATAAGATCAGCCAAAAAGCAAGAGAGTTCATGCTGAAACCAAGAACGTTCTTGAGATCCAAGATCGTTCTTCGAATCGGTTGGAGATGAACTGACTTGTACTTGATCCTATCAGTTTTCTAAGATGATTACTGACCTTAAGTCAAGTGTGCAGGTCTTGATTGAAAGTACAACTGCAGTGTACTTTACAGTCTGTACATATGTACTTGCATTTGCCTTACATGAAGAATGATCTTGCTTTATACTTTTCATGAAGCATGTCTTTGATCCTTCGAATTCTGGAATCATTATGACTTAGATTTATCCTAGCTTATTCTTGATGAAGATATGAGATGAATAAAGCTTCCTGGATCTAATCTTTTACATAGAAATCTGATCATTCTTGTTTATGACAGAAGTGAAGAACGTTCTTTGTTTTCCAGACATCTGTCAAGAACGATCTTCGTTTTTCATATTGCTGTCCAGAATGATCATTTGTCACTTTTGCTTTGAGTTTTGCTCTTTAATCTTTGATCCTTTTGAGTGATTCTTTTGCTCATATGGGAGTTGTATATTCCTAGTATATGAACTGGAAATCCATTCGCGATTTGCACGAGCTTTCCTTGCATTAAAATCTGATTTGATTTTGCTTGTTGAAAATGACAGAAACGTGGAGAACGTTCTTGATTTTTCAGATTATGTCAAGAACGATCTTCGTTCAGTTTTGTTCATTTTTAGCTCTTTCTTTAAACTGATTTCTCTTGCATTTGCTTTGTACCTATCTTGGATTATTTCACTCAAAAGCACAAGTTAAATTAACATAACATTTAGAATCATAATTAACATTCTTAATTAACTTTTTGATTGTTTTCATTAAAACATTAAATTGAGATTTTGTCCCAACAGTGGTTGTGATGCTAGAATACAAGTACATGTTGAATTTAACAGTGGACGTTGGTACATTAAATTGTTTGATGATGTACATAATCACTCCATAGAAAGATGATTGAATATGACAAATACCAATTGAAGACCATGAGAAAATCTAGGATCCCAACCTCACGTACATATGGTTATTTTGCTTGACAAGCTGGTGGTTATGAAAATTTGGGTTATCAAGAAGAGAAATGTATAATGAACAATTCAAGAAAAAAGGAAACAATTATTTTGATGTTGATGGTGCACTTGAGTTTCTTGAGGGTATGACATCAAGGGATAATATGATGTATTGAAGGTACACTTTTAATGATGATGGAATGCTTCAACATTTGTTCTGGTGTGATGGTGTAGGACACATGGACTACTCGTTGTTTGGTGATGTTTTGGCATTTGATGCAACGTATAGGAAAATTAGATATAATACTCCATTAGTCATATTCTTTGGTGTAAACCATCACAACCAAAGCATTGTATTTGCAAGTGCAATTGTTGGTGACGAAACAGAAGAGAGTTATGTATGGCTATTGGAAAATTTGTTGGAAGCAATGAGAGGTAAGTGTCTGATTTTTATTATAACTGATGTAGACTTGGCAATGAAGAATGCATTTAGAAGGGTATTTCCAAATCCTCATCACCGTTTTTGTGCGTGGCATTTGATTAGAAATGCAACTAGTAACATTAAAAATCCAAAATTTGTATTAAGGTTTAAGCATTGTATGTTAGGTGATTTTGATGTTAATGTGTTTGAGAGTAAATGAGAAATGTTTGTTAGTGAATTTGGGTTGGAAGAACTTGGATTTTGGATATGTATCAAAGGAGAAGTATGTGGGTTATTGCTCACATTAGAGGTAAGCTTTTTGTTGGCTTTAGGACAACTTTGAGGTGTGAAGGTTTACATTCAGAATTTGGAAAATATATTTATGTTCTATCCAATTTGTATTCACAAAAACAATTCGCATCACAAAAATGTGTTTCATTATCAATTAATCGCATCACAAAAACAATAAGGAAATCACCAAAGTGTGGTTTATGTGGAACAATTGGTCACAACCGGAAGTCGTGTCATATTCGGAGGGAGTCACAAATCACTACGTTAGATTCATATGTTAACATTGAGGATGAATTTCGAGAAGACATTGACGTTTTTAAACACAAACTTCGGAAGTCATGATATGGTATGTATGAAGCTTTTAAACACAAATTATACAATCAAACCATTCGATCTAATCTAATTAATTGTACTTTGATATTTTAAACACAAATTATACATCAAACCGTTCGATCTAATCTAATTAGTAGTACTTTAAAATTTTAAACACAAATTATATCAACCAACCGTGATCTAATATAATTAGTCGTACTTTGAAATTTTAAACTCAAATTATACGATCAAACCGTTCGATCTAAAGTCGTACTTTGAAATTTTAAACACAAATTATACGATCAAACCATTCGATCTAATCTAATTTTAATCTAATTAGTCGCATTTTAAATACAAATTATACGATCCAACCACTCGATCTAATCTAATTAGTCGTACTTTGAAATTTTAAACACACATTATACGATGAAACCATTCGATCTAATCTAACTAGTTGTACTTTGAAATTTTAAACACACATTATACAATAAAACCATTCGATCTAATCTAATTAGTCGTACTTTGAAATTTTAAACACAAATTATACGATCAAACCGTTCGATTTAATTTAATTAGTCGTACTTTGAAATTTTAAACACAAATTATACGATCAAACCGTTCGACCTAATCTAATTAGTCGTACTTTAAAATTTTAAACACGGATTGTACGATCAAACTGTTCGATCTAATCTAATTTTAATCTAATTAGTCGTACTTTGAAATTTTAAACACATATTATACGATCAAACTGTTCGATCTAATATAATTTTATTCTAATTAGTCGCACTTTGAAATTTTAAACACAAATTATACGATCGAACTGTTCGATCTAATCTAATTAGTCGTACTTTGAAATTTTAAACACAAATTATATCAACCAACCGTTCGATCTAATCTAGTTAAATCTAATATACAATTGCAAATAACAATAGAATTAACAATAAATTATACGATTCAACCGTTATATTTATTTTAAATTAACAATACAAATTATACAATTGGAAATGACAATATAATTTTGTTAGAACGAAAGAACAAGAGTAATTATACAATTGAAAATAACAAGTTACATTTTGATAGTGTGGAGAAGTTCATATTCAATCTCCTTTTTGTAGTCCAATTACCGAAAAACATCACAACCGTTTGATGCATCACAACGGTAGACAATCACAATCGAGCTACAGTCACTGACCATAACTGTAAAGTCATCACTGCCTGCAAGATTTGATCTCCACGTCTGTTGCTACAGTAGCACGTCTGCAACACGTCATCTCTGCTTTATCGATTCCTATTAAAGCATCCTGAATTGTCAAATCAAAAATCATCGTCAACATTAATACGTTTTTTTAAACATTTAATAAATCATCTATCCTAATAAAAAAAATTCCTGTATAATTATAATTAAATGGAAAATTATTCAAGACCAACAAAAACGTTCAATTTATTGTAATTATAATTAATATTATTAACAAATCAAACTTTTTATTTAACACCTATTTAAAACTTATTATAATTATAATTAATATTATTAACAAATCAAATTTTTTATTTAACACCTATTTAAAACTTATTATTTCTTCTTGTGCATCAACAAATAAACAAGCTCAAACCATAATTTATCTCTCTTCTACCATATAAAATAATAAACATCTACTAAAACTTCAATCATGTTTTGAAAATCAAAAACTAAAAATCTTTAACCACCGAACAACTATGGCATCTTCAAGTAGCAGTGTAACTAGGACTAACTATTTGAGATACACTAATGCAAGATGTAGGTATAATCGAATTTGTGACATTAAGGTTGCTATGACCACAAATAATCCCAACTGTTTGTTCTATAGATGTAAGACTTGTTCTTCCGATTTCTACAACTGGTGCAATTCTATTAATGGTGATAAACAACATTCGCAAGTTCAAGATGACATTAACTTCCAAGACAATCTCCGCCTACTTTCTTGTGAACAACAGTTGGCACATGCAGATGCCACATTCAAATTCTTCAAGTCACTTCAATGGAATGTTGTTATTTATTTACAATATTTACGAAAACATCATATCCTCTATTCACTTTCACGTGACATGTATTGTCAATCAAACTTCATTTTTAGTTTTTGATTAATAATCACAATTGAGAATAATCATTATTGAGTATTTACATCAAACTTTTCAGAAGAATTTCAACTATAAATTCAACCCCTTGCCACAATATAAGCACACAAATCTAACAACAAAAATACAATCATAACCAACAACAATAACAAGATATCAAAAAGTAATTCAAAGGGAAGTGTTGGGAGGTTTTGAGACTATCCATGTCCCGAACGAGATTTGATTTTATTTAATTTCTATTTTTTTTTTCTTTAATTAATCAAAACTTTTCTTCCCATAATAATCAATTTCTAACTTTTGTTACTTTAAAAATTAATCAACTTAATCATTAACTCATTGCAACATTTTAAATTTTTTATTTTAAATTGTTTTATTTTAAATTTTTTTAGTTACAAAACATAAAACGAATTTTGTTTTTCAATTTCAATTCTAAATGGTTCATAAATATATTTCATTTAATAGGTACATAAGAACAAAAAATTCAATTATTTTAACTTTGTCAAATATTTACATATAATTTACACACCATTACATAGTTAAATTATTTATTTATGTTTCTATAAAGAATTATGGAGAACTACCAATATAATTTGTAAAATATTTTGAAGATGTCTTAGGAAATGTATGGAATTTCATTGACAACTTTGGCAATTCACACAATGTAACATTCAACAAAGACTTTAGTACTCCACTATTAACACACGGTTTAAGACGTCTCAGACGATTTTATAAATGACATGATCATCAACAATTATATTTCAACTATGTAGGAAACAATAGGTTTCACTTAATAATTAGAACCACAATGATGAACTCTGATCTCATTTCATCATATCATAGTCGGAACACAAAAAACGCCACACAATCTACTTTGAGGTGACTCTTTTAGATTTACAAATGGCTACAAATGCCGAATTGGTTAAGTATTGTGTAACTATACTATAATTATAAATAATACGATCTTACATTATTAAATTTTAATTCTGTTATTTGCGTATATATAAACATAGCGATTTTGTACAATATATTACAGAAAACAACTTTGACAACTTTGTTCTCTCATGACACAATGGTGAAAAAATTATTTGTTCAGTCATCACCAAAACTGGCTATCAAGATGCACCAAAATTAGATTGGATTGACAACAATTTTAAAAAATAAAAAACAAACATTATAATAATAAAAACTAGTTGTCCTTTTTTTTTCAAACATTGCCACAAAGTGACATACAAGTTTCCCTTCTCTCATCTCAGCCATACACTTATTTTATTATTAAATAGTCGATAGTTATAACCTCCAATTGGGAAAATCTTTTCTCCCTACTAAATGCCACCATTTATGACACATTGTGACAAAGCAAAATGTGTTAATGGAGAAGCAAAAGGATTAAGGGTGAACAAAGATAATCCAACCCGCCCGACCCATGTTGAATTTGGGTGACGCGGTCGGGTTGAGGCAGGTAGTCGGGTTTGCGTGGAAGAAAAAATGGATTCGTAAGGGTTAAGTCGGGCGGGTTCGGGTTGGTTATTTGGACCCATTAGTGGCCGAACCCGACCGCCCATATTATTATTATTATTTATATTACATTGAATATTTGTTATCTAGCAAAAAAAAAAGAAGAGGTTTGAGCTGATTTTTACTCACCCAGCCACCAAACCCATTTAGAAGTCCAAACCCGTTTTTACATATAGCCCCAAACATCAAGCCACCAGATTTTTTATATAAATAAAAAAACAAAAATAGGCCCAATAAAGTCCAACTCGTTTTTATCCACCCACAACCGACATCCGACGAACCCGAACTCGACGAACCCGAATTAAAAAATTGACGGAATTGGGCTAATAAATACCACCTGTGGATTGGGCCAGTTTAACACTTTTGGTCCGAAACCACTCAAACCCGCCCGATGTCCACCCCTAAACTGGCCTATACTAACAAACCTCAAGCAACTTAGAGGATTCCTTGGCTTAACCAGGTATTAGAGCTTTTAAAAAAAAAAAAGATGCATTCATATGGTCAAATTCTAACTTCAACAAAACTTTTGTGATTGAAACTGGTGTGTCCGACACAGGTGTAGGTGTTGTGTTAAGCTGAAATGGTCACCCTATAGCATTCTTCTCAAGAAAACTTGCCCCTTGAATACAGAAACAACAAGCATGGCTCCACAAATTTAGAGAGTATGATTTTACCATTGAATATACGTCTAGTAAAGACAATTTGGCAGCAAATGCATTGTCTTAGTTGTTCACTTTATCTTGGTCCAAACCCCTCAGCGAGTTTTTCCAAGACCTCAAACAAGAAAATCAAACAAACAATGAGCTCATCACGGCTGCACATGGAGAAAACAAACACGACTCAATCAATGAGGGTCTACCATTTTGGAAGAGAAGGCTTGTAATCCCAACCAATAGTCCTTTAAAGAACCAAATCATGGTAGAATATCATAATTCTCTAATTAGGGGTCATGCTGGTGAGGCTAGAACATTAGCCAAAATCAAAGCACAATTTTATTGACCAACAATGAAAAGTGAGATTAACCAGTTTATCTAAACTGTTCGATTTGTTAGCAAGCAAAGGCATTGAACACACTACATGCAGGATTACTACAGCTACTGCCCATTCCTCAACAAGTCTGCGAAGACATTGCAATGGACTTCATTACTAGGCTACCTACTGTCATAATGGTAGTAGTGGACAGACCCTCAAAATATGATCATTTTTTTGCTCTCAAGATTGATTATACTAGTAAATCAGTAGCTAAAGTTTTCATGAATAACATTGTGAAGCTACATGGCATTCCAAAATCCATAGTTTTAGACACAAACAATGTATTTACCAACAAGTCTTGGCAACATTTGTTCCAATTACATGGCACCACTCTTGCTATGAGCTCTACATACCACCCTCCAACGGATGGTCAATCTGAGGCATGGAATAAATGTTTGGAGCTATACCTCAAATACTTCACTTTTGAAAACCCAAAACAATGGTACAAAGCTTTATCATGGGCTGAGTATTGGACAATACTACTCTACCCACAAGTATTGGAATGACTCCCTTCAAAGTCCTTTATGGCCGGAGCTACCTACCATAACATGTTTCGTCTGCAGCAACACAAGCCCACCTGATTTGCAAGAACAACTTAAGGCCAGAGATGTGTTACTCGATCAACTCAAACACTACTTATCAAGAGCTCAGTAGATTATGAAAAGTCAGACAAATAAGCACATGAGAGACCTTACACTACAAATAGGGGACAAGGTGCTTGTTAAACTACAGCCCTGTCACAAAAACTTTGTAGCCCTCAAGAAAAACCAGAGGTTTGGTATGAGGTACGTCAGACCCTTTCTTGTCATTACAAAAATTGGTGCAGTTTCTTACAAGTTGCAACTGTCTAAGTCGGTCAAAACACACCAGTATTCCATATTTCTCAATTGAAACCATTCAACGGAGCTGAGAGTACTCCTTATATGCCTTTGCCTTTACTCACATCTGAGATTGGTCCAATACTTCTCTCAGAAACAACAGTACGACTGTGACATTTCTGAGGCCACTTGGGAAGACTCAAAGGACATTCAACTGAACTATTATAACTTCAACCTTGAGGACAAGGTTGCTTTTAAAGGGGTAGGAGGGTATTGTAATATGCCCAAATGGCCCAAGTGGTTTATCCAACAGTAACTTAGCAGCTGGCAGCATTAAGGACAAAACGCTGCTGAGAGAGTTTGTTGAGGATCCAGAAATCCATGAACAATGGAGGGGACAACGAATTCGTTTTGCCAGCAAGAGTTTTGCTGATGGTAATTTTACAACATAAATGAATTACTATAAATAGAGAGATAATACTAGTGAGAAGTGTGTGAAATGAATGAAGCTTTTGCTATTATCTCTCTTCTGTCAGTAACCCTTTCTTTATCATTTTCCTGCATTTTCAGTACTTACTAGGAAAATCATTGTACTCCTTTCTATACTTACACTCTGGAAAGGAGAAATTTTACCACTTCAATAATATAGGTATACTGTTCACCAATTATATCTTAATTTCTTAATTCCCTATTAAGCTTGGTTACAATATTCTACGAGTTAGTTGGACAAATGTTTGTATTAGTTGAGTAACAGTTCAGTTTGATTGAGCTGTCAAGGAATATTTAATTTTATCTTTCTCAATAGTGCAAGAATTCAAAAATAAAAGAGATTATGACAAGTTAAATTTCAAAAGAAGTTTAAAATGAAAGCATGTGTTTGGCAATTTTAGAAGGTAAACCAGCAAAGGACTAACCTTGTTGTCATTTAAAAATATATAAAAGATCTTTTATATGTAAACAAATACAAATGACTCGTTTGAAACATTAAATTAATCTAAAAGACCTCTAATACAATTTTGCCCAAATAATATCATTGTGTATTATCGAGCAATAAAGTGTTGAAGAGGGAATTATAATACAAGTTTCCAAATAACCATAGAGCATTTTTTGTCGTTGATTTTAATCCCTAATAAATGGATAACTGTACTATATGTTATAACGAGTCTAGAACCACAAGGCAGATCATTCTGCTTTACAAATTTGATTAGCTGCCATTAAAAGGCAATATTATTTATACAAACTGTACAGAATACAAGCTCCTAAGCATCCTTCAGCCTAATATATTAAGCAATTATGTTGTGCATAATTTCGAAGGGCTCCAAAGGGTATACAAACTTCTGTCTCAAGCATTCATGGTCTCACCATATTCCTCTGTATTTTAGGCATCTACTTGCATTGCTCACTTGCCCCCAGCACTGCATAACCTTTTTCTGTCTTGCCCAGCTTTGGTTTCAAGATATACTGTTCAGGTATAGCAATGAATAAGTTAAAGATCAGGGAAACATCCCCTCAAGAAACTCATCTATGTTATCATCATCGTCATCATTATCATCATCAGTTTTATGATCACTGGCTGAAATTGAAGCCCTCTTTCCTGTAAATACATGTTAAATCAAGTTTAAGCTCATAGCAGACAATCAAATGTTAACTGATAAAAGTTAACTATTTAAGAAGCAAACAGAGCAGGCAAAGTTATCATCATGCTTAAAAGCTGAATCCATAAGTTCACAAGCTTCACCAATCAAATTAGAAATAGTTAAAATATATTTGCTTATCTATAAGTCATTGTTGGTACATAAAACATTTCTCACAGTATTGGTATACAAGGTTTCATTCACATCATTGTAGGTAAGGCTTTTCATTTACAGTGAAGGTTTCTCTTTTCTAACTAACCCGCGGCTCATTAGACAATATCTTGAGTAACAACAGAATTAACCATAGCAAGTTAGCAACCATTACAAAAGATGGAAATACAACAACAAAAGACAAAGCCAATATGCTTCTAAAGAAGCAACAACAATCTCATAAACAAGAGTCAATCGCAATACAATTTATGAGAATCAGTATTAATCATTCTAAACCCAGGCTTTCCTAGTTCTTATTACTAAAAGAAATGATATGCACTGTGTTGAGTGAGTTAATAGTTAATGCAACAAGCACTCAAATTTGATGCTTTATTATTAATGCTTTGTATTTTATATTTTCATGAAAAAAGGTTAAACTGCTAAAATAACCAGGTCTATCTTGCAACATAAACAAATGAACCGAAAATACATAGATTTTCATATTGTGATGTAAAATAGTCATCAACTTGTAAAAATATGGCAACTTCAAACCTTTCCGCCTTCTCTCTTCGCTTTCTTCGACCTCATCTTGATCATCATCACTCTTTGAACGATTCCTAAAATTTAAAGGATTCAATCTCCAATCTCCATATTTTCAGTAATAAGTGAAAAATAAGAAGGGGTTGGGGGCAGCAATGTTCTCACCTCTTTCTTCTATCCTGCTCCTGTTGTCTTTTTTCTAATCGCTCCTTCTCTTTCTGCCTTTTGTAGTTAAGTTTCCCTGCACATCTTTTAAATAAAAAACATGAAACCCTTAGACATTTTCAACCAGAGATGAATAACCTCCAATTGTAAAAAGGATTCTTTAAAATAATCTTTAAATGAAAACATAAATAGCAGGCAATTTACAAATGTACATCCTGCATGTCGGTTATATTATTAATTTATTGTAAATTCAAATTGAAGACAATTACTATTGCAAAAAACAGTTTCAAGAGAATCAGTCTTATGTTTGGTAGTGTTAGGCCAACTGCCTGAGTGAAATTACTTTTTGTCCAGATATTGTGGATAGAAACAAATTAATGATTTCAAATTACAAAAAATAGTATATGGAAATGGATTGTTTTTCAATAAATAAAGATAAGATAACAAAATAACTTGTAATATCCTTGAGTTAACTACATCAGTGAGTTCAAAATCAATTTAACTAATACAAGAAATCTTACACTGATTCTAGATCAGATCCCTTGGACTTGCATTATCATATTATTATCCATGTTGATTGAATATTAGAAGTTAATTTAAGAAGCCAAGGAGAGATTAAGGGTCTGTTTGGGAGGAGGATTTTGGAGGGCTAAGTCTAAATTTTAATATATATTAGAGATTTTAAAAAATTTAAAAGAATGACATGATATATAATACTATGATAATATAACATTTCACTCACACTTCATTTATTCGTAGAAACATTTTATAACTTGCTTAATTTAAAAATAAAGAAAAATTAAACCCTCCCTCCAAAACAGACCCTAAGAAAACTTTTAATGGAACCTTACAGCAGAAATGTTTTAACAATAAATCATTTCCAAAGGCCAGTATATACTGACATTTCCCAAGTGATGTAATCAACATACCATGCAATAAACAAGATATTTGCACGGGCATTGCAATTTGCAAAGAAAACCCTTAAATTAAATGTGTTAAAACTTCATAAAACAAGTCACATTATATACGATAACCAGAAGAGGAGTAGAGGACCAATAAAAGCTACAGTAAATTTTTAGTATGGAAGGAAAGGATTTGGCTCTTTTAAAGTAAGTAGAGTAAAATGAGGAAATAAAAGGTTGATATTTCAAAACACCCATGATATTAGTCAGTTAACTAGAGGAGCTTGATTTGGGAGAAAACAATGGCATTGGAACAAAACCAGCATTGTTTCATGCTAACTCTAACTCACCTCTCACAAGCTACCAATTTAACTAGAGCTTGTTTGTTCTCTCCAGCTTCAAAGTAACAAAAGTTCACCTGTAATATGAAGCAAATAGAATAAAGGAGTGGAAACATGTAATGATATATACACAAACTCAATTGATGAATATAGTAACAAAGATGATTTTTTCCTATTATCATATTTAAATGAAATACTGGAGTTAGACATAAACATACACTTCCTAAGAAATAGCATAATCATTCCTAAAACAAGACAAACAACAACGATGCCCTTGCCCGCTAAATATGGACAGCATAATCATTCCTAATGTTTTCTTCTTTTGATTGGGTTATATCTTCAATATGTCTCCCTCTCTACATATGTCTCCCTCTCTAGCACACTAGTCGAATAAACTGGCCTCATAGCTTACCTCATAGCTTGCCAGTCCATCTTTCTCATTGCAATGCTTGTTACCACATATAAATTGGCCTGCAAAATTAGGTAACACATTAATTCTAAAATTGAATAGGTACTAAATCATATGACTAATTAAAAGCATCTACTTACTTTTGTAACACTGCAGACAGAATATAACAATAAAATGAAAAATATAGGACTCTGGCTGGTGCAAGAATGATCTACAGCAAAAGTCTATTTTTTTGTCTTTAACCCTCCGATTTCAAGGGGAAATGGGCCTTTGTAATCCGAAGTTTGGTCGGAAGGTAAGTAAAATCTAGCCAAGGATTGTTTCAGCCGGGGTTCGAACTCAGGTTCACCTGAACGATTCGGTCTTCACTGAAGTTCACTAACCACTTGAGTACAATCACTTGGTTAACAAAAGTCTATATGTCCTTCCAGAGTTAAGTTTTAAAATGTTTGTACACAATGTTTGTGAAGTTTAAAAATTGGAATTAAAAATAGTGTACAAGTCCCACGGTTATAAGTATCTTGGGTGACCATCATATCAAATTAGAAGGAAATAGAAGATGTAAATCATGGGATTCGTGTGGAAGGATGATAAAAATTACGAAGTAATGCTTCTAGTGTAATTTATGATAGAAGAAATAATTTGTAAATTTGGTAGGACCAACATGAATTTCAACCAATAGACAAATGTGTTGGAAAGAGAGTGTAGAGTGTGTTAGAGAATGCATTGTTTAGATAATTCTAACACAAACTTGAGGAAATATTTTACAGTATTGATATTTGGCTGGTGATGCTGTATTGGGTTTCATGCTGGGTACTGAAGAGCCAACAAGAATTTTAGCTTAATGTTGCAAAAATAAGAACGTTACAACATATGACCAAACACATAAGAAAATATATAATTAGAAATGAAGGCGTTAGAAAGAAAGATAGGGGGAAACTATTGTGAAAAAGACCATAGTCTCACTTTGGGTGGGTTGGGCATGTAATGGCATCTAAGCAACACATAGAAGGAGGGTGGGTATCTTCTATAATAGTATAATGATTAGAAAATATAGGAAGACAAAGAAAAACTGTTGACCTAATCATCAAGAAGGATCTAGATTTAAATGGTCTATCGTTAGACTTGATTTATGATACAATTTTATAGCATTGTTTGATCCATGTAACTAATCCCACGTAGTGGAAAAAGGCTTTCGTAGTTGTTGTGTTGCAAGACATTCCAAGAGATATGAGATCAAGTTAAATAAGTTGGAAAAAAAAATTCTAAGCTTAAATGGGTAAAAGATTAAGCTACTACTAAGTATAGATCGTTCCACATTGGATGCAGATGGAAAAATGACAAGCTTTGTTTAAGTTCTAGAACTTGAGGATGGGTGACACTAGGTTACTGTAGTTCATAGGACGTCATTAGCAGTGAGTACCCATTCTCAATTTGTTGATGGTACATTTCTCTTACTAGAGGAGCATATTGATGCCTTTTATAAGGTATTATGGTTCTTTCAATTTTAAACTTCTTTGAGGCTACCTCTTTGCATAACAACTGAATAAAGACTACAGAGAGAACACAAACTAGAAAGCATTTGTTTTCTGAAATATTCCAAGTGAAAAAAGGGATGAAGGCAAGTCATAACTAAGCAAAACTAGTCAGTGAAAGAATAACCAATACCCTTGCCAGACATAACTTCCTTCTCTGTTCTCCATCTGAGACCAATCTACAAAGAAATGTGATATCAGCAATAAATCTTAAAAGATATACTCTACACAAAGAGGTCTAGCTACAAAAAAAAATCCTCTACAACAACGTCCCACGTAAACAAGCATCACAATCCAAACATAGCATCAAGAAAAGAAAGATTGCAATTTAACTTAGTAATAACGCAAACCTTCATAAAAAATTTACCAAATTGGACCAGAATAATCAAACATAACATCACAATCCAAAACTGATGGACAACTTCACAAATCACAATAAAGATTTGCATCTCAGCGCACAGAAATAGCATAACAAGTTCAAAATTAATTGAAAAACTGACAAATCAAACCAGACCAGACCACAATACACAAAAATAGCATCATAATTCCAAATTGCTGGACAAATTCCCAAATCACAAAATAGTCTCACAACTTAGCACACAAAAGAGCATAAGTTCACAATTGGTGGGAAAATTGACAAATCACAAGCTTCAAAATTACTAAAGGGTGCAATATTTAGCAAACTTCCAAAAAGTATTATAAATGCAACAAGTGATTACCTTACCACTCTTGTACTGTGACATGTCAGCAATACAGTATCTTAAAAGAATTTAAGGTAACAAGCAAATAAGTAATACTAAATTCAAGTACAGAATATAATAGAACACATAGATAAGAGTTTCTTTCCCAACAAACAACCAGCAAGAGATCCAAGGCCACACCCCAGAACAACTTTCATAACCCATGTGCAAAAATCAACACAGGTTTGTAAAATATTCACTCCCAGTTTGTGAGGAGCTGGATAAAAAAGCTCCAGATTGATTATCATGCAGGAGAATGATAGCAAAAATCAAAATAACTGATAAAAACAGACATAGTAGTCTATGGGGTAAGCCAAATAGTTCAATTGTATAGGACAATGCATGAAAGTTCTGAAAAGACAGATTACATATGTAATGATGGCACTTAGCTAAGTTAGCTTAATATAAGTTGTCAATTTTCTATTACCAAAGAGATTACATTTTACTTCAACTCTAAGGTGGAAGACAAAATTTATACATTTTTAGTTCATGCATATGCATTTAACAAAAATCGTGATTTCAGTCCCTAAAAAATACAAAAACTGTGTGCTTTTAGTACCTGGTGAGAGACCAAAAACACACTACTGCAGGGGCTAACAACTAATACAATTTTTTTAGGATCCCAAATCAACATTTTCCCGATTTAATAGGAATCAAAAATATATTTGATGAAAAAAAGAAGAAACCATCACTCCTACAATATAAATATTTTGGTAAAACCTGGATATGTTTGCAAAGGATACTCTTTAAAAAGCTTAGCATAATATCGCTTCACCAGCCTTTGTTCCCATGATGGATCCATATCATCTTCCTCTGACCGTATGAATCTTGCAGTACATTTGAATAAACAACATTAAAATTCTGACACAGAATCAGACAAGTTGAAAGAAATGATGGTAACTTGGTAGGGGGAAAGGCTCAGAGATTCCCCAACAATAAAAAGAAACTCACAAGGGAAGCTCAGGAAGGATCTTAAGTAGAGAGGAAAATTTACTCATGTTCACAATTTCAATAGTGATGCTTAGAATAGAAGCTCATTTTTCTATTTCTACGTAAAGGCTGAATTCATAAAACACCAAATAAAATACTCCACTAATCATTATTATACATAACAAGGTCAAATGACTCACGAAACTTTTCCATAATGGATGAAAATGTATTATGATATCATAAGAAACCCCAAAAAGCTACAAGAGATTGCTATTAAAAATTTAAAATGGAAAGTAGGGACAATAGTTAAAATTTAAAAGAAAAATAGTAAAGTGGAAAGACTAATTTTCTTGTGTTACAGAAGATGGATAAACTTTGACAAGCACCAGGAATGTAATAATAGAAATTCCTGCCAACCTTAGCTTACATAAGGCGAGATAACATGCTTACCTGTATCCCTCCCTTAGTGTATCTTGATCTGTTTTAATAGGCAACTTTAAGCTTGAAGGTTTTTCTTCTTTCCCATAAAATCTAACTGTGGGCACGAAAAAACTAATTTTAGAAGAATTTATTGGTTTAATATAATAATACAGTTAAACAAAATGCACAGTGAGCTGAAATTTCATGGAAATCTAAAATATTCTCTAGCAGAACCAAGACGATAAAAGGAACTTGAAGCACGTCTAGGTTGTAACTGAACATGATTGCAGTAAACTACAATGAGATAAAAACTTGTGTCAAAACAAGAGAAGAACGAAATTAACAACAACAACAAAAGTTGTTTATAATGTGGACAACCAAAACATAAAGGCCACTTGGATCAAAATCTCTTTTATAAACATATTATCACTCCATCAAACTTCTGATTGATCACCAAAAATGTAAAACAAAATATTTTATCAACAAGCCATAGGAAACCAGTTTAAGCATCCCAGTAACAAACCCATTAATAAATTATTCTACGGTTACATAATTTCTTCGTTCTTAAATTGGTGGAACTAGCAATAAGCAAAAATCACATGCACAGTAACTAGCAAGAGGTTTTTAGAATTTCCGGATGACTGTAGCCTCCTTCCTTTTCCTTAATGGAGAAGACTGTTCATCATCCATTTACTGTAGGACATTAAGATCAACCAAATCAATAGCTCAAAATTTGATTAATTCTTTATTGTCCATTCCCAAACAGAAAAAAAAAATGGCATCCGAAAAATTTTAGAAGAAAATTGAAGTAAATAATAAAATAAAATAAAAATTAAGCATTTTTTCTAAGAAAACACTAAACAATGAAATTTGTTCAAAACATTAAAAAAAAGTACTATCTAACAAGCTCACAAAATTTTCTCTTTAATAAAAAAAGCTTACAAAATTTTCTAAAACACACTTATCATCATTATTTCATATTTGAACTAAGAAGAAATGAATTTAAGACACACTGAGATTGACTTCTTAGAATTTATCTACTGGTATAAGCACTTATGAGACCATGTGGAGAGCTTATGAAAACAACTTATATACAACATGTTCATAAACTATTTTCAGCTTATTTCCATAAGCTCTTCAAGATAGCTTATCGATAGAAATAGCTTATACATAAGCACATATATGATAAGTGCTTAATTAAACTGTTTATCCAAACATAAATTTTATTTTTTATTTAAAAGATGAGAAGAAAGATGTAACGGATCGATAATTACCGTAATCGTGAATGAATTTTTTGTGACGATCGTATGCATTGAGGCCTCGAATATGTGCCTGATACTGCCTGCATTTGAAATCACAGACAAGTTAGGGTTCAACGAAAAAGAAAGAGTGAATGAATGAGTAAATGGGAAAGCAACAAAACGCACTGTTTTCTCTCTTCTCTGTCGAATATGACTGATTTGATAGACCCGAACGACGCCATGGCTTCGCCGCCGCCGCCGGCAATGAGAAGGAACAACGACGAAAGTTGGGAAGCTGGGTTTATTATGTTTGGGGAAGAATAAACACTTAAAAGCTGCTCATTTTTCCATTTCTAACGATTTAGTTAAATGACACTTTTAATTAAAAATTAATTTTATTAATTGATGTTAAAATACTATAAAAGTAATAATTTAAAATTTACCGATCTGATATATTTTTTGTTAATATATATACTTAATTTATTTTAAAATATTAATTATTTAATATTTAAATTATTATAAATAATTTTAAATTATAATAAATAATTTTTTTTATTAGATATATTATTTATTTATTTATTTTAAATTATAATAAATAAAATATTTATTTAAATTATTTATTTAAAATTACAATAAATAAATTATAAAAAGTAAAAAAGAATTTTAGTTACAACAATAAAGATAAAATTGGAAGAAAAAATGATTAGCTATAAATTATAAACTATAAGCTCATAAACGACCGTTACCAGATATAATGTAAGCCATAAGCTCTTTTTAGCCTTGCCAAACATGGCATCTATCTCGTTTCTTGCACAGCCCATGACAAAAGGAAATTGAGAAGTCACAGTCTTTATATATATCTAGATCATTTTTTTGTGCAAGTTCATTTTAACTATGGGTGGTCTCGTGCTTATCTAAATAAAATACATGTTTGGAAATCACATGATAGGTGAAAAGAACATTGGGATTGGTGATAGCCTAGCGTGAATCTTCTCACTCTATATTATTAAATCTGACTCTTTTGAAATATTTCTACAAACACATGATGTGTATTATAAAAATAGTATACGGACAAAAATGTCTCGTACAAAAGACAATTCATAACAACACTAGAAACAAAAGTTACAAAAATAAAATTATTACCTATGTCTGATGATTTTTGTGGGAATCGTACAGGAACAAAGATCTGAAGGTGAACGAAAGTAAATACCTTAAAAACTTTCATTTTTTCTGGTGGAGGCTCTGGTGGGGTCGTTTCTCATAGCCACATAAAACCTAGCGGTTGGTTACAAGTGTCGAGTTAAGATCAAAGAACACAATAAAATACTTGAATGGATAGCATGGTGGGTATCGGTGGAGGATAAAGAAAATATGATGGGGGTTGGTGGTGATAATGGGGAGAAAACAAAATAAAATATGGAGAGTTTAGAGGAATGAAAAAGGATATTTGTAGCATGTCTCATATTGTAAATGTTGCCTCAAAGGTTGAATGAGGAAAATAGAAGGTTGAAAATAAATTGTTCGTCCAAGAGCAACTCGATTTACTACTACTTTTATTATACTAAAAAGTATGTATTATCATAAACATGATTTACATGTTTTGATGGTGGACAAACATTTTACTACCTATAAGCTATCAAAGTCGGTAGTAGGAAAAAAATGTTAGTGTCATTAATAATTTTGGAATGATTGTTTCATGATTGCCAATCTTATAAGTCACATCATACGTGTAATAAGAATTGTAGATGGAAAATGAAAAACCATTTATGTGTTATATTTATGAGGGCATGCAAAGGATAAAAAAAATGCAATTTACGAAAAGTCTAAGAGAAGGAAGCCATTCTATAAGCCTTACACTAAAATCATTAAGGCTAGATTGGATAAAACACTTACAATGTAATCTTCACACAACTTCTTATTTTTTCAAACTTGAATTCTTTTATGCTGAGAACTATCGTGAAAATAGTATGGTTATGGAACTGTCTATTCAATTAATGGGAAAAATCTCTGTATTGTGACCGGGAATGAGGTTTTAGCCGAGAAAGTGCTATTGATGTCGCAAAGACAATACGACCGGGTAAGTATTAAACATAATTTTAATGCTTATATTTAAAATTTAAAATTGTTGTGTCTTTTTCTTACTTTATGTAATACAATGTATTTATTTTTGTAGAGGAATGGTGGAAAATGAATGGAGGTTGTGCTCCAATTTTGCAAAAGATGCAATTCATCTTCTTAGTCATACTTATTCTTCCTCTGAGATAAATTGGAGCTTCTTTGAAGTTATCCATACAAAGAGAAGGAATAGACTTTAAACATCAATCATTATTGCTTCCACTTATTGTATACAATAGCTTCCCAATTTGTTATTATATTTTATTGTATGAGGAAGCCTAATAAGATATGTTATGATTCTACGGAGTATGAATCAATTGTTAAAATTAATTTGTTGGTGTTTGAGGAAAACCAATTCCTTAACTTGATATTGATGAGATTGAAAATGTTCTTTATTGAGAGAATGCAATTCCAATTGTTGACGATTCATTGAGAAACAACTAAGGTTAATGTTTAGTTATATTGAGTATTTTTGTATTTAATTGGAAATTGAGAGAATCAATTTTATTTTTCAATTTGTTTATTACTCTTTACGTCTCTTTTTAAATGTTTGATTTAAGTTATGAGCGATACTTACAAAAATGATTAGATACGTTGAATTCAAAGATAAAATAAAGTTTATTTATTAAAATACCCATATTAATCATATCAAGTGAAGTTATTAGATTAATTAAAATATGATAAATAAGAATAATAAATATTGTATTGGCAATGTAAAATGATAAATAATTTGAAAAAAATAAATAGTACAAAATGAGATATTTATTTTGAGACGGATGAAATTTTTTTTGGACATAATTTGATATTGAAAAAGATGATGGCGATGCAAACGGTGAAAACAAAGATTTTTTATTATTTAGTTTTTTTAACTATGCATCAATTATTTAGTTTTATTGTTGTCGGTGGATGTTATTGAACGTAAAAGGTATGTAATTTGACTAGTGTAAAATAAGTGCTATGCATGGATGTTTTAATTTAAAAATGTTATTATAATACTTCATTAACCTTAAATATAAGAGAAAATTAAGAACAATGTTACTTACTATTTTTTCGTTCTCTTTTTTATCTTTAGAAATTTGTGAATTTAAGTTCAATCTAATATCTAAAGGTTATTTATTCATTTCCACTGTCAATTCAACTAAAATTATGTATATAATAGCTTTAAAGGAATTGTATATATATTGATTTTTACTTGAGAAAGTGTATATATATATTGATAAAAAATTACTTGTGTAGAGAAAAAAAAAATTATTTGTGTAAATAAGTAAATCTTTTATTATTTTATCAAATCAACCTATAAGATTTATTTAAGGTTTTTCACACGTTTTTATACCGTAAGTGATTTTGATCCAGCTTTGTTACTAAATATAAACGTTTTTCAAAATTGAGATTGAAATCATAGTTGATCACATTGTGAGGATTTAAAAGAATTATTGCTTTAGTAACAACGTTAAATCAAAATCACCTTCAAAATTGAGATTGAAATCATATTGCTTTAGTATATTTAATATTAAAAGAATTCTATTATTTTGACCCAGTCTATTACATAAAAACATAGGAAGTATATGAAATATATTTAATATTAATGCTAGATTTTGGAGAATAAATGTTGGGATAAAAAAAAAGAAATGAATATATTTGTGTGCATGTGGTGTGCGATACACATTCACACCAAAGCCGTTTGATTTGTGATCATCATCACAAACATGCTGTCGTTATAGTGACATTTGTCTCTTTCGTCTCTACAAAGCTTCTTTGTTCTTCTCATTATTCATTTACAGCTATACAACACTCACACACACACACACATAAACATCATCATCGCAAACACAACACACAAAAGCTACAACCTTTTTCTCAGGCTATTGTGTCCTAAATCTTCGATCTCAGTTTCAACTTTGGTCACTTTGTTTTTGTCACTCTGCTCTATCTTTTGCCTTTTGGGAGCTTAAAGTTGGGATTTTTTGTGTTGATTTGTCTTCATTTACTCAAAAATTTATCTGGGTTTGTTCAGATTCTGACTGATCTGTTTGTTTTCAAGAGAAACTGTTGGAAAATATTGTTTATTTAAGGTACGTTTCGTTTGCACGTGCAATTTTTTGTTTGGTTGTTGGGAAAATTAAGAAATAATATTTGTGTTTATTACTGACATTATCGAAGTTAAGACCTGAACACTATTGTTTTTTTTTCTTCTTTCTGTTGAGGAAACTATTGTTTCTAAATTAAATATCATTTGATAATATCAATGTCTTTTTTTTTTATTTAATTTTTTATTACTGTCTTTGATGAAGGAAATGCTTTGTTATGTTAACCATATATACAGTAATTGCTGAGAATGCTTGCTGGAAACTAGAAATAAATATTTGATTCATAGCCTTATCCTCAGTTATATTGGACTGGTCCGAGCTTCAAATTTTACAGTGAAAAAGAGGAGCTTTTTCTGAAGTGAAGGTGTATCTGGAGAGAGGAGTCCATCAGAAATCTCTTAAAGATTCTAAGTAATGAGGGTGGCTTGAGTTTTACAATTTGATCTCTTATTGATATCTTGTGAAGTTTATGTAGAGTTCACTATGGAGTCAGAAGGGGAAGCTGGGGTGAGTAAAAACATTTATTTTTATTTTTATATTATTTGATGAGTTGATTTCCTCAAATGTTTTATGATGCTATGCTATTGGAATGTAGTTGTTGTTGGTTGGGGCTTATTGACATTTGTTTAATGCCATTTCTAATTATTTAGGGAAAGCCCATGACAACATTGAGTGCTCAAGTTTGCCAAATATGTGGTGATAATGTTGGCAAGACTGTGGATGGCGAACAGTTCATCGCATGCGATGTTTGTGCATTTCCTGTTTGTAGGCCTTGCTATGAGTATGAAAGGAAAGATGGGAATCAGTGTTGCCCTCAGTGTAAAACCCGGTACAAGAGGCATAAAGGTAAGTGAACTATGAAACACAGGCACCAAACAAGACACTGACACATACATGTAGATACCAATAATAATTTGAGAAAATTGAACAGATTTAAAGTAACCACACGTGTTGGTGTCGTGACAGTGTAGGATACCCAACATGCCTTCAATTTGAAATGTTGATGCTATGTAGTAAATAAAAGCTAAAATGTGTTATCTGTCATATGTTAATATTACCATTTTTATTCACATAGGGGAAGTGGCAAAAGAATATGGCTAAGTATGATTCAGTATTAATGAATTGTGTAGTATGCGGTTTGAAATTTGGTGTTGAGCTTTTATTTGGTGTGAAATACATTGTCTTTGGTAGGATTGTTCCCTAATAAACACGTTGAAGGATTGAGTAGTTATGTGATGGAGGATTCATTATTATTCAAATTCTTTGTAATTATCTTCTTAATGAGTTTTTTCTTTTATAAAAACAAAGGAACATTGTAACATGCTTGAAAATATGAATTTTGCTTTGCTTTAAAGGGTATTTACTCAATGAACCACCGAATAGGAAATTCTATCTCTATCCAACTCTGGCGACTAGACAAAAACATAACATGTAAGCCTTAATTGATTCTTGGAATGAACAAGCACAGGAGTGTTGTCCATGTAGCACAGATACTCGAATTGAAGGTGTGTTCGGTGTTCGGCGCATGTCAGTGTCCGACACAGACACATGGTTACATTCAATTACTTCAAATTTTCTTAACTAATTACCAGTTGATGTGTCCGTGTTGTGCGTGTCCATGTCTGCGTAAGTGCTTCATAGAGTGTTGTTGGTTAGGCCGTAGATGGTTTAAAGAAGATGCCATCTATACTTGTGTGATATTTTTCGTTGGTAATCAAAATACGTATTTAATAATTTTAATTGATTCTAGGAAGTCCTGCAATTCTTGTCCATGTCCATGTCTGCGTAAGTGCTTCATAGAGTGTTGTTGGTTAGGCCGTAGATGGTTTAAAGAAGATGCCATCTATACTTGTGTGATATTTTCGTTGGTAATCAAAATACGTATTTAATAATTTTAATTGATTCTAGGAAGTCCTGCAATTCTTGGAGATAGTGAAGAAGATGGAGGTGCTGATGATGGTGCCAGTGACTTCAATTATGATTTTGAAAATCAAAACCAAAAGCAGAAGATTTCAGAGAGCATGTTGGGGTGGCAATTGACACTTGGCCGATCAGAAGAGGGTGGCGCTCCAAATTACGATAAAGAAGTTTCTCACAATCACATTCCGCGGCTGACAAGTGGACAAGAGGTCATTCAATTAGCTTCCTATATGATAGTCTTCAATTGAAGCACTTTCTTCTTCAATCTCAGGCCTCCGAATGAAATTTGGCATGATTTCAATTTCAGGTCTCTGGAGAGTTTTCTGCTGCCTCACCTGAGAGGCTCTCGGTGGCATCTCCTGTGGTTGGTCGGGGGAAGCGCGTCCATAATCTTCCATATTCATCGGATGTTAATCAATCTCGTATATTTCTGTCCCTTCTTACTATGCACATCTTCATTTATTATGATACCTATTTTTCTTTCTTTATCTGTTTGATTGTGATTTGAGATGCTTGGCTATATTCTTGTGCAGCAAATGTCAGGGTTGTGGACGCAGGATTGGGAAATGTAGCATGGAAAGAAAGAGTTGATGGATGGAAGATGAAACCGGAAAAGAATGTTGTTCCAATGAGTACAGGCCAAGCTGCTTCTGAAAGAGGGGCCGGAGATCGAGATATTGATGCCAGCACTGATGTACTTGTCGATGATTCCTTGTTGTGAGTAATTCCTTTATTTATTTCTAATAATATTTACAGGTCTATGTTTTGTGTGGGATCTCAGTTTTCTTTGTTGTGTGCAGGAATGACGAAGCTCGGCAACCTCTTTCGAGGAAAGTTTCTATTCCATCATCTAGGATAAATCCATATCGTATGGTCATTGTTCTGCGACTGGTTGTCCTTTGCATATTCTTGCATTACCGAATAACAAATCCAGTGCGCAATGCATATGCGTTGTGGTTGGTATCGGTTATATGTGAGATTTGGTTTGCCTTTTCCTGGATATTGGATCAATTCCCTAAGTGGCTTCCTGTTAACCGCGAAACATATCTTGACAGACTTGCGCTGAGGTAAGGCCTTTTAAACTTCATCCTTCTTCTATACAATGAAGTCATGATCTATGAAGATTGATAGACACTGAACACAGCATTGACACGGAGACACCAGTAATAATTTAAGAAAATAAAAGTGATTGACTGTACCCACATGTATCAGTGTCATGTCGATGCTGAACATTGACACGTGTTGGTGCTACATAGGTCATGACACACGACTTCTATTTTATCTTTTTCAATCTGATATTCTTTTGACAAAATCCATGTGTGTTGTAGATATGATCGAGAAGGAGAACCGTCTCAGCTAGCAGCTGTTGACATTTTTGTCAGTACTGTTGATCCATTAAAGGAGCCTCCACTTGTGACCGCCAATACTGTACTATCTATTCTCTCAGTTGACTATCCAGTCGATAAGGTCTCGTGCTACGTCTCTGATGACGGTGCTGCTATGTTGACATTTGAAGCTCTTGCCGAGACATCAGAGTTTGCAAGGAAATGGGTTCCTTTCAGCAAGAAGTATAATATTGAACCTCGTGCACCCGAGTGGTACTTCGCGCAAAAGATTGACTACTTGAAGGATAAGGTTCATCCATCATTTGTCAAGGATCGTAGAGCGATGAAGGTAAGAGGTTGTCGTAAATATAGATTATTCTTCTGGCTGCACACGCATTTATGCTACTTGCATTAGCATTAAATTTTACAAGTGTATCTTTTAATTTTACTTTCAGAGAGAATACGAAGAATTTAAAATTCGTATTAATGGATTTGTTGCAAAGGCAACGAAAGTTCCTGAAGAAGGGTGGGTAATGCAAGATGGTACGCCGTGGCCTGGAAATAACATCAGAGACCATCCGGGAATGATCCAGGTTGGCTGAATTCTTGTTATGAAGATGGAATCTTACAAACTATTTGTTAGAAAATAAAATAATCTCATAATATCTTGATTTTTTGCTATAATATTTTGGTTAACCTCCTAATATTAGTTTTTAATCCTAGCGTATGTTAGATTATCCTCTAGGATTAATTTCCATATTTCTTACTTATTATTATTTGTTTCTTGATTTCCTTATTTATTTAGGTTTCAGTTTATGTATCCTTATATATGGAGATTTTTGTTTAGTCTTTTGTATCAAGTTATTATTAATAATATTCAAAGTTCTTAATATTTTTTCTCCTCCTTTTATCTAAATTCTCAAAACTTCAACATTGTTGATCATTTACCATCTTTGAAGTCACATATCAATGCTTTTGCCTTCCTAGATAGTGTATATGTCACACTGTCAGAGTGATGGAAACATGCGTGTAGTGTAGTGAAATGTTTCTACATATTATTACCCTTTTGGACTCTAACTGCGTAAATTTCTAATATGTACCAAATTGCGTATAGTAAACAGGAGTGCAAGCACGTAATTTAGTAATGTTACGTTCAATATTTTCTGCAGGTTTTCTTGGGCCAAAGTGGAGGACTTGACACTGACGGCAATGAACTTCCACGTTTGGTCTACGTTTCTCGTGAAAAGCGTCCAGGTTTCCAACATCACAAGAAAGCCGGTGCCATGAATGCACTTGTGAGTGTCATTTTTCAATAGAAACTATGGAAGTTGCTTATATCAGCAATGTACTTGGGCATAGTTATCTCACTGGCTGTGGCTAATCTAATGTTTGCAGGTTCGAGTTTCTGCTGTGCTTACAAACGGACCTTTCTTATTGAATCTCGATTGTGATCACTACATAAACAACAGCAAGGCCTTGAGGGAAGCTATGTGCTTTATGATGGATCCTAACCTTGGTAAACATGTTTGCTATGTTCAGTTTCCGCAGAGGTTTGATGGTATTGATAGGAACGATCGATATGCCAATCGTAATACTGTTTTCTTTGATGTAAGCATCTTAACCATGTTGATATGATTTTGTAAATGTTCATATGTGATTTAACCTTTTTTGATAACTTTTTTTCTTCAAACTTGAAACTTTCCAAACAGATAAACTTGAGAGGTTTGGATGGAATTCAAGGTCCTGTTTATGTCGGTACTGGATGTGTCTTCAACAGGACGGCTTTATACGGCTACGAACCTCCTCTTAAGCTGAAGCATAAAAAGCCTGGGTTTCTATCATCAATCTGTGGTGGAAATAGAAAGAAGAGTTCAAAATCTAGCAAGAAAGGATCAGACAAGAAAAAGTCTAGCAAGCACGTCGACCCAACTGTGCCGATTTTCAGTCTCGAGGATATAGAAGAAGGAGTAGAAGGTAGGCCTGCGTTCGTTGCATTAATAGTTCCACCGTTTAAACTATTTCTGCTATGTTTAATGTTGTCATTTTCAATTGCTGAAAAGAAATATAGCTTGTTTTCACGCTCCTTTGGAGCATTGTATCTCGTTTTAAAATTATGTTTACCTAATCATACATCTATAACTTTCCTGATTTTCTAAGAAATGATTTATTTTATGTTTGGATTTGCGGTGAGTTGGGGAAATCATGGTGGCACCGTAATTTTATTGAAGCTTCAAAGTGTAGCTTTGGCCAAAATCACGGTGACATGCCATGATTCTATCCATGCATGCTCATAGGGTTTTTTATTTTAGCAATTGCTTTTGAGTTGCTTTCAATTATTTGACTTTTCCTTCTCTTGTGGATATTTTTTTCAGGCACTGGATTTGATGATGAGAAAACATTACTAATGTCCCAAGTGAGCCTTGAGAAAAGATTCGGTCAGTCTGCTGTTTTTGTTGCTTCTACGTTGATGGAGAACGGCGGTGTTCCTCAGTCTGCTACTCCAGAAACTCTTCTGAAGGAAGCTATTCATGTTATCAGCTGTGGTTATGAAGATAAAACAGAATGGGGAACAGAGGTGTGTTGTTATCTTATGTTGAATAATATTCTATGTAGCACCAACATTTCAGTCTGGTGTCCGATACATGTCAGTGTATGGTGTCCAACATTTGTCAGTGTCTGATAGTAACACGTCTGATAGTAACACGACACCAGCAGAAGTAGTTATATTTGATCACTTTTATTTTCTTAAATTATTATTGGTTTTATATGTCACTGTCTTGTGAGCTGTGTGGCCAACATATAGTTCATTTAGTGATTATTGATCCTGTAAAAACTCACAATGATTCAAAAGGTAAATAACTATCTTGTTTCCTGTTCCACAGATAGGATGGATTTACGGTTCGGTCACAGAAGATATTCTTACTGGATTCAAGATGCACGCTCGTGGTTGGCGGTCTATATACTGCATGCCTAAGCGTCCAGCGTTTAAAGGTTCTGCTCCTATCAATCTTTCGGATCGTCTAAACCAAGTGCTTCGATGGGCTTTAGGTTCTGTCGAGATTCTTCTGAGCCGACATTGTCCTATCTGGTATGGTTATGGTGGAAGACTAAAGTGGCTTGAAAGGTTTGCATATATAAACACAACAATCTATCCAGTCACTGCCATTCCCCTTCTCATGTATTGTACTTTGCCTGCTGTGTGTCTTCTCACTAACAAATTCATCATTCCACAGGTTTGTTATTTTATTTTTCATTCACATAATCCAGTGATTAAGAATAATTAACTATAAATGGTTAATATTACTGTGATTAGTCATTCTTTTGTTGAATTCATCCAAAATTTGAAATACATTAACTAGGATAACCAACATGACCTTGTGAAATGTAACATTTGATGGAACTCTCAACATGTGGTCTTCTTATAGACTTCGATTCCCTGTAGGCTATGTAGCATCGACTATTTAGATTGAAGGCGTGTTCGGTGTCAGACATTTGTCAGTGTTTGACACTGACACAACATCAATATATGTTGTTACGTTCAATCACTTTCATTTTCTAAAATTATCGCATATCTGTGTTGGTCATTGCTTTGACCGTTGGATGAAGATTGGACTAGTATTTTGACTTCACCACGGCTTTAAAATACATTTTGAAATATGAGCCGTCTGATCTTATTCCAACGGCCGAGATCCACAATTGCGTAAATGCATGACTACAGAGAGTCCAAATCCGTCTTTTTAGCTTATGTAAAACTTGAAGCTTAACAATCAAACTTAATTTGCTTGCAGATTAGTAACATTGCAAGTATATGGTTTATCTCTCTCTTCCTTTCCATCTTCGCAACTGGAATCCTTGAGATGAGATGGAGCGGAGTCGGAATCGACGAATGGTGGAGAAACGAACAATTTTGGGTCATCGGCGGTGTGTCGGCACATCTTTTTGCCGTGTTCCAAGGTCTATTAAAAGTGCTAGCCGGAATCGACACAAACTTCACTGTCACATCCAAGGCATCTGACGAAGACGGAGACTCAGCAGAGCTCTACATGTTTAAATGGACAACACTTCTCATTCCTCCAACAACACTTCTCATAATAAACCTAGTTGGTGTTGTTGCTGGTATATCTTATGCTATTAACAGTGGTTACCAATCATGGGGTCCTCTCTTTGGTAAACTTTTCTTTGCATTTTGGGTTATCATCCATCTCTACCCTTTCCTTAAAGGTCTCATGGGACGCCAGAATCGAACGCCGACCATCGTTGTGGTCTGGTCGATTCTTCTGGCGTCAATTTTCTCTCTTTTGTGGGTTCGAGTTGACCCGTTTACCACAAGAATCACTGGTCCTAAAGCTGAGGAGTGTGGAATTAATTGCTAGACCTCAAAAAAATAATACTCTCTCCGGTATTAAATATAAGTAAAAAAAATAAAAAACTCTCCCCGGTATTAAATATAAACAAATGTGATTTTTGTTTATATTTAATACTGAATCAAAGACTGATGTTTCGGATTGTAATGTAATTATTTGTTGTAGCTTTTTATATTTGTTTATGTATCTTTAAATTATGTGCGGTTTATAGAAGATACATGAGAACTAAATTAGAGTGAACTGCGTAAACTTACCTTACTGTTTTCTAGAGAAGCTATTATAAGAACAGAAATATGTATGTATACTCATTCGATGTGGAGTAAATTATTATTAAATTAGTTTCTCAAAATGTTAAATAATTTGGTTCCTAAATGTGGAGTTAAGAAATGATATTTGAAATTGAAAATACCTTTTTATAATAAAATGAATAATGTTAGCAATACACTTAATACATTTTCTAACACATTATTTAATTAATTAAAATATATATCTGTTCTATCAAATTTATTTGAGACCCACATGTTATGGTAGAATTTATATAAATTTTAACAGATTAAGTAAGGTGTATTAAAAAAATGTGTGTTGGTAGTACGTGTTTCGATAAGTGATCTTTTAAGTTCATATCTAATATTCATACTGTAGTGTTGTATATGAAGATTTCGACATGGTTCGAACCACCCAAATAAGGTGGTCCCGTACCTAGTTATATGCATGCCATGTGCTAGTTGCATTGGCCATTTCTCATCTGGATTAGATAAATTTTAATATAAATAAAGAATGGTTTCTTTTCTCACCCTATATTTTTAAAAGCCTTTAAAATATATTTCTAGATTGGTAAATCTGGAAGACATTGGAGTGAAAAAAACTATATAAAGAAAGTTATTTAATTAATTAACTTTTTTGAGAAAACTAGGAAAATATAATGTAAGTCTAGTGAATAACATAAGCCCACAAAATTCTGTGGCCCATAGGCCCCAAATGTTTTTTGCAGGGTAATTTTTTCAGATAATAGGTCAGGTCTAAAAACAGTTCTCTTAAAAGGGTCTCTAATTAAAAAGCTTACTAGGGAATTTATTTTAATTTTAATAAAAAGTAAGAGGTTTATTAAGTAGGACCGAAGAGGTTGGAACTTAATTAACAGTTCTAATTATTGTCATTATTATAAATTAGAAAAATGTTTATTGTTGTGGAAGAAAATTGAGAAGAAACACAAGAATTCTTTCGGATAATATTTAACTCTTTCAAATAATAATCATTTACCATCCTTATGTATTGTTAATCAAAGTTTAATTGATCAAAAATCATATTTTTATATATTACTAAATAACACTAATCTATAAATTATAATGATACATTCTGAATGATTATTTTATATTAATAGCAATGTGTTATATTTTTACAAAGAGAAAATACCAATAGAATTCCAACTAAACGGAGGAATTAAAGCATAAAACAGGAAGAAAAAAAAACTAACTAACCTAGTTTATAACAGTAACAAAAAAAATATAGTGACTAAAATATAATAAAACTAAATACAATGAAAGGAAATAATGACAAAGTAAAGTAATATAGGTTAATCAGCTCGGCAAGCTGGAACTGTCGAGAAGGTTAAGCAATGGAATGAAAAGCACATGAATGTAAGGCTTGGTGTGCATGTCTGCAAGCTGAGCAAAAGATGAAACTCGGACAAAATGGCAATCCAACTCAAAATGTTTAGTACGACACTTACACACTTGATATTATTTATCTAAAATATAACGAAAGACATTACAATTTTAATAATTACGTAGTCAACAACATTCATAGCGAAGTCTTTCTCATAACATAATATTACAATTCATAAGATTGTAACAAAATATCACAAATTATATTGTAAAAGTTTAAGGTATAGTCATCATAAAACATAAGTTTAAAGGTGTACATCTATAAAATATCATCTCAAAACAAAGTTTTTAGAGCTATTACGACTCCCTGCATCTTACTTCTTATATGTGAAAATATGAAATAAGGGGTGAGATAAAATCTCAATAAATTTCAAAAACCGGAAGGGGAAATTTTAATTTTTTTTTCATAAGGTTCAGACACTAATGCAATATATATAATAAACATTCAATGCACGAGCTTATCATTTTTTTTATAAAAAATTAGCATAAAACATTTTATCATACGATTGTGAATTAACCACCTTAGCCTAAGTCATTATGTAATTCTAACTATTGATTGAAGTAGGTCGTTGGCCATGACCGTCCTTAGCGTTCTAAAGACTGTTCCCTCACTTAGTGTTTGAATTTGAAAGACACTATAACTCACCATAAAAATCTTACTTGTATTATTTATGCAATGTATAAATCTTAAACTTCATTCATAAATTACATGTATTATTCGTAAAACATGTATACATTAACACTATGTCAATAAACATTACACACAATGCAGAGTATGAATAACATTCAAATAAAAGAGACAACAAACAACATTCAAAAAAACCTCATTTATAGGAATCAATCACTACATTAACCCAAATAACCTCAACACTCGTACATGCAAATTAATAAATCACACACATTCATACTCTTAAACAATTAACTAGTAAATAAATATATCTCTATATATATTGAGAAATATGATTATTACAATCACAGTAAATTGGAACTATTGAGAGGGGTGTGAAGATCTTTTAGAAGGTAAAGTAGTCATTGTATTTCAAATGTGGCTGCACAATACTTTGCTTCGAATGTGGTTGTAAGATATAAAAGACGGCCAATGAGTCGTCTATAAAGTTTGGGATCATGATAGGGTTGGCATCATCTTGATGTAATTTGAGATTAAATAACATGGGTGTGGAATAGTTTTGGCAAGCAGTTGATCAAGAGATAAACCCTTGCTAGATTGAACAACTTCCAAGAAACAATTTGAGGGAACCAAGGTCTTTAATTTGAAATGTAGAATGCATAAATTTATTGATTTCATGGAGATCATAACCGTATCATCTACATAAACCAAGAGAAATTTTATATGATGATCGGTATGTTTAACAAATAAAGAATAGTCAGATATAGATTGAACATAACCAAAGAAATGAGTGTCTAAAATAATTTTTTGGTTCCAATTCCTACTAGCTTATTTCAAACCATAAATTGATTTGGTAAGTTTACAAACTAAGTTGGTTTAGATGATTGGAATCCATGAGGAAGTTGTATATATACATCTTTTTTGATACCATGTAATAAGACACAATTGACATTTAATTGATGCAAATGTCAATTTTTAGCCTAGCAATAGCTAAAACTAATCTAACAATAGTCATTTTGATAATCGGTGAGAAGGTTTCAAAGTAGTCAACACTCTCTAACTAGGTATAATCTTTGACTACAAGGCTAGCTTTATAACTCTCAATACTTCCATCAGATTTTAATTTTGTTTTAAAAATCCATTTACATCCTATAAAGTCTTATACTTAAGTAATTCAATTAAAATCCAAGTTTTATTTAATTGAAAGGCATTATTTTCTTTATCCATAGCAGTTTTCCAGGAGTCATATCTAATGACTTGCTTACAATTATGAGGTTCATGATTAATGGAAAGAGATATATGAAAAGAATAATGAGAGTCATAGACATTATCATAAGATAACAAATTGTGGAAAGAATAAAGATTATTTGAAATGTTGGTTTGAACTTAGAAACAAGCTTGCATTCATAATCATTTAAGAATTGAGGATGATTCCTATGCCTAGTTGAAGTCCAAATTATAGATGCAATGAGAGGGGAGTAGTAATGGTATCAATATGATCATGAATAGCAGAATTATAAAAAACAGAATCTATTATATATATTTAAAACAAATTCCTTCACTCTATTGTTGCCACCTTATAGTAATTCCTTCCACGTGTACAAACATATCCCTCTTCAGCAAAAAAGCTGATGTGTACGCCCCCTGTTAGAGAGTTCTCTTGTGTATTGTGTTTCACCTCATTTTTCTCAACTTAGTTTCTAAATAATTTTTCCCTCTTTTAATCCTTCTAATCCCTAATTTTTTTAACGCTTTCTCCCTTATCTCAATATCCTCCAATAGTTTATTATTCTCAATTCTAATGTATTCACTTCGTCGCTAAGATCCTCCAACTGTCTATGCTTCCTCATCCTCTTTGACGTCCCTCCGCGGTCCAAAAAAGTGGTAACGTCCCTCTGTGGTCAGCTTCTGCTTCCTCATCCTCGACCGTCTCGCTGATTCACGATTCACAATCATCCTCTCGGTCCAAAAAAAGTGGCAATGTCCCTCCGCGGTCCGCTTCTGCTTCGTCATCCTCGACCGTCTCGTCGATTCACAATTCAAAATCATATTCTTCGACTTCTGATAAGGATCTAAAGAGCATGAAGATGATCCATATTTTTAATAAATTAGGATGAACTTTATTTATTTTAATTTGGTTTGTAATAATTCATAGTTTACTTTAATTTGGAATTGTAATAGTTTTAATATAGATTTAGTTGATGTTGTATGTAAGTGAAGAAACTTTGCTTCCTTACATTTAGTTTATTTTTATAAAAAATGATGTAAGCCCAATTTGGGCCAAGAGAATGGTGTCACTTATGACCCATTTTACTACAACTATGAATTTGTAAACTCATTGAAGGGATTTTTTTTGGGAATGAATTAGAATTTCTCTAATAAGATTTGTGAGTGAGTTAGGTGTCCTCTTTGAGTTCTTGGATTAGAACTTTCTTGAGTCTTATCAATGGTTTCCTTACCATTGTGGCGATTCTTCATTGGCTTATCAATCATCCTTGATTGTGGCGCCTTCTTCATCTTCTCAACCTAATCCATCTTTTGTTTCTTTATAAATTTCAGTTTCCTTTACATCAAACCCTAATACACAATTTCTACCAATTTTCGTGTTCAACAATCTGCGATCATATCTTGAGTTCTACAAACTTGTTTTTCAGTGATTCAACAGCCTAACTTGCGTTTCAGAACGTCATCTTTCACCTCGTTTTGGAATCGGCCGATTCTGAGTTTCGTAGCTCCGGTTATCGCGTCCTCCAGCTATACGCGATTTTGGATCTAATCTGTAAGTTTCCAACCTAGAACGATCTTTAAAGTAAATCATTACAAATAGGATCATATCAACGTCTCTCCGCGGTAACTCTTGGAAATCGTGAAATCTTACCTAGATTATTATCAAATTGTATACATAAAATAAACTTCCAAATCTATTTTGCTGTCATCTTCTTATGCATTATTTTTATAAATTTTTTTATAACACTATTATGCATTTCTCATTACTTTCAATTTATGTCAATCAATTATATGAGTAATATTTACTCATATAATATTTACGTTATCAATCCTCCTTTCACATTCATACACAATTACGTCTCTCCGCGGTAACTATTCGAAATCGTGAAATCTTACATAGATTATTATCAAATTGTATACATAATACAAAACCCTAAATCTATTTTGTTGTCATCTTATTATGCATTTTTTTATAAATTATTTTATAATATTATTATGCATTTCTTATTACTTTCAATTTATGTCAATCAATTATATGTGTAATATTTTACGTTATCAATCGTCCTTTCACGTTCGCACACAATTATTCCAATTCAATTACTCATTCAATTCTCAATACATTTTTCTATAATATTTTTATAATGCATTTTTTTTTATTATGAGTAATATTTTACACTATCAATCTTTCTTTCATGCACAATTATTCCACTTAGGGGTCGGTAATGATTTCATACATTGAAAATTCAATTACTCATTAAATTCAATGAAAAACCCACCTAATCACCCATAAATATCGTCATAAATGCTATTTATCTAATTCTTTGTATTATCTCAATGTTGTAATGGTAATAAATCGATATAAATCAGTCAAGGCCAGCTCGGTCCAAAAAAAGTGATTACGTCCCTCCATTCGCTTCTGCTTCGTCATCGTCGACTGTCTCACCGAGTCTCGATTCGAAATCATCTTTTTCAACGTCTATCCGCGGTAACTTTTCAAAAACGTTCATACACAATTATGGAATAGTTGTAACACCCCAATTTTTATAATAAACTATTTTGTTAATAAAATAGGAATTTAAATAATTAATTTGGTGTTAAAATTATCTTAGAATATATGTTGATTAATTTTATGATTATTTTCTTTATATGTGTGCTAATCTTGCACATATTTGACCAAATAAGTTATATGAATAATAAATGTTATATTTTATTATTTTATATATTTTTCTAAAAATAATAGTATATTAGTGTAAATATTTTAAAGAATAAGATTTAAGCGATTTTATCTGTATATGTGAGTTAATAATTAATGTGATATTTTTTTTTGTGTTTGACTAATATTAAATGTACACTTAATTATATTTAATTATGTCTGAATACATCTTATTTTAATTATTTATTTTATCAATAATTATCTTGAGATTGTAGTACTATTGTGTTTGATTTCCTTTATTTTTATATACTTGTTATGACATTATGATTTTATATATATTTATTATAATTTAGTAATCAACATAAAGTGTTGATATTATATTTATTTATTTTATAATTTCGACTATTCTCCAATGATTATAATATTTTAATTTGAGTATTTTGGGGTTTAGGGTGTCACACCAATGATTTCATACGTTTAAAATTCAATTACTTATTACATTTTTCTATAATATTTTTATAATGCATTTTTTTATTGTGAGTAATATTTTACATTATCAATTACAGTTATGAGTAATATTTTACGGTATCGATCCTCCTTTCATGCACAATTATTCCACTCATTAAATTCAATGGGAAAAAACTACCTAACCACTCATAAATATTGTAATAAATGTTCTTTATCTAATTCTTTGTATTATCTCAAAATGGTAACAATAATAAATCGGTATAAATCAGTAAGGCCAGACTGCTCGGTCCAAAGAAAGTGGCAACATTGCTCTGCGGTAAATCTTCGAAATCGTGAAGATTATCATCAAATTGTATACATAAAACAAACCCCCAAATCTATTTTGTTGTCACCTTATTATGCATTTTTTTAAATAATTTTTTATAACATTATTATGTATTTATAATTACTTTGAATTTATGTCAATAAATTATATGAGTAATATTTTATGTTATCAATCCTCCTTTCACGTTCATACACAATTACGTCGTCCCTACGCGGTCACTCTTCGAAATCGTGAAATCTTACATAGATTATTTTGAAATTGTATACATAAAACAAACCCCCAATCTATTTTGTTGTCATCTTATTATGCATTTTTTTATAATATGTTTAACAATTTTTATAAACATTGATGTTATATCTAAATTTGTCACAACTATTATTATATTATACTTATAAAACTTAAATTAATCGGACAATATTGTTTGTCAACAATATATATGGCCATCTCACTTATGCCCATTCAATTACATATTCAAGTGTATGAGTGAATGATTTTTTTATATCGAGTTACAATATTATATGTAAATTTTTCTCATGAGTTCTCTATATAACAACTATAGTTAGCTTTTTGAGAATCTTTAGTTATACATTTTTGTTTGAAAACTATTACTATTTCTCAATACATCTAAACACACCGAAACTAAATTAATGCATATATAATGAAAATCTATATACCTTCAAGGACATGGATTCATATTCATTTATACTTCTATACATCAAATTTTCAATATCTACCATATGAGTAAGCTATAGATATTTTACTCATAATAACATCTTTTAAGAAATCAAACAAGTCATAACATTTCATACACGTATAATTTTACAAATAATTTTTTCATTTTCAATATTTTTAATAAAAATATCAAATGAATTTT
>JBBPBP010000004.1:52203535-52239636 GCA_037974735.1 Cicer chorassanicum
TATAGAAGAGAAGTATCAAACAATAAAAGGCGGACATATTTTAATTTATTTAATTTAACCGGATTTAAAAAAAAATCAATATGAAGTTTTATGTTTCAATTGTGAAATGATTATTGATATAGTAGTTATATTAATAATATATATTCAATTTATCAATGTAATTTATAGAAGAAAAGTATTGAACAATAAAAGATACATATAAATAGTTGAAATATATTTTAGAGGTAAGTAAGAGAGACATATGTACTCTCAATTCAGAATAAGTTGAAGAAACTTCTCATCTTATGTATTCGTCAAATAAAAAAATATATATACAAAAACACATTATTTTAAGGATATGATAATGTTAGTATCATTTTTGTCAAAAAAAAAGTAACTTTTGTATATTTTTATAAATTTAGTTGTATAATTGGCGAAACCACTTTTTTGTCTAGAGACATGATATTTTGAAATTAAAATTTTGGTGTCAAATACTGTGTCTTTTGCATACGGTAAAAAATAAGAGATAAACACATATGATGTCGGTATTTTGATGTCAAAATAACTCATCTATTTTAACTAACTAATTATCGAAACAACTCTTTGTCGATTTTTTTATTTATCAAAACAGCTTAACAATAATAACAACAAAAATTACTGAAACAACTTATAAACGGAATACACCTTAACCACCCAATATAAATAGGCAGTCAACGTCATTCTTTAATTGACACCTAGTCACGTCAGTTTCACTATATTGATGAACTTTTCTATATAAAAAGCACCAAAATCAACATCCATATGCACAAAATATCATTACCAGAGCAAAGAAAAAATCTTCACCATGGGGTTTGTTATATGTAAAGCGTTAATATTTTTATCATCAATGATGGTATTGCTATCAACCACAACAAGTGCAATTTATTCGGGGGCTGAATTTGAAATTAATAACAACCTAAAGACAGCCACTTTTACTTCTCAAAAATTTGAAGTGGGACCCGGAACAGTTGCAGTGAAAACTTTTTTAGATATAGAATTTCCAAAGGGTCATATTGGAGTAAAAAGCTTTGATAGTGAAATAGTTGACGAAGAAGGAAATTCTATACCATTACATGAAGCATACCTACATCATTGGTTTGCAATTAAATACCAATCAAAAGTATGGAATACTACTTCACCAATTCCTCATGATCCTATGGAAGGTGCTATTTACATTAGAAATCAAGGGACGTGTAATAGTTATATTCTTCCAGCTTATTGGGGCTTGGGAGGTGAATCACGAGGAACTATTTCAAAACTTCCAAATCCTTATGCTGTAGAACTTGGTGATCCTAAAAATGTTCCAATTGGATTCCAGGAAAAGTGGCTCCTCAATCTCATGGTAATTGATACACGTGGCGCAAAAGATAAGAAAAGTTGTTCGGAGTGTAGGTGTAACCATTTTATTAATTTGCCAAAGAATTTTTATAATGACACATTTGGCGTCGATGGCAAACCATTATCCCCAAATTATAAAGGAGGATTATTTTGTTGCAAGGATGAATTACAGTGCAAATTGAAAAAAGGTTTTGAAGCACCTAGGAGAAAGCTTGCCTTAAGATACAAAATAACATGGGTTGATTGGGACCAATATCAAATTCCTGTTAGATTTTATATACTTGATGCAACTGATCGAGTTAAAAAAAATGGTTCTCTAGTAATCCATGATTGCCAGGTAAATTTCAATTGGTTTCAAAATTCAATTAATGTTAAATTAAATTCCAAAACATAATATGTAATATTACTTTTTTGTTCCTTCAACTTGATGGGTTACAGGCAGAGTATACTATTCCACCAAGTAATCATGGTATAAAGCATTCCCCTCCTCATATTCAGAAAGCAAACATCCCAATGGAAAAAGGCGGTTATCTCATCTACGGCACTGCTCATATGCATACAGGTGCCATTAACGGAACTATATATGGACAGGTAATGTTCGTTATATTATATTAACGTGCAGGGGTACTAACGTGTTAAAAATGCTATTGTCTTACATACTTTCATAATCTTTATGATTCTATCGATATGCATGTCTTATTAAATTAATTGTGTGCGTGTATTTTATATAAAAAAATAAACGTAGTGGGATTGCCATGTTCCTTAAGTGATAAATTTTACTTTTCTATATTATTGTAAGAAGTCTATACTTTAAATCATCCTCACTTCTAATGATAATATTTTCATGAATTTAGGATGGGAGGGTTTTGTGTACTTCAAACCCAACATATGGAAAGGGAGAGGAACCAGGTAATGAAAAAGGTTACGTGGTGGGAATGTCTACTTGTTATCCAGAACCAGGTTCAATCAAGATTAAGGATGGTGAAATTTTGACCATGGAATCTAGATATAAAAGTGGCTATCGCACTGGAGTTATGGGACATATGTACATCTATTTGGCGGATAGATTACCTGAAAATATATATAGACCAACTCAAGTGTAGAATTTCTACAATATTGTATGTGATCAACTTTTTATAATATTGAAATAAAAAAAAGTTATTACGAACAGGAAAAATTATTAATTGAAAAGTTTCTTTCATGACACTTCCATTTTTTCTTTGGGTCTGTTGACTTCCACTCTCTAATCACAAATACTTTTGAATAAAAGAAATTAGATTTTATTTGTTTTCTACGAATTTGTTTGATTGATGTAGTACTTAATCAATTGTTACCTTTTGTACGATTGTGATATCTTTATTTTTTAAATTAAACATATGCTAATCCAGATCGAACATGGACAAGGATCCTCTAACTTTAAGGAGGGAAAGTTACCCTACCAGGCAATATCATGACAGTAACACCAAAACCTAGACGATATTATCTAAAGCGATCAAAATTTAGTATCTTTTATTTAATGGTATAGATATATAAAAAATCAATTATTTAATTAAATAAAAAAAGATAAAATTATAGTTAATTAGATTAAATGAAAGGTACCAAAACTAAATATTTCATTAATATACAGTACAAATACCATATTAATTTTTTTTACATATTTACGGAATACCACTTGCAAACCTATGAATTTAATCTTTTCAAAGTGTGTGAGTTTATTATTTTGATATTTAGTAATTTGGCATGTTTTGAATGTGCGGATAACAGATACGAGTAAGAGTATTTAAGTATTTATATGGCATTGAAGTTGCTAACTTCGTAGATACGGGTCTACGAATTAGTAGAGGTAGAACTTGCTTGATTTCTTTGAGGGGAACTGAAATAAACTACACGAATATCTTTTCTTTCTTACACATCTAAAAAACCCACACAGGTTCTTGACGGAAAAAACATTATTTTTCTGTCAAGAAATATTATTTTAGACGATATACAAATCATGTTTTTTTTAAAAAAACTTTTAAATAATTTAGGAAGAGATATTTGAATCGAACATGGAAGATAATCGAGATTGAGTCAAAGAGACTGAAGTAAAATAATGTTTATGTTTAATAATCATATATAACTAGATGCTAACCCGCGTGTTGCGTGGTTATATTTTTATTTATTTAATTTAAGTGGATTTAAAAAAAATCAATATGAAGTTTTATGTTTCAATTGTCAAATGATTGTTGATATAGTAGTTATATCAATAATATATATTCAATTTATCAATGTAATTTATAGAGGAGAAGTACTCAACAATAAAAGGCACATATAAATAGTCGAAATATATTTTAGAGGTAAGCAAGAGAGACATATGTACTCTCAATTCAGAAGAAGTTGATGAAACTTCCTATCTTATTAAGTTCAATATTATATATTTTGAAAAGATGTATACAATTGCTAGCAAATAAGTAGATGACAGGTAGATGCGAAAATGTGAAATTGATTGATCCAGAAAAAAAAAACGTATAAGTAGATGACAACAAGAGAGACATGTGTACTCTCAATTCAGAAGAAGTTGAAGAAACTTCTCGTCTTATTAAGTTCAATATTATATATTCTGAAAAAGATGTATACAATTGCTAGCAAATAAGTAGATGGCAGATAGATGCGAAAATGTAAAGTTGATTAATGCCGACAAAAAAAAAGTATTGAGTAGTAATGTGGAATTAATGTGAAAGATGTTGGGCAAATGTTATGAAATAATAATGTGGGATTAATTTAGAAAATTTTGAGTAGACGTTATGAAATAATATTTAAATAGGAGATATAGTATAAGATAGAGGATGGGAAACTCTTTGAAGACGTACACGTCAGCTTTTTGGATGAGGTGGGAAATGTTTGCATATGTGGATGAAATAATATGAGGTGGCGGCTGAGTCTGTTTTAAATATATATAATATATAGATGTGTTCCATCAAATAATGCATGGATGAATATAATTAGAATAGTTTTAGAAAGATATAATTTAATGCAATAAAAGTCTTTGAAAGAAATAACTGAGGGGCTGTTTGTTACGGATTATAAAAAAGTGATTTTGGTATTCAATAATGTAGAGGTTATTGGTTATAGATTTTTTTTTTTATAAAAAAATCAAAGTTGTTTTGTGTTTGTCCACTTTAATGACAATAACTTTTTTAAACAAAAAATCAGTGATAAAAAATGAATTTTTTGAGAATGTACTCAAAAAAACTTCTTATTACAGAGGACGGAAATTTAGGGTAGAATATGAAGAAGAAAAAAAATAAGGGAAGAAGATGAAGATTTAGGGAAAACAAGTTTTATGGTTCACGGTTTGGGAGAAATTAAGAAAAAAGATGAAGAAGAATATGGGTATAAAGAAGAACCATGTTTTTAAATTTTTAAGCAAGACAAAGACCTACATTTTGTAAACTAAAGTTTAATGTAAATATTCTATTTATTGATTGATTTTTATACCTTAAATTTAAAAGTATATTTACTCTTTATAATTTAGCCTTCTCATAAAAGTTGAGTTACCTCTCCCATTGCTCACAAGGACTTTAACTAGTCAACATTTTCATAGATATACTGAAACACTGGTAAGATTTGCAACAATATAATATATTTAAGAATACATGTACCTAAAAAAAAATATGCGTTATATAACTTACAAAAATAATTATGTATTTGTAAAATAAAAAAATATATATACAAAAACACATTATTTTAAGGGTATGATAATGTTAGTATCATTTTTGTCCAAAAAAAAAGTAATTTTTGTATATTTTTATAAATATAGTTATATAATTGGCGAAACCACTTTTTTGTCTAGAGACATGATATTTTGAAATTAAAATTTTGGTGTCAAGTACTGTGTCTTTTGCATTCGGTAAAAAATAAGAGATAAACACATATGATGTCGGTATTTTGATGTCAAAATAACTCATCTTTTTTAACTAACTAATTATCGAAACAACTCTTTGTCGATTTTTTTTTTATCAAAATAGCTTAACAATAATAACAACAAAAATTACTGAAACAACTTATAAACGGAATACACCTTAACCACCCAATATAAATAGGCGGTCAACGTCATTCTTTAATTGACACCTAGTCACGTCAGTTTCACTATATTGATGAACCTTTCTATATAAAAAGCACCAAAATCAACATCCATATGCACAAAATATCATTACCAGAGCAAAGAAAAAATCTTCACCATGGGGTTTGTTATATGTAAAGCGTTAATATTTTTATCATCAATGATGGTATTGCTATCAACCACAACAAGTGCAATTTATTCGGGGGCTGAATTTGAAATTAATAACAACCTAAAGACAGCCACTTTTACTTCTCAAAAATTTGAAGTGGGACCCGGAACAGTTGCAGTGAAAACTTTTTTAGATATAGAATTTCCAAAGGGTCATATTGGAGTAAAAAGCTTTGATAGTGAAATAGTTGACGAAGAAGGAAATTCTGTACCATTACATGAAGCATACCTACATCATTGGTTTGCAATTAAATACCAATCAAAAGTATGGAATACTACTTCACCAATTCCTCATGATCCTATGGAAGGTGCTATTTACATTAGAAATCAAGGGACGTGTAATAGTTATATTCTTCCAGCTTATTGGGGCTTGGGAGGTGAATCACGAGGAACTATTTCAAAACTTCCAAATCCTTATGCTGTAGAACTTGGTGATCCTAAAAATGTTCCAATTGGATTCCAGGAAAAGTGGCTCCTCAATCTCATGGTAATTGATACACGTGGCGCAAAAGATAAGAAAAGTTGTTCGGAGTGTAGGTGTAACCATTTTATTAATTTGCCAAAGAATTTTTATAATGACACATTTGGCGTCGATGGCAAACCATTATCCCCAAATTATAAAGGAGGATTATTTTGTTGCAAGGATGAATTACAGTGCAAATTGAAAAAAGGTTTTGAAGCACCTAGGAGAAAGCTTGCCTTAAGATACAAAATAACATGGGTTGATTGGGACCAATATCAAATTCCTGTTAGATTTTATATACTTGATGCAACTGATCGAGTAAAAAAAAATGGTTCTCTAGTAATCCATGATTGCCAGGTAAATTTCAATTGGTTTCAAAATTCAATTAATGTTAAATTAAATTCCAAAACATAATATGTAATATTACTTTTTTGTTCCTTCAACTTGATGGGTTACAGGCAGAGTATACTATTCCACCAAGTAATCATGGTATAAAGCATTCCCCTCCTCATATTCAGAAAGCAAACATCCCAATGGAAAAAGGCGGTTATCTCATCTACGGCACTGCTCATATGCATACAGGTGCCATTAACGGAACTATATATGGACAGGTAATGTTCGTTATATTATATTAACGTGCAGGGGTACTAACGTGTTAAAAATGCTATTGTCTTACATACTTTCATAATCTTTATGATTCTATCGATATGCATGTCTTATTAAATTAATTGTGTGCGTGTATTTTATATAAAAAAATAAACGTAGTGGGATTGCCATGTTCCTTAAGTGATAAATTTTACTTTTCTATATTATTGTAAGAAGTCTATACTTTAAATCATCCTCACTTCTAATGATAATATTTTCATGAATTTAGGATGGGAGGGTTTTGTGTACTTCAAACCCAACATATGGAAAGGGAGAGGAACCAGGTAATGAAAAAGGTTACGTGGTGGGAATGTCTACTTGTTATCCAGAACCAGGTTCAATCAAGATTAAGGATGGTGAAATTTTGACCATGGAATCTAGATATAAAAGTGGCTATCGCACTGGAGTTATGGGACATATGTACATCTATTTGGCGGATAGATTACCTGAAAATATATATAGACCAACTCAGGTGTAGAATTTCTACAATATTGTATGTGATCAACTTTTTATAATATTGAAATAAAAAAAAGTTATTACGAACAGGAAAAATTATTAATTGAAAAGTTTCTTTCATGACACTTCCATTTTTTCTTTGGGTCTGTTGACTTCCACTCTCTAATCACAAATACTTTTGAATAAAAGAAATTAGATTTTATTTGTTTTCTACGAATTTGTTTGATTGATGTTGTACTTAATCAATTGTTACCTTTTGTACGATTGTGATATCTTTATTTTTTAAATTAAACATATGCTAATCCAGATCGAACATGGACAAGGATCCTCTAACTTTAAGGAGGGAAAGTTACCCTACCAGGCAATATCATGACAGTAACACCAAAACCTAGACGATATTATCTAAAGCGATCAAAATTTAGTATCTTTTATTTAATGGTATAGATATATAAAAAATCAATTATTTAATTAAATAAAAAAAGATAAAATTATAGTTAATTAGATTAAATGAAAGGTACCAAAACTAAATATTTCATTAATATACAGTACAAATACCATATTAATTTTTTTTACATATTTACGGAATACCACTTGCAAACCTATGAATTTAATCTTTTCAAAGTGTGTGAGTTTATTATTTTGATATTTAGTAATTTGGCATGTTTTGAATGTGCGGATAACAGATACGAGTAAGAGTATTTAAGTATTTATATGGCATTGAAGTTGCTAACTTCGTAGATACGGGTCTACGAATTAGTAGAGGTAGAACTTGCTTGATTTCTTTGAGGGGAACTGAAATAAACTACACGAATATCTTTTCTTTCTTACACATCTAAAAAACCCACACAGGTTCTTGACGGAAAAAACATTATTTTTCTGTCAAGAAATATTATTTTAGACGATATACAAATCATGTTTTTTTTAAAAAAACTTTTAAATAATTTAGGAAGAGATATTTGAATCGAACATGGAAGATAATCGAGATTGAGTCAAAGAGACTGAAGTAAAATAATGTTTATGTTTAATAATCATATATAACTAGATGCTAACCCGCGTGTTGCGTGGTTATATTTTTATTTATTTAATTTAAGTGGATTTAAAAAAAATCAATATGAAGTTTTATGTTTCAATTGTCAAATGATTGTTGATATAGTAGTTATATCAATAATATATATTCAATTTATCAATGTAATTTATAGAGGAGAAGTACTCAACAATAAAAGGCACATATAAATAGTCGAAATATATTTTAGAGGTAAGCAAGAGAGACATATGTACTCTCAATTCAGAAGAAGTTGATGAAACTTCCTATCTTATTAAGTTCAATATTATATATTTTGAAAAGATGTATACAATTGCTAGCAAATAAGTAGATGGCAGGTAGAGGCGAAAATGTGAAATTGATTGATCCAGAAAAAAAAAGCGTATAAGTAGATGACAACAAGAGAGACATGTGTACTCTCAATTCAGAAGAAGTTGAAGAAACTTTTCGTCTTATTAAGTTCAATATTATATATTCTGAAAAAGATGTATACAATTGCTAGCAAATAAGTTGATTAATGCCGACAAAAAAAAAAGTATTGAGTAGTAACGTGGAATTAATGTGAAAGATGTTGGGCAAATGTTATGAAATAATAATGTGGGATTAATTTAGAAAATTTTGAGTAGACGTTATTAAATAATATTTAAATAGGAGATATAGTATAAGATAGAGGATGGGAAACTCTTTGAAGATGTACACGTCAGCTTTTTGGATGAGGTGGGAAATGTTTGCATATGTGGATGAAATAATATGAGGTGGCAGCGGAGTCTGTTTTAAATATATACTAGAATATGACCCGCGCTTTGCGCGGGTTTGATTTTAATTTTTTTATAAGGTCATATATGTATATATATATAATATTAATCTTGTAAATTTTTGAAGTTATATAAAATAAAAGATATTATAGAGTTTGTAAATAAATGAGTATTTTTACTACTAAAAAAAGATAAAAGAACAATGTCTTATAAAAGCTTAATCATAAAAAAAATTAACAATTTTACAACCGTTTCAAGTTAGATTTGAACTTTATTTACAATATCAAATTTGTACCATTTAGCTGATTTTTGATGGTCTATAGACATAAAATATTAACCATGATTTATGTAACACCCCAAATTTTATAATAAATTATTTTATTAATAAAATAGAATTTTAAATAATTAATTTGGCGTTAAAGTTATTTTAGAATATATATATTGATTAATTTTCTTTATATGTGTATTTTCTATGACGTGCTAATCTTGTACACATTTGACTAAATGAGTGATATAAATAATAAATACTATATTTTATTATCTTAGATATTTCGCTAAAAATAATAGTATTTTAGTGTACATATTTTTAAGAATAAGATTTTATGCGATTTTACGTGTATATGTACGTTCGTAATTAATGTGATATTTCCTTGTATGTTTGACTAATGTTAAATGTGCACATATTTATATTTTAATTAATTCTAAGTATCTCATATTTTAGTTATTTATACTTGGGATAGTAATAATATTGTGTTTGATTTCCTTTATTTTTATATACTTGTTGTGGCATTGCGATTTTATATATTTATTATGATTTAGTAATTAATATAAAGTAGCAATGTTATATTTATTTATTTTGTGATTTTGACTACTCTCTAATGATGGTAGTATTTTAATATGAGTATTTTGAAAAATAAGTATAATTATAGTGACTATTTTGAATATGAGAGTTTCAATTGTTAGTAATATAGTTTTTTTTAAGGTTAATTATTTTAATTACTCTAATTTATCATATATTAGTTATGAAATATTAGTAATGTTTTGAAAATTAAATGATATTTGGAGGAGTATTAAAAATGAGAAAAATGAGATTAAGTAACTATTAATTTTGTTTTAGCAAAATAAAAATAATAATAGTAATAAAACAAAAAAAGTAAATAAAGACACCAATGGGTTTGACCCATGTGTGAACCCTAATTGTTAACAAAAAAAAATTGTGATAGACTTCCTCTTCTTCTTGAAAGAACGCAACACATCCATTCTTCCTCTTCTCTAAAATTCATTGCCACCAAATCCTTGCCTTTTGAATCGATCCCAACCTTTACCCCACACAAAATCGGCCACTGAATCCATTTTTGGCATCAGTTTTATCAATCGTTGCTCCGTTTCTTCAGAAACAGCTTCGTTCCTTTCCTTGGGCGAGCTGGTTTTGGCCGATTCCGATCACCAAGTTTGTCGTTTCAAAAAACTGACATCGTTTTTGGATTCCTCTCGTCGAAACATATAAGAAGCATTACTCATTTGCATTTTTCGGTGAAGTTGACGTCGGACCCTTACGGCTCTCCAGCGAGTCGGTGAGAGCTTTTCTGCAGTTTTTCTCTCGTCGTTTTGACTCTATTTTTGTTCCTAAAATTATTATTAATTATTTAACATTTATTTTCATGCTCTGCATAATTTATCAGTCACGTCTAGACGATTTTGTGAACTCGCCGTTTATTCGGATTCGTTCGTTGTACGTTGAAGATATGCAGTCGCTGTTGATTTTTGTGTTTGAGAAAGCGTCTAAATAAGGTAAGGGGTGAGAGAGCGTTTGAATTCATGAGTGTAATATATTGTGAGATGAACGGGAAAACCGTATTTCCCAACGATTCATCTGGGGCTTGCTACCTACGGCAATAGCCCTTTGAGTGATAAATTAATTAATGTGCAAATATGGGAATTGTGAGATTAAAATGTGGAATAGAAACATTTATAAGGTGTTGATTGATTTAATTCCATTGAATGTGTATTATTTGATATTATTGTGATATTTGATTTATTTTTGTTAAATGTGTGATAATTGATATTATTGTGATATTGGATGTCGAATGAATTTGGTGCATATGTTGGATTAGATGAGTTTATGTAATGTGATAATAAAAGATGTGTGTGTTGTGATAATTTTATGTGATGATGATGATGTATGAATAATAATTGTGATTTCATAAATTTGTGATAAGTTTATGTGAAGAGTTACGATTGATGATAGTGATGTTCTAAATTTGTGTTTGAGATTACGGTCTTAATGGAGTATCATAGGCCAACGAGGGGAGAAAATAAATATTGAGAATTTGTGAAGTGGAGATTATTTTGTCATCATATAGGTAGGGCCTGACAAGCCTAGCGATTCCGGGGAAGTACAACTGAATTGAGCCTGATCGTGGCGGCCTGCTGTTGAGCCTTAAGGCAAGATTGTTAGACCTTGGAGGTATTCGGGTGGGGAATTCCTAGGTGACTTGGAGGTAGCACTCCAAATGTCGGGAGCTACCATGCAACACACGTTTACCTCGACTGTCGCGTATATGTGTCTCGGGTTGAGTTGAGGGGATCTATGAGAACAGGGCCAATTTGAATTGTCTGTCCACCGAAATGGTGGCATAGTATCATGGCCTCCTAACCAAGTACTTCAGAGTTAGAATGGTACCCCATTGTGAAGTAGAGTCTAATCTCATGCATATCATTGCATTTTTGTGTGATTGTTTGTTGTGATTAATATGTATTGTGTGTGATGATAATTTCGTAGATGATTTGATGTTATTGTGAAATGTATTGATTTCTCTTGGTTTTGACTTTATAATGTTATATTTTTCCTTGAAAAATGTTTGTCTAATGATACGGTTTATTTATGATTAATTGCGTGTTCTCCTTATTTATATTATACTATTAACATGATTTCAAAACTCACCTCCTTCGTTGTTTGTGTTTGACTGGCTTGGCCCTGCGTTTGCGAAATCGCAGTTGTTACAGGTTAATGAATCTTGAAGTTCAAGTTGGGAGGAACCCCGCTCTGATAGGTGATACCGGGAATAAGGGTTGTAATTTGTATTTTACTTATTTAATTTGAACGAATTTTTGTATGAAAACCATATAAGTACTAGTAAGTTTTTAGAATTGAAAAGTAATTATACTTAAATCAAATTTTATGGAGATTGCACTATTTTATAGGAGGAAAAGGTTTAAAGTGTTCCTTTTGATTTTTGAGAAACGTGATATTTTAAATTAATTATCAAAGTTTTTATTCCCTTAAAAACATATTTGCTTTACCTTATGCAAATTAAAGTCAAAAATTCTATTATAAATTAATATATATTATTTTGGGGTTTAGGGTGTCACATTAGTGGTATGGTCTGTCCAATCAGGCCGAGTGGGTCAAGTGTCGGTTTAGTGTTAGTCAAATGTTAGTTGTGCCGCTTGTGTTTTTCTTGAGTAATAATTATTTTCACTAACATGTTTTTTTTGGTTCCCCGTTATATTATTGTGTTAAATGTTATATGATTTTTTATTATTATACATATTTTTGAGATTACTAATTAACTGTTTATTATTTGCTTACTCTGATTGTGTTATGGATTCTAAATTCCTACCTAAGTGAGTAAATAAACCATGAAATTACTTGTTAAGATTTGAGTTAATTTCAATTGTTGACAATATTATGTTAGTTACTTGTTGCTTATTGCTTGCCTGCCGAACTATGATTTTTGTACTCTTGTTTTATGTAAATAGTTGAAAATAATAATTTTGATTGACCAGCTGTATGTTTCAAGCTATTAATCTCATTCACGTAATCTTAGTTATCAAATGCCATATCACACCAGTTAGTTGTTTTAAAGTTCCATTTTCACCCTTAATCAATTTAAAATATTTAGTCTTGATATGAATCTATTCAAAGTGTTTGGTCTAATAACTAATTGATTGAAACATTGATTTCCGTATGAACTATATGTTTAAAACTTCAAATGTCGACTTTTACTAGGTACAAATTATTATTATTTTTGTCGAAATAAAATTTAGAGAAAAAAGATGTTTTGTTCTAAACTTTGAGTTAGATAAAAAAATATATCTCTTATGTTTAAAATTTTAATTTTGACAAAAAATTCTTATTTTGATTTTATGTTGGCTTGTCTGAAGAATAAAAATCGATTTTTAAATTGTGAATGTTAACTTTAAATCACTTGAAAGTGTTGATGGTTGTATCTAGATGAGTAGAGTTTTGATATTGGTTTTAGAAACAATTTAGAATGTTCGTCATGATTTTAAATAGTATGAAATTCATATTATTAGCAATAGTAAGTCTTGAATATTAGAGGTTGGTAGAACTTAGAATTTTTAAAATATGACATTTTGAAGGAGTTAAAGTTTACTTATTTTGTAAGATGAAAATAACTTTTGTTTGAATTACTCTTGATTATTTTAAAGAAATTAAATTGAGTTAAATTTTTGTTGATTTATAAAATAACAATAATTCTATACTAGTGATTTTATTTAATGTTTAAAATAGCTGCAAATTTACACCATATTTTACTATGTGTTCTTTTTAAGAAAATCAAAAAGAGTTTTGTTATGTTGATTTAGAGGGGGTTGGTGTGAATATTGAAATGTGAGCGTGTTGAGATATTTGTTTGAAATGACTGATTTATTGATTATGATATTATGAACTCAATAGAGTTTAACTTGATGTTAGAGTTTTAGATTTTAAGAACTCATTGGTGATAGATAATAGTACTAATTAAAAAGAAAGCGGGTCAAATGATAAAATTACTACTAATTGAGAAAGAGAAGAAAAACAAATTTTTTAAAAGAAATATCTCAATAGTCAAACTCCTTTTGAAAAGTTATCTAAATTTTAGATTCTATAATCGATGTATGTTATGAGTAGAATTTTTTTTAGTAGAATTATAGTTGTTGTGTTATCATTGTTGAAATGTATATTTGAGTTTAATATGAGAAAGTGACATGATGTTTGTAAAATTGACGGTGTGTTATGTTTTAGACCAATTTTGTGCCTTGCTAGAAACTGATGATGTATCTATAGACATGTTGAGTAGTTGGTGTGAGAGGAGAATTTTATTTTGTAGATTTGTCAATTAGTGTAATTCATTATCATAACTAAGTATGTCTTATGTTTTGTGTCATGTGCACTACTTTAATGTATATAAATATACAATTTTGTTTTTTTTTGTAAATTTTGAGAAAATAAGAAAATAAATTGAAACTATCTTGGGAGTGTTAATTTATTAGAAAACTTTTTATCTATCTATATATATAATTTAAATCTTCTTTCAAAATATAAGTTGAAAATAATAATTTTTATAATGATTAATTATTTAGAAATGTGTTTTGACGATTAAAGTACAAGTGATTTTAGAAATCTTATAGATTTTAAAAATACATGTGATTTATTTTATTTTTAATTGTATTTAGAAATGTGATTTATTTTAGTTGTTTTTATTTAGACGTGATTTATTGAAAAGTGATTTAAGGAAAAGTTTTTAATTCCCAATGATTTTTTTGGTGCTAAATGATTAGTGATACAATTTAAAATAAATTAAGTCTAGAAATCAATTTTTAGAATGTTGTGTAACCTTTAAAGTGGTTTATGTACTACTGATCTAATTTGGTTTGCTTGCGTGTTGTGTCTTCTAGTAAAAAATTATTTATCTTACCTGTTATTTGGAAATCTATGTTTTAGTTTATTGTAACCTTTAAGTGATGAGGATTAATTCAAAAGAAAATATAATCGTGATCAATTTGGAGCAATTAGAGTTCTATGAGGATAGGTTACATAGTTTAAGTTATGAGATAAACGTAAAATTTTGGTGCTAAATTTTGGATTAGTAATGTGAATGTTATATGATTATGTAAATATGAAATTGTTTGTGCTTCAAGTGTTCTAATTGTTGGCAATTAGTGTATAGCGTTAGAGTAGTGGAGATCATCTAAAAGTAAAATAGTTCTATATTTCTTCAATTGAATTATTGATTATATATTGATGTAAGTGTTGTTGTTATTACTTGTAAATTACAAGTAAATTATTGTGAATGTGTAATTAATTGAGTTTTTAACTTGAAGTAAGGAGTAGGAGTTGTGGCGCCGCCTTCGCACTCCTGAACCACGTTAAAAATACTTTTAATTACCCATGTTTGAATTTGAATGACTGTAGTTATAATTACCTTAAGTAGTTGACTACATGAGTAGGAGGGACTAGCTACCCCAATGACTCATCATCGATAAAAGAGGCAACGATAACTCATTATTTTGTTATAAGTACCTTTTAATTTTATTCTTTAAATAGTTGAAAAACATGTTCCTCGCTTATGTGAATTGAATGAATTTAATTATTAAATTTATGTTATTGTGAAATAGTAACTCTATCATTGATTTTTTTTTCTTTCTCCTTGATTATATATGAAGTATGTTTTATAAAGCGATTGATTGTAAATCTATTATAATGTCAATAAGTTGTTAAGTTGTTAGATGTGTTTAATATTTTAAAAATTGCTCTCCGTGTCAGACTTAAGTTAAATTTGTTGAATGTTTGGTGATAGGATCTAAACTTTATTTTAAGGAGTAAAACTTGTAATATTTTGTTTGAAAGAAATAGTTGGGATTGACAATATACTTGGAAGGTGTTTCATTTAAACCAACTAAATGAACTAAGTTATTATTAACTAAATCTATATGTTATGTGTTATATGTAAATTATAGTGAGTAACTCTATGATATTTTCTTTCATTATTGAGTGAAAAATGTGATATGTGTTTAATTGATTTATAGTGTCATGTTAGCCAATCAAGCTAAGTTAATTGGTTTTAACATATTGTGCTTGAATGAGTAGTGAATGCCTTAAAAATACTTATAGACTAAGTTTGAATCATGAGGGTAGTTAGCTAGATATTCGTTCGCGTATCGTTAACTACAAATTTCGAGGACGAAATTCATTTAACGAGGGGAGAACTGTAACACCCCAAATTTTATAATAAATTATTTTATTAATAAAATAGAATTTTAAATAATTAACTTGGCGTTAAAGTTATTTTAGAATATATATATTGATTAATTTTCTTTATATGTGTATTTTTTATGACGTGCTAATCTTGCACACATTTGACTAAATAAGTGATATAAATAATAAATACTATATTTTATTATCTTAGATATTTCGCTAAAAATAATAATATTTTAGTGTACATATTTTTAAGAATAAAATTTTATGCGATTTTACGTGTATATGTACGTTCGTAATTAATGTGATATTTCCTTGTATGTTTGACTAATGTTAAATGTGCACCTATTTATATTTTAATTAATTCTAAATATCTCATATTTTAGTTATTTATATTTGGGATAGTAATAATATTGTGTTTGATTTCCTTTATTTTTATATACTTGTTGTGGCATTGCGATTTTATATATTTATTATGATTTAGTAATTAATATAAAGTAGCAATGTTATATTTATTTATTTTGTGATTTTGACTACTCTCTAATGATGGTAGTATTTTAATATGAGTATTTTGAAAAATAAGTATAATTATAGTGACTATTTTGAATATGAGAGTTTCAATTGTTAGTAATATGTATTTTTTTTTAAAGGTTAATTATTTTAATTACTCTAATTTATCATATATTAGTTATGAAATATTAGTAATGTTTTGAAAATTAAATGATATTTGGAGGAGTATTAAAAATGAGAAAAATGAGATTAAGTAACTATTAATTTTGTTTTAGCAAAATAAAAATAATAATAGTAATAAAACAAAAAAAGTAAATAAAGAGACCAATGGGTTTGACCCATGTGTGAACCCTAATTGTTAACAAAAAAAAAAAATTGTGATAGACTTCCTCTTCTTGAAAGAACGCAACACATCCATTCTTCCTCTTCTCTAAAATTCATTGCCACCAAATCCTTGCCTTTTGAATCGATCCCAACCTTTACCCCACACAAAATCGGCCACTGAATCCATTTTTGGCATTAGTTTTATCAATCGTTGCTCCGTTTCTTCAGAAACAGCTTCGTTTCTTTCCTTGGGCGAGCTGGTTTTGGCCAATTCCGATCACCACGTTTGTTGTTTCAAAAAACTGACATCGTTTTTGGATTCCTCTCGTCGAAACATATAAGAAGCACTACTCATTTGCATTTTTCGGTGAAGTTGACGTCGGACCCTTACGGCTCTCCAGCGAGTCGGTGAGAGCTTTTCTGCAGTTTTTCTCTCGTCGTTTTGACTCTATTTTTGTTCCTAAAATTATTATTAATTATTTAACATTTATTTTCATGCTCTGCATAATTTATCAGTCACGTCTAGACGATTTTGTGAACTCGCCGTTTATTCGGATTCGTTCGTTGTACGTTGAAGATATGCAGTCGCTGTTGATTTTTGTGTTTGAGAAAGCGTCTAAATAAGGTAAGGGGTGAGAGAGCGTTTGAATTCATGAGTGTAATATATTGTGAGATGAACGGGAAAACCGTATTTCCCAACGATTCATCTGGGGCTTGCTACGTACGGCAATAGCCCTTTGAGTGATAAATTAATTAATGTGCAAATATGGGAATTGTGAGATTAAAATGTGGAATAGAAACATTTATAAGGTGTTGATTGATTTAATTCCATTGAATGTGTATTATTTGATATTATTGTGATATTTGATTTATTTTTGTTAAATGTGTGATAATTGATATTATTGTGATATTAGATGTCGAATGAATTTGGTGCATATGTTGGATTAGATGAGTTTATGTAATGTGATAATAAAAGATGTGTGTGTTGTGATAATTTTATGTGATGATGATGATGTATGAATAATAATTGTGATTTCATAAATTTGTGATAAGTTTATGTGAAGAGTTACGATTGATGATAGTGATGTTCTAAATTTGTGTTTGAGATTACGGTCTTAATGGAGTATCATAGGCCAACGAGGGGAGAAAATAAATATTGAGAATTTGTGAAGTGGAGATTATTTTGTCATCATATAGGTAGGGCCTGACAAGCCTAGCGATTCCGGGGAAGTACAACTGAATTGAGCCTGATCGTGGCGGTCTGCTGTTGAGCCTTAAGGCAAGATTGTTAGACCTTGGAGGTATTCGGGTGGGGAATTCCTAGGTGACTTGGAGGTAGCACTCCAAATGTCGGGAACTACCATGCAACACACGTTTACCTCGACTGTCGCGTATATGTGTCTCGGGTTGAGTTGAGGGGATCTATGAGAACATGGCCAATTTGAATTGTCCGTCCACCGAAATGGTGGCATAGTATCATGGCCTCCTAACCTTGTGTGTGATGATAATTTCGTAGATGATTTGATGTTATTGTGAAATGTATTGATTTCTCTTGGTTTTGACTTTATAATGTTATATTTTTCCTTGAAAAATGTTTGTCTAATGATACGGTTTATTTATGATTAATTGCGTGTTCTCCTTATTTATATTATACTATTAACATGATTTCAAAACTCACCTGTTAATGAATCTTGAAGTTCAAGTTGGGAGGAACTTATTTAATTTGAGTTTTTAGAATTGAAAAGTAATTATACTTAAATCAAATTTTATGGAGATTGCACTATTAAGTGTTCCTTTTTTTGTAACACCCCGACCCTCCAGCGATATCGGAACTTATTTAATTTGAGTTTTTAGAATTGAAAAGTAATTATACTTAAATCAAATTTTATGGAGATTGCACTATTAAGTGTTCCTTTTTTTGTAACACCCCGACCCTCCAGCGATATCGGCGATGTTACCTCACGATCTTCTCGCTCCCCCCTTTCCCTCATGGAAATCTAGCTCACGATCTTCTCGCTCCCCCCTTTCCCTCATGGAAATCTAGCGAGTTTTTGCCTTCTGTGGGATTCGAGCCCGGTACCTAAGGGATAAGTACCGCCTCATCACAATCCCACTACCAATTGAGCTGTTCAATTGGTAGTGGGATTGTGATGAGGCGGTACTTGGCTCGAATCCCACGTAAGGCAAAAACTCGCTAGATTTCCATGAGGGAAAGGGGGGAGCGAGAAGATCGTGAGGTAACATCGCCGATATCGCTGGAGGGTCGGGGTGTTACAATTTAAAAGATAAATTATATAATTGATAATTGTAAACTCTATTTTTATTAAAGTATATAAGTTATGTAGGAATTTTTAAAATTTTAACATTTTTTCCTACACATATTAAAAAAAAATTCGAAATAATGCTCATGGTAAATATATGCATTGATAACTAATAAGAGAAACAAAACACAAATTTTTTTATTAGATTGACTAATTGTTATTTGTTTTGGTAAATATATGTTACGACACAATAATAAAAAAAATACAAAAGTTGTATATTGACTATTTTTAATGTCTAAATAAATATTTAAAAGTGTTTGAACATTTTATCAACTATATTGGTAACATTTATTAAAATATTGTGTATCAAAATTTACTTATTTAATTTGGTTTACACCAGATTTCACGATTTCTACTTTTTATACCCTCCAACGTATTATTTTATCAAAATAGTAAGATTTCATGATTTTGTCCTTAGAAAAAATGTGTTGGGTTGTACAAAAAAAAACAATTTACTACTTGAAAAAAACATAACAATATCAATATTTCAGAAAATATATAAATTTTTCTCTAAGTCCACATGAGTAATGATATAATAAGAAAAAATAGAAAAACAAATTGTTGGCCTAATTCAAAATTATATCTCTCTATTTGATTTAAATATTAATATTAGTTATCTAATAAGTGACATGTGATAGATTTTGTAGATATTATAAATTTTATTAAATTATTTTTTTTCAGTAATGATATTATATAATATTCAATTTGAAAATATTTATGAAGGAATAACCGTTATTAATAATAATGGGGGACAAATACGTGATATTTATTGTATTGAAATTGGTAACTTATGGCACATGAATTGGTAATTTATTGTATTAATTGATATTAATATTGATAATAGATCATGAATTTTGGGTCAGATTCAGATTGGTCAGGAAAGAGGGGAAAAGCTAAGTAAATAGGAAACTCTCTAGCAAGATGTACACATCAATTTTTTAGTTGAGGTGGCAAATGTTCGAGATGGCAGGAGTCTCTTTTAATTATATATAATAGATAATAGATAGATGTGTTCCATCAAATAATGCATATAGAGGCAGATATTATATATTTTGAAAAGATGTATATAATTGCTAACAAATAAGTATATGGCAGATAGAGGCGAAAATGTGAAGTTTGATTAATGCCGACAAAAAAAAATATTGAATAGTAATGTGGAATTAATGTGAAAGATGTTGAGCAAACGTTCTGAAATAATAATGTTGAATTAATTTAAAATTTTTTGAGTAGATGTTATGAAGTAATATTTAAATAGGAGATATAGTATAAGATATTGGATGAAAAACTCTCTATGAAAACATACACGTCAGCTTTTTGGTTGAGGTGGAAAATATTTTTATATGTGAAAGAAATATTATCAGGTGAAAGCGGAGTTTGTTTTAAATATATATAATAGATATCCAACATCTATTAATTAATTATTATTTAAAGCACAATGATCGACAGCAAAATCATTGCCCCTGTTCTAAGTAGCGATATGAGACATTATTTGAGACAACTTTGGATTGGAACTATAGTTGATTTGGCATGATATAAAGAATTTCACTAAGTGATGTTCTTGAATCAAGATAGTAACGTAAGGAAAAACCAAACAAGTAAATAAAGATTGATAAGCTGAAAAAGAAATTAGCACAATAATAACGATGTTATTGAACATTTAAATTGTAAGCGTGAATTTTGTAAATTGATGTATGTTGTGAGATTAATTAAAAACTTTTTTAAATTTAATTTTGTTTAAAAATTGCTAGCTATCTTCTTCAATTTTCCAGAAAAATTTGGGCAGAATCCCAAGAAGTGAATGACACGTGGTGTATATTAATTGCATGCATGACATTTCGCCACTACTACGTGTCCACGCAACAAAGCCAGTTATCATTCTCACCCTTATCATATCAACCCATCACACGTCATCATCACACGTGGTAATGGATGATATAGCACCTCACAGTAAAACTTCCACACGTGGTACTGTAGGATTTATTATATCATTGTTTTTATTTTCTTATAAAAGCCGTAGTTAGTTACCAACAAAGTCCAATCTAAATCCATAGCTTAAATCATAAGGCCAAAAGTATTGGTTTTTGAGATCCAGGAGAACAAGACAACTAATTTTTTTCTTTTTCCCGGGAAAGTGATAGAAAATGGGCGCCACTGAAGAACCAATTCTCTCTAGGATTGACCGTTTGGATAACATGGTAAGTGTCCCATCTTAATAATTACTACTAGTTAGTAACTTATTTTGCTTATATTTATATTTGCATGTTAATTCATTAATAATCTTAATTATAAGCAAATTCTTCTTTTAAAAGTTTATAGTTATTTTAAATTTGTCGCGACAGGGAACAACGAAAGGGAAAAGGCTAGGAAAAAATCCATGGATATTAGTAATTTGAACCGACTTAAATATCTTGTAAGAACTATATAAGTTTGCCAAATTAAACTTATTAGCTGCAATATTAATTACATCTTTTAAATTATTATGATAGATTGAGAGTCTAATTACATCTTTTAAATTATTATGATAGATTGAGAGTCTAAGCCATAGATCAACTGACAAATTGATATTATTGATTGTCTTGTTACATTTTATTTGAGATCTGTGAATTAAATATAGTAAAATTTATTATATTTTTTAAGATAAAAAGAAACCGTATTTATTACATTAATTGGTTCACTAAGCTCGTATTTTGAAATTTAATATGAAATTGAAAAAAATATAAGGTTGACAAAATATGTGAAAGCCTTTTGAAATTTAAAAAAAAATAAAAAGTTTTTTATGCAGTTGAGGCAGATAGAGGTAATTAGAGGGTACAACCGATCTCCAAAGAGCTCGTGTGCATCCAGTCCAACAAGTGGAAGTGATGGACGCGCTTCCTCCGTTGATTTCTCTCCAAAGAGCTTAGAGAAGCACTGCCGTCCGATTGAGACCGTTATGATGGAGACCGAAGTCAAAGGAACACTTATAGAGAGGCTCAACCAAGTAGAGGATCGGATGCTTAAGGTATATATATTGGTTCTAGTAAAGTGTGTTTTAATTTAAATATACACTTTTGATATATAAAATCACAAGTACATCAAAATTAAATTAAAAAATTATTGGCTATAGTTTCAACTAAAAAATTATTGGTTTATAGTTTCATTTATGTTTTTTTCTTCTTCTTTTAGATACATCTTAATAGATCACGTAACATAAGTTATTACATGTGTGAACTAAGTTTGGTGCTCAAACAAATTTTAGAAATTGGTGTGTATGATAATGTGATAGGGTGTAGTGTATTTATTGTTTGAAATCTTTGTTGCAGCTAGAGGAAGAATGGACATTAGAGAAAAAAATGTTAAAGAGGCCAAAGAAGGGTTTGAAACAGCTTGTGAAGCAATGTATGAAGTCAAGAAAAGAACACAACAAGGACTAATGAGAAGCCCGGATCGATTTAGTTGTACATTTATTTTTCTTTTTGAGAAAATGCTTTGCTCAACTCTAGTAAAGCCACTTTTGGAGATACGGTTTCACTTAATTAATTTTAAATTAACAAGATGTCATAGTTATCACTTACAATTGTGATATTTTCATGTTTGTTGTTCCATTTCCATTCATATGTTTTATGAGGATTACATGAAATTTTTATTTAAGTTTTTAATCTTTTAAGTGACTTATAACAGTAAATACAGTTTATTTAATTGGTAAACATAGAATTTATTTTATTTTTCTTTTACATTTAAGTCTATTAGACTAGCCACTAAAGAATTTTATAAAAATAAATACTTATAAAATGTGTTTTTAAAATGTGTTTTTAATTCCGCTCCCACTATTTTTTTTAAGAATAAGATAATGTGCATTTTTATTATCAATTATTAAAGTATAATGTTTTTTTTGATTTAATTTCATTTATATTTACTAGTCTTAATTATAGTTTTAGTCCTTCTATTTTTACTGATTCACGAAATTGGTTCTCTTATTTTAAAAGTCGATAGTTTGGGTTATTCTCTCTCATTTTTTAACTAAAAAATGATGACGTAATATGATTTAAATAATGTGACATATGATACGACGATTTAGAAATAATTAATACCCATGAAATTGAAATAAAACATCGTAAAAATTTATCTCTCATTTTTTAATTAAAAAATGATGACTTAATATGATTTAAATAATGTGACATATGATACGACGATTTAGAAATAATTAATACCTATGAAATTGAAATAAAACATCGTAAAAATTTAAATTTAAATTTCAGAAATTTTTCATGTTTTTAATTTAATTAATAATATATAAATAATTTATGCATCTAGATGGTTCTATATCATATAACTGTATGTCACATTATTAAAAATATGTCAAATCGTCATTTTTTTAGTTAAAAAATTAAAGGTAGGGACCAAAATTGTCGGCTTTTAAAATAGGGAGACTAATTTCGTGAATCAGTAAAAAATAAAACTACTAAAACTGCAATTAAACCTATTTACTATACATGGGTGTAAATAAGCCACGTATCATATATTTGGGTGCGTAGCATAACCTAGGATAACTAGGTGATTAAATTTAATTTTAAGAACCATCCTTCATAAAGTTATTATAATTGAATTTTAATTAAAATAAATTTTATTAGACTTTATTTATCTCTTTTAAATTCTAAACTATAAAATTTCTTTTTTTTTTTATAGAGAGGATTAATATAAATAACAATTTTTATATCTAAACACTTTTAATTTATATACATTCATTTAATATTTTATTTTTTTATTTTTTTATATTTATATTTGTTAACCTATTATATTACTTCTTCTAATTTTATATCTTGTAAGAAGTAAATTGCGTGTAGACCAATTTTTTTTTCGAAAACAAAGGCTTGCAGGATGATCGTAAAGGTTATTCGTTTTTTCAAAAACGGACCATGTTGACTACAATAAGAGAATTTATTTCCACTAAAATAATAGTCAAACCCAAATTACAAGTCAGTATCGAGACCATGAACCAGACCCCAAAGTTTAGCAAAAACAGAGATAACTTGACCTGGATTACAAAAGAATCTGCATATAAAAATCATCTATGATCATATCTGGTAAGTCCTCTACAAGCAACAAGACTTGTAGTGTAACACCCTAAATTTTATAATAAATTATTTTATTAATTAAATAAAATTTTAAATAATTAATTTGATGTTAAAATTATTTTAAATATATGTTGATAAATTTTGTGACCAATTTTCGTTATATGGATGATTTCTATGTTATGCTAGCTTGACACATACTATATTAAATGAGTGATATAAATAATAAATATTTTATTTTATATATTTTTTTCTAAAAATAATAATATTTTAAAGAACAAGATTTTATGCGATTTTACGTGTATTATATTTATTTTTTTATTTTGAATATTCTCCGGTGGTAGTATTTTAATGTGAGTATTTGAAAAAAATAAGTATAATTATAGAGGTTATTTTGAATGAGAGTCTTGATTATTAATGTATTTTAAAAGAGTAATTACTTTAATTACTTTATTTTATAAAATATTAGTTTTAAAATATTCGTAATATTTTAGTAATTAAATTGTGTTTAAAAATAAAGAAAAAAAAAAGAAAAAAAAAACGAGAAAAGAAAAACCAAGAACAGAAACCATATTCCAACTTCTTCTTCTCCGCGTAAGCCGCCGCCACCTCCACCGTTTTTCCCTCCATCTTCTATCTTCGACTATGACCATTATAGTGAGTGTCGTGCAAAATCGAGACCACATTTGTGCGTTGTGATCTCCTCTTTCATTCTCAACCTAAATCGCAAATTAAAACGCCCTATTCCTCTTTGTCAAAAATCACACCTCCACCTTTTGATCAAGATTCCGACCACCACGACTATCACAAACAAAAACCGAGACCATATTTGGACTCCACGAAACACCCTCTTTCATTACCTATGCTTGAAATCACCAACCGTTCACCAACCGTTATACTTCAAAAAATAGGTTTTCACCCTCGTCGCGATCATGTTGTCGAATTCCAACCAGCACGTTCGTCGTCCAGAAAAACTGACAGCATTTGTCAATTTCTCTCGTCGAAACCTTCAAGAAGCACTACTCATTTTTGTGTTTCAGTGAAGTTGACGTTGGACCTTGTCGACGTTCCAGCACGTCGATGAGACATTTTCTAATAATTTGTTTCACGACATTTTGAATACGATTATTCGCCTAATATTTTTTTATATTAATTATGTAACATTGATATTTATGCCCCACGTAAATTATCAGCCATGTTTCATTGACTATGTAAATTCGCCGATGCTTTTGGACTCGTTCGTTGCACGTTGTCGACATGTTATGGTTGCTGAAAATTGTTCGAATTCTTAATCGTACGAAAGCGTCAAACTGAGGTATGGGGTGAGAGTGAGTTCGAATTCATGAGTGTAAATTAAATGAGATGAGCGGGAAAACCATATTTCTCATAATTCATTCGAGGCTCACTACGTACGGCTGAAGCCTTTTTGAGTAATAAGACTAATGAGAAAACTTGAATTTGGTGAGGTTAAAATATGAGTTAGAAACTTTTATAGGGTGTTTGAATTGATTTCGAATATCGTGTGGCAGTTGAATTTTTGTAGAATTGTGTATTTGAAGTATTTTGGGTTTTGTTTATATCTAGGGGTGTACATGGGTGCGGGTCGACCCGCCAACCCGATCACTCAACCCAACCCAACTCGATTTTTACCCATACCCGGTCACTTTCGGGTCCAACCCAACTCAACCCGTTAAAACCCGCTTATATTTGGGTCGGGTAACGGGTTTAACAATTTGAACTCGTCGACCCGTAGACCCGACCGAGTAACTAGTTATATTTTTTTTTTAATTTTTTTTTGGCAGTCCAGCCGTCCAATAGGGTTTCAGATATTATTAATAACTGATTTTTATATGAATGTTGATCCAAGGTGTTTATGCGTCTAGCCTAAATACTTAATTTTTCTCGTAATTTAGCGTTTAATTTGTTTTGGCCTTGTAATCTCATATATGCCTACTCATAAAATTCGTATCTAATTTTTGAATTGTCTCTTTCAAAAGAGCAATTTAATTTTTGAGTTAAATACTATTTATTTAAATGTTATATTTTGTTATAGTTTTACATAATAAAAGTATGAACGAAAAGCTTATGCTTATAATGAATTCAGTTTAAATTTTTTACATTTGCTAAATACAAATTTTTTTAGTTAAATACAATAGTATTTGAGTTAAATACTATTTATGAACAAAAATGATGCTTATACAATTTAGTTTAAATTTTTTATATTTAACTCTATTAAACACTTTTTTTTTAGTATTTTATTTGAAAATAGTAAGTACTCTAACTATAAATAAACGAAGCACTACTATTAAAAAATTATGGTAGCTTAGTAAATTAAAATGGTTGGTGGGTTATGTGTAATGATGAAAGTAATGTGGTGGACCAAGTAGCAATGCTAGCTGTTTTCTCCTCACTTTTATTATTAATATTTGTTTTTGTAGATTTTCAATTATTCTCTTCTAGACTTTGAGGAACATGTTAAGTGCTTGTACTTGAAGTTGACATTGCTTAAAATTGATGAACTTTTATATTTTATTGATATACTGTTGTTGAATTTATATATTCGAAGATTGTTGAATTTTTTTTTTTTGTGAGACGTTGATGATTTTTTTAAAGAATTGAATGATGTGATTGAAATTATATAGTTTTTGAGACATTTAAGTATTAAATATATTTTCATTCAATATATTTTCCCGTAAAATAAAAAACAGATTATTATTTATGTATAACCCGCCAACCCAACCCGTTCTTGATCGGGTCGGTTCGGGTTAAATGAAAAAAATACGGGTTTAGAACTTAACCCAACCCAAAATAATCGATCGGATCGGGCATCGGGTTTTGTCAAAATCGCCCCAACCCAACCCACGTACACCCCTATTTATATCTACCATTGATATTGTTATATCATATATAATGTGATGAATTGTAATTACTTGTATTGCGATTGACTTGGTGTGTGTGAATGATCTAGTATTATTATCTGTGAGTGAAAATCTTGTATTGTTAGAGCTTGTGTATCATGATGATAAATTTTGGATGTAATATATGACTATGGGAATATGCATTGATGATGTGTACTTGTTGACTTATGATGTTACCACCTCGATGAATATGATGAAATGCATATTATGTTTAATTGAATAGTGATGAATTCGACCTGTGCCAATGATGGTTCTCTTAATGGAGTGAGTAGCCTAGGCTAACGAGGGGAGAATCTGGATGTTATTTGTTTGAAGTGGAGATTATCTTGTCATCATATAGGTAGGGCCTGACAAGCCTAGGGATTTCGGGGAAGTACAATTGAATGAGCCTGATCGTGGCGGTCTACTGTTGAGTCTTAAGGCAAGATTGTTAGACCTTGGAGGTATTCGGGTGGGGAACTCCTAGGTGACTTGGAGGTAGCACTCCAAATGTCGGGAGCTACCATGCAACACACGTTTACCTCGACTGTCGCGTATATGTGTCTCAGGTTGAGTTGAGGGGATCTATAAGGACATGGCCAATTTGAATTGTCCGTCCACTTGTGTGGTGGCATAGTATCAAGCCTCCTAACCAAAGAAAGAGGAGTCTAGAGTATAAGAGAATGCATAACATTACTTGATTGGTGTGTTGACCTACTTGACGTTGTGGATTGTATCAATGTTTTACCTTGATTATTATTGTTAATTGTGATTTGATATGATATGTTGTTCAATTAATGTTTTACGTGTTCTTCTCAATTATTTTATACTATTACATGTTTTCGAAGCTCACCCCTCGTTGCTTGTGTTTGGCGCTTGCGAGAGCGCAATTATTTCAGGTTATCGGTTGGTGATCCATGCTCTGATAGGTGATACTGGGAGAGAGTAATTTGTTGTGTTTTGTTGAGTTATGAACTAACTTTTGGATAGGGGTGTACGTGGGTTGGGTTGGGCAGGTTTTGACAAAACCCAAGACCCGACCCGATCGATTATCTTTGGGTTGGGTTAAGTTCTAAACCCGTAATTTTTTTTATTTAACCCGAACCGATCAAGAACGGGTTGGGTTGGGTTGGGTTGGCGGGTCATTCATAAATAATAACCTATTTTTTTTTTATTTTACAAGAAAACATATTGAATGAAAATATATTTAATACTTGAATGTCTCAAAACTATAAAATTTCAAACAAATTATGCAATTCTTTAAAAAACTCATCAACCTCTCACACAAAAAAATAAATCCAACAATTTTCAAATACATAAATAAATTCAACAACATTAAATCAATAAAAATTGGGCCTAATAAAAAAAGTGCAATTTTAATAATTAAAAAATTGATAAAATAAGTTTTAGTCCATGAACACATATCAATCCTATGAGATCTACACATATCAATCTTCATGTCATTTGGTTAGATTAATTCATGTAACAAATAAAAATGCACATATAGTATGTTATTTTCACATATTAGACTGAAACATACATCTTGACAACATAACTCAACAACCGCAATTCAACTCATAAAATACAACAATTATAGAATGCTTTTTCACAATGACAAGGATAAACCTGATTTAATCTATATTAATTTTTATTTAACAAATTATAGTATTATAAATAAAATAAGAAGTATTTTTAAAAGATTAGATAAAATTATGGGGTGGTCGTGCCCAACCTATGTACCAACAAAGATTAGCTACTCGTTACACATAATCCACCAACTATTTTAGTTTATTAAGTACCATTCATTTGTTTATAGTTACTATTTTCAAATAAAATACTAAAAAAAAGTGTTTAATAGATTTAAATATAAAAAATTTAAACTAAATTAATCGTAAGCTCTTGCATCAACATTCATATAAAAATCACTAGTTAATAATATCTTATTATAACTAATTCATATAAAATCAGTTAGAAGGTATAGGCAGAAAGTGGATAAGGGCAGCTGAAAGTCTAAATAAAAAGAAGAGTAATGAAACCTATTGAACTAGCCAAACAATTTTTTTTAAAAAAATATAACTAGTTACTGGGTCGGGTCAATGGGTCGATGGGTTCAAATTGTTAAACCCATTACCCGACCCAAATATAAACGGGTTTCAACGGGTTGAGTTGGGACGGACCCGAAAGTGATCGGGTACGGGTAAAAATCGGGTTGGGTTGGGTTGGGTGATCGGGTTGACGGGTCGACCCGCGCCCATGTTCACCCCTACTTTTGGAATTAGGGCTTATTGTCTAATTATACCTTCTGTTGTTTATTAAGTTGTTTGTTTACCGTTTTTATTGTCTGTGGTTTGTAAAATTGTGGTAAGTCTTTGACTTGCAAATTATCTATGAAAAATTATTCGGATGTTTCATTGATGCTAAACGACTATGTGAATGTCTTGCATTGTTGAAATTTCAAAAATAATTTTCTACTGAGCTTTTTTAAAACGGGCAAAATATACCCGCTATTTAAATTTTGAAGTACTCCGAATGACACCAAAATTTAACCGGGAGTTTTATATATGGACTATAATGAGAATTTGATCTCATTATATTTTTCCAAGCTAAGGAGCAAAAATTTCGTCGGATAAAAATTTATTCACGAAATTTTGAAAAGTTTTAATTTGTAGATTTATTATAAAAAAATTCAGTTACCGAGGAATTTATTCGTCAGTGAAATGCGACTCGTTTAAGAACAAACTCGGAGACTGAGCAAGCTGATGTAACATAAAGTCATAAAATATCTACATATTTTTTTAGGATATTAATAATTTAACAAAAAGTTAGTGAAAAATATCTAGATCTTTTTTTACTATGTAGTAAGAAATTATAAGAACCAAAATTATATTTTTATGAGTGAAATATTTTTGAATACCACGTGTGTAAAAATAATTCAAATCTAAGACAAAGAATTTTCAACTTTTGAATTCGACGAACCTTTTATATATATATATATATATAGCTAAAGAATACTATTTAATTTTCTAACTAGAAATCATTTACTCTGTTCGAATTGATTTGAATGATAACAATAAATAACTTATTAGAATTAAAATTCGAAATTCGATTTTTTTTCATGAAATTCAAATATTCCTTACTGTCAGTCGCCAGTGTCGATTTTTGGTTTTTATCCTCGTACTATATCAATCTGCTTTTTATATTTGTCATGTTCTTATAAGTAATTTTTCTCTATAAATAGAGTAAAAAACAAATGTTAATGGTTCTTGTCAGCAATAATTTTCTTCTCATCTTTACCACAATGTAAAGGAGATTATTCAATGATTCTTAAATTAGAATCAAGTCGCTGATATCATATTAGCAATTATGCGATTGAAGAGATAAACGAGAAACGAGGTAAACATTTAGTAGAATTTATGCTGATAAAGTTAATACAACGAGCTCTATATACATATAAACTATCTAATATCGAATGATAAACTAACTAATATCGACGGACAAACTCTAACACCCTAATTAGTAACCCAACTACTACCTATTAACAAATTAAAAATAAACTTTACATGTTAACAATTGATATATGATATAGTGTGATATTATTTGTTAATTGTGAATTGTTTTAGTTAATTCGTGAATTGTATGATAAAACTCTTTTCACAAATTATATTGTTTTAGTTAATTTGTAAATATCTATTTTCACATATTATATTTTTATTTTGTATCGATGTTATGTTGAATCTTTGATAAAACACTTTTATGAATTTCAATTATAATATTTTAGTTAATATTTGTCGCTCCCCCCATTATTTTAGACAAGATCCGCCATTGTGTGTCATAATGTGAAAATTTGATTTTTGTATGTGTTTGAGTAATGTAATGAGTTGTTTTCAAATAAATGAGTTTGAACTGACAATAGAAATTTTATTAGAGAGTTTAAGTTAGTAAAGTTAAGAAGACTTTTGCAAGTGTGTTTGGTTATGTTTTTTTAATTAAAATGACAACTAGATGTTAAGGTGTTTGGGGACCAAAGTGATATTTTTTTTTATCAAATAAAAAAATTGATAGTTGTGAAATGAGGGTTTTAAAGTAAGTGAGTGACTGATAAAAAATAAATTGATTAGTTTTCTTGAATAATGTATCCTTGAAGTAAATTTTATAAACGTTTATGTAGTTAGCTCATTGAATCTCAAAAATGAATCGAGATTGTTGACACCGAGTTAGCGGTGAGGAAAACTTTGAATATTTTATGTTTGTTGGGTTGAAATTTTTAAGGAAAAGAGATAGGAACAAAAAGGTCATAGCAAAAAATTTGAAATAAGTTTGAAATAAAGTGGTAAATGAATTGTTGTGGTTTGTTTTAATTCAAAAATATTTGAGTAGTAGAAATTTTATGAACTATAAAGAAGTTAGGAAAAAGTTCTCTTGTGATTTTTAATGGTAGTATAAATTAAAATTTGGAGTTGTTTAAAGTTTGAAACCATATGAGTTGTTGTCCTTGATTATTTAAGGTGTTTTAAACTAGATTTGGATTTGGAAATTTTGGTGAAAACAAAGTTTCCATATTTATAGTTAGAACAAAAACAAATTCTAATCTTTAATATTAAATTTTCAAATTTTTATGAAGAAGTTTTACTCGGAGAAGCAAACTTTCAAACTTTATGATTTTGAGAATAATTTCATATTTAAAACTTAAGAGTTCAAATCTTATATATCAAAACGGTTTGAACGAGAAATATTGACATTAAGAACAAAGTTTCGATCTTAAGTTTTGAAGTTGAAAGTTTTGATTTTTATAGTAAAGATGTCAACTTTATACTAAAATTCGAGGTTGGAGAAGTATCTAGGTGTTTTGAAAAACAATGAGTGAATATAATTTTGGCTTTTGATATGTAGTTTTATTAGGAATGAAGATTTTAGTTGAAGATTTAAAAGAAAATTATGAACTTGAGAAATATTTTGTGTTGATGATAAAATGTGATTTTTGTGTGAAAGTTTACATACAAAGCATAGTTAATAAAAATTAAGGTTTGAAAAATGTCAAATTGGAAGAATCATATTTTTGAATAGTTAGAATATTGGAACTTTTAGTATTTCAGTTTTTTTTTATAAGATTTTTTTGATACAAACCTTCAACTAGTTTTTCAAATATTAAAGTGTTGAAATTTATGAAGTTGATTGATGATTTAATCGAAATTTCAAACCATGTGAGTATGTTTGTCTTTGATTGATTTTGTTAAGAAAATATTCTGTCCTAAGTTGTTAAAGACAAATATTTCAGTTGAACTTCAATAAGTTTGAAAATCAATTTCGAGATTTTCAAATTGGGGCATAAGTGTTTTGAAATTAGTTTTCGCCTAAGTACTTAAACCAAGGTCTTTTTGAAGTTAGGGAACCTAAGAGAAAAGTCAAACCTAATTGATTTGAATAGTGATCGAATCTAGGGTTCATTTGGGGGTTGGTTTAAAAACTTGTATTGATTAAGTTAATTGATTGGTTTAAGGTACAAGGAAATTCAGAGGTGTCGTTGGAATCATCAGATAGGTTATGCTGACGCAGCGTAAGTTGCTTGTGTAATAACGCACTGTCGAGGTAAGGGCACTTTCTAACGATATTATATATGCTTGAATGCATAATGTGTCTGTATACATGTTCCTCGTACTCGTTGTGAATAAATATGCATACGATTGTTTATGTATTTGATGTGATTATGTATTCATAACTAATAATCTATGTGTTATGAATTTTATTGATGAGAATATGTTTTGAGTATGCTCTGTGAAAAAATATTAAAAATTATTAGTGTTTAATGAGTATTAAAAGGGGAATCTTTTAATAGTTGCATTTACATAATGATTGATGTGGAAGAGTCAAAGTATGCTCATGCATTTCCACAGTGTTAGTGGTGATCGTGATAGGTCATGGGGTGGTTTCTTGAGTTGATTGGCCCACCTTATCCTTACGGGGATTTTTGAGTCGTGTAGGTCTGTGATAGACTGCACTATAGTAAATCGTGCTGATCTGTGATAGGTGGCACCTTGGTAATTAGTATTGATCGTGATAGACGGTACATTTATGATTTACGCCCCTCGATGAGGGTGTGGAAATTCTGAAATCATGTGCATTGGCATATAAGCATTGCATTAGGGTGCTTTGTCACACGAGTCATGTTTGTCATATGATGATATTTATATGCATGCTTGTTTATCAACTGATGTCATGTCGTGTTATGCTCTTGTGCTTTGTATTTTCGTATATATGTTGTTTTTAGATCATGACCCTTTACTACTATTGTGGACCGGGCTTACGCCCCAAGTTCTTAGAGTTTTGAGTAGTGCGGGAATTGTAACAACGTCAAAGACGTGACAGAGCGTTGATTTCTGGTTCGCAATCGGAGCGGTGAGGGTTGATGCCACCTATGGATCCTCAGTACCCAGTCATCCTCAGTTAGAGTTAATGATCAGCTTAGGGTTTTATTTAAGAATTTTATTTAAGTAAGTTCGTTGTGTCGAAACCATTTCATATAATGCAACAATGATTCTAATCGTCACTTTTGGAAAATAATTTTACAATTAAATATTTTACTCTGATTTAAATTAAAGTACAATTATGAATACGTTATCCGAAAGTGTTTAGTTGTTTAAAAAAAAATTACATTCTCGCTGTTTAAAAATCGGGGTGTTACTCCCTCTTACGATCCTCTTTAAAAAAGGAGGTTGAAGGTAGAGATGTTGATGGATGGAGAAAAATTAGCTATTAAAAGAGTGCAAAAATTGATTAGGATCAAGGGATGTTCCTGAAAAAAAACTAACTATTACCTATCTAGCCAACCCATTTTTACCATGATACCAAAACACAAAAGGTTGGCGTCCTCTTATTGAGCCAACATCATTCGTAGTTAAATTAAAACCAATCCATTGAGATACCCAAGGCTAAAAAATGAGGTCCACTTATCATTATTCATCGTTATAAAGTTATCCCATAGATTCTTTGCCACATCAAAATCTCTAAGAACATGCATTATGGTTTTCAATGCTTGAGAGCACCTAATGCAAATATTTGTATTCGACATACCACAATGATTTCTTTCATTAGTTAAAAGTCTTCTGCGGGCAAGCTTCCAAAGAAAAGTACGAATTCTGGGAGGAAAAATTCACTTTCACACCATGTTGAAATTAGAAGGATCAAAAGAGGTAGAAGTTGGGTTTAAGTGTGAGTGGTTAAGTTCCACATTGAATAAAAATATGATAAATATTGGACATATAAAATGGTAGACACATATAACTAATGCCTTAAAGTTTTAGGTTGATATGTGATATCAAACTCTCTGGTGGTCTGGGAGCATTTGACACGTTGTTGCTTCGGATACCCCCAGACTCCCCAACAAATAGTAACAAAGTCGTGGTTCAGCTTGGTCAGAGAGCAGGAGCGGACCCTAGTGTTGGATCTTTGTATCGAAATTCTTGCAGCGGGGCAAGAAGGCGGTCCCGTTGGTAATAACGAGGGAGCAAAAGACGATGTTCATATACCTAATATCTTAAAGTAATGATCCTATTGACTCGTTGTTGCTTTCGCATACTCTTAACTCTCTAAAAGTATAGAAACCTTTATTTAAAAATTTCCATATAAGAGAATCAATTTCTCCGAAGGTGTGACTATTGCACTTATCATCACATCTCCATCAATTTTGCTAGGAGTTTTTTGATGCCATCAACCGCAATCATCTTATTTATTTCAAAAAGTTTAGAAATGAGGAATTCTACCAATATTTCTAGTGATATAATTGGAACCCGTTCTCATTAACATTAGTAGAAAAACTAAGAAGATATATATCAAGATCGTAAAAGGGTATAACTTAAGAGTATTATATAGACAGACTTTTGTATAAATAATTGTTTTATATAAATAGAGTTAATGTAATATTTTGCTTTTTTATGTTACTAATATTTTGCTTTATTTATATACTTGTGTATTGTGTGTGTATATATATAAAATTGCGTATGCACATAATATTAGACTAGTGAATGTAACTGGAATTAGACTTGAGTGAATGAAATTATATTTGTTTTGTATGTAGAAAATTAGAAATAAAAAAGAATTTTGTTTATATATATGGTGATGATAGAGTAATAAAGTATATACAATCATATATATTTTGATAGCTATCTTTGATATGAGAACTATCATCTTGTCATCTTGCTTATATGCATTTCATACTCATCAATATATATCACTAGATTTTCCGAAAAATTAAGTTGAAGCTTTTGTTACAAAAAATACCATCGAGAGCCTTCCAATGAATATAGAAATTAGTGTAAGATAAGAAATTAGATGTGTCCAATCCAACAAGTCTTTTCCAAGAGAAAACTAATACCAACGATAGCACTTTTTGCCAAACCAATTTGGTTTCATACTCCACTAGCACTAATGCTTCCCTTAGTGGTGTTGCTACATGATTGCTCAACCTTTGGCATATGTAGCTTTAATTTACGAATGATGATGTGTGTCACCTTCCACAATGACATTTGTGGGTTGGTGCTGGCATGTTTTTGTCATTCAACAAATTTGAAAACTGGGAGAGTTGATACGATTTTTCTGTCATAAAGATTGGATGTCATTATTGAAATGATCTCTTAAGCAATTTGTATCGTGTCTTTGGTTTTGAGTTGTTTAAAAAATAAAAAAATTGTTAGATATTGTATGTAGTAACAAATCATATAATTATTCAAATAATAGCACTTAATTTTTTTTACTTATATTTTAATTATTTTAAATGACCTAAATTTCGCATACTCTATCTATAATGATTGTCAGGAAGTAACTTATATTTAATATATTTTATACAAATGTTTTAATTTTAAGGGTAAAAGATTTTTTTTGTAAGAGTATTTATTTTGTGATTTTTAAAAAAAATATGTGCTAATAAAAAGATAATAGACGATCTTGAAGAAAATAATTGTCTGCATTAAAAATAAAGAAAATGTCAAAAGAGTTATTTTTATTATTTTTAGAAATGTACCATTTCAAGTTAATGT
>JBBPBP010000004.1:52239917-52249960 GCA_037974735.1 Cicer chorassanicum
TTAATTACTTCAATAAAATATATTTAACTACTCAAAATAAATTTTTTCTGAAGTGTAAATATTTTTGGACTAAATCCATCTCAATATGGTTTTTTTTTTTTAATTTTAGAACTAAATATTACATGTATTGTACAGATTAAATAGTTACATGTCAATAATTTTTAATAACGTGAAATAACTAACTTCACACTTCATCATTGTAACTTAACACTTTAACAACAACAAAAACTCAATTAAATTTAAATCAAACTTAACAGATCGACTAATATATCTCATTTATGGACCAATTTGGTTCTTTATTCATTATTTTATCATATATCCTAGGAATAGCAATAGTGATTTGATCTTCTCTCTTCGCAAGCTATAGAGGTGTTCCGTACTGTCTAAAATTCTTGTTTCCTCTTAGAAGATACTAGTGCATTAGAGGGTGGCTATTAGGGATGCGTTACACTAGTTCATGTTATTTTTTCTCCTTATCAATTAATAATGTGTTAGGTTTTAGTAGCAGTTGAATCATCATTATTTTATCATATGACAACAACGGTTGTAAGGGTGATGGTACCTACAAGGAGTGATGGGCTACAACAAAAATAATAGAGGGTTAGTGTTTATACACAAACCCACTAATTAATTATTAGTCTCAGCTACATATTAAAGAGGCTAAAATGTTTCTTGGTTAAAAAAGTTCTACTATAAAAAAATATTAAAATTAAACAAATTTCTAAAACTTTTTAGGTTAAGTGAGTTTCATAGCTCCACCTTTTCGATTTATCTATCAATTTTTTTTCTAAAAAGAATATGGAAAATTTCAAGAAAAGAAATTTAAAAATTTCTGTTTTCATTTTTTTTTTAATTTCAAGAAATTTCTTTCCTAAAAAAGTAATTTGAAATTTTGATTTTTTTCCTAAAAAAATTTAAAATTTCTCAAAATTTATTCGAGATTTCTTTTTTGTTTTTAAAAAAAATTGATTTTTTAAGGAAAACAAATTTCAAAAATTTTCTTAGAAAAATTTTAATTGACAAAACATTGATGGAATCACTTAATCCTACAAAAACTAATAAAATAATAAATCAAAACTTTAAAAAAATTATTTAATAAAAAATTTAGTAATAAATTTTTAAGAGAAGTTTTATACTTTAATTAACGACTCCAATTGTGTTGTGTGCATTAGTGAGGGGTGGCCGATGGGATCCACAGACCACAGCCAATTCACAAACTGACCAAGAACTAGGAGACATTATTGAGGTTCATAGACATCCATAATCTACCCCTAATGAAACACCTACCTACTCTGCCTAACCAAAATTTATTGCATTATTAACCCATTATTATGTGGGGTTGCCTTGCCATCAAGCGACATAATTAACACCATAATCCATATCTTTAATTTTATCCTTCAAAGCAATTAAACTAAAACGTCCCTTTTACCATTCACCACAAAGCTTCTTTTCTCATCCACCAGAGTATCAAACACAGTATCATTATCCTTCAATCCCAAACCCACCTATAAAAAATAGGAGTGAAATCCTGTTCTGATTTACTAGAGAAACTATGGAAATTTAGTTTGATTCCTTAGAAAAAAAACACAAAATCTTCTAATTCTTGAAAAAAACAAACAGATACTACATGTTACTCTTTACTCTTTCTATCAAATTTTCAACATAAACCACTCTTTTATACTTTTCTCAACCGTGGCTTTGCCAAGTTAGTTATACACCTATGATTACTCTGACCACACATAATTTTAAACTGTGAATTATTTTGTAATGAATAAATCAATCAATAGTTGATAATAAGAACACAACATAACTAAACATAAATTAATAAAATAACTTGATTTCTCTCACCACTATACTATCTACTATTTATTCAATTTAGAAGACCAAAAACAATGCTCAAGTAGTACATAATATATTAAATAGTTGCTCAAAAGGAGCACATTACAAGTTGTTGGTAGTTCCAAGACAGAAAAAGAAGTAAGAAAAACATCAAGAGAATAAAGCACATATCATTTGAGTTTGAAAATTAAATGATAACCGGTACAATCCAAATTAATACACCAAATGAACATAATGAACTTCACTATTTCTTAGATCTGCAGCAAATACTCAGCAGTGCAAATTTCCTGCAATTATTCCTTCATCACATCAATATTTTTATATATAGGCAACAACTTGAGAAAGAACTTGAAAGTGGAAAAAGGAAAAATCCTGAAAACAGGGCGTTTTGGACGAAAAATACACGACCTCCATAGGATTCTCTCCCTAATGAATATCAGCCCAAAGAGATAGTTCTTCACCTCTTTTTAAGCTCTCTAGCAAAATATTGAATGTCAAATTTTATTCTTTTATTGGAAAAATAGAATACTACTACGCTTCAACATTGTAGCAAAGCCACCTCCTTTTACTACTTCCATTCCTTGTTGTCTTCATCCGAAAAAATTTCACCAAAAGAATATGTACCTTAAGAATTTAAATACCTATCTCAATAAGATGTAAAGTGTCAATTTAATAACTAGACTACAAGCTGATCCAGTTTCATTTGCTCAAGCCAAGCTCCTAAAACAGAATGATCAACAGATTCAATTTGTGAATTGGAATTCAATCCATCAGTAGACGCAATTGGGCCAGAAGATGCAAACTTCTCTTTAATAATCTCAGGTGAGGAATCCTTCACTAGGGTTTGGACCCATGACAGATCAGGCTCTTCCCCATTGTTTCTGTGTTCAAAAGATGATGCACTGCGCATTTGGCGACTTAGTTCGTCCCCATTTACCGACCAATCAGCCATCCCATTAGGAGATCCCCACTTAGACCATGGGTTTGTAGGGGATCCAACAACTGAGGTAGGATTGTTGGCACCAAGGTCCCTAGAACTTATACTCCGCAGCTGTTGCTGCTGTTTCTCACGCTGCACAAATGCAGACATCCGGGGGCTCATTGGGGAGATTGGTTCAACACCTCTAGGTGACATCCTACCCGAAGAAGGGACACCAAATGAAGCCTGTAACAGAGGATGGTCTACGTTCTTAGGAGACAACATATTAGTATTTATCGGTGATAACATACTTTGAAGCTGCTTAAACTGATTCATAGCAGCTGATTTATGTGAAGGGGAAAAAACAGAAGCCATTGCTTGGTCAGAATAGCGGGGAGTTGACAAAATTTCAGCAGAAAACAGCTCTTCAAGATTTGATGGAGTTAGTGTCTTAGACCGACAAGAACCAGGGTGAGGCTGTGAGAAACAGCTCAAGTCATTAAAAAGGTGTTGCTGGCCATCAAAATCAGTCAGCACATTGAAGTCTTCAAGTGGTATGTCACGAGCACTAAGTGAAGATCTCAATCGACTAGATTGAAGATTGCTTCCTGGTAAATGAAGTGCTGGAACATTTTGCTGTGCCCAGGAAGCATTTGAGAATGAGATGCCATTTCCAGAAGGGGACAACGGCTGGGAAAAATGAGATGGAGACATGGAAGAGACTGACGAAGGTGAACCGGGAAAAAGGTTCATTGCAGCAGCCATGTCCATCGCATTAAGAGCAGTGGCAGATGATCGCGGTGAAGGAACTGCAGATCCAGTTGACGCATACAATGGCCTCAATTCCTCTGGAATGTGAGCAAAAAAACACACCCTTCTATTACAACTAATGCCATCTTTACAGAGGCGAGTTCGATACTGAGCTGGGTGAAGCCAGCACTCGAATACTCCATGGGCATACTCACACATATCTCCACGCCTACAAGTCCCTTTCCTAAATTCAGGGCAAGGCACACAACTGTAATGGAACTTCCTAGGGTCTCTTCTCCGAGCATTTTCTCCAGGATGAACAAATGGACACTCAGTCCAATCATGAGAGTACGCACGGGAACAAGGACGAACCTTGAAAGAAAACATCCGAAATTCATCACTTGCATATATGCTGTTTTTTATATCAGGAAGTGATGGATCAACTGGATACTCTTTCTTCTCAGTAAATTTCAATTCCGCCATAGGAGAAGGTGGCGACACTGAAGGAGAGTATGGTAACACTGTCCCATTTTCAAGCGAACCGGAACTAGAAGAATTAACAGACACCGGTACACAGAAGTCACCAACAGAGCCATTATCAGAGGCATTATCCAAAAGAAGTTCCTCAAGAACTGCTTTCATGCCTTGCAGCTTCGGAGGAACAACAATGACATCAACAGGACGATTTCCATTGACATCGACACAATTAACATCGGCACCAGCTGATATAAGAAGCCTCACAACATCAACAACATTAACTGACCCACCAGAAGCAGCACAGTGAAGGGCAGTGCTTTTATTCACCCCACAAGCAAAATTCACATCCGCTTCAGGATACAATAGTATAAGCTTCATAACATCAATACTTCCATAAGTAGCAGCAACCATCAAAGGAGTTCTATGCTCAAGAACAATCTGCTTAGACCCATTTTGCCGACCATACCAAATACCCGCCTCATTAATCGAAGAAGCTCCTTCTTTATCTAATAGCAACTTAAAACCTTCAATGTCATTGTTAGAAGCAAATTCCAATAAACTGGAAAAAGAATCTTCAGTATTAATGGTTAGTGTTTTCATATCCTTTTTGTTAGTTGAAACTTCTAAGGCAACACTAAAAATGAAGTCCTTGATTTTGATTTCACTGGGCCACAGTACATGCTTCAGCTAACTGGACACAAACAATCATAAACAAAATTAGTAACCACTTCATCTAAGCCTAAAAAAATGTATTTTTAGGACTAATTCTATTAACCTTTTTAGAAATTAAATTTTTATTTTTTTTAGCTAATAATAAAAACAAATATTTTGGCCAGTTTACAAAATTTAACATTTTCATACACTTTCCAAAAATGTTCTTTTAATTTCATAACTAAATGAACTTCTCAACAAAACTAAAAAATGCAGCCAAATAAGATAGAAAAAGTAAACCCTAAATATAAAGCTGGATTTCGACAAGAAAAATACTACCATACTAGAGCAGAAACATGGATATAAAAATGAAATTACTCAAAATAAATAAAAATAAATCACAACACATCAAATTATTAAACAAACAAATAAGAATCGTATAAAACAGAACGCTAAAGTAACAAACTGACGATAAACAAAAGTGAACAAAAAAAGTAACAAAAAAACATGAGAATTAAATTTTATCATCAAAGCGAAAAATAGAAACATCAGAAATCATGATCGGTAGAAAATTTACGCTTAAAAAAAGTGATTTTCGCAATGATCAGGTGATTTTTTTAAAATTAAAAAAAATAGAAAAGTAAATATAGCAAGAAAATGAGATATCTGAAATCGTAATTTTCTCACCGGTTACAGATTGAGAAGGTGACAATCATGTTCGGAAACCGAAAGAACTTTGGTTGAAATCAGAATGATAAGAGATTAAACAATGAGATCTGGAACAACGAAGTTAGGCTTCAACCTCCATCGATGATAGCGAGGACACATGCAAGAAGAAGAAGAAGAGAGTAACGTTCAGTTCAGAAATTGAAATTGATATTGAAATGTAAATGAAATTGAGTAGAATTTATTTGAGAAGAAATGGGAGTGAAATGGAGGCGAAATGAAGTCTTTAGAGTGTGTCGGGGAACCGGATGAACCGGTAGGAGAGAAGGAAGGGGTTAAGAAAGAATGGCACCAGGGAGAAAGGGTTGAACCGGTTGACCGGTGTGGTTGGACTTATCAAGAGATTAAAGTGAAATGAAATTATGGCTTGAAGTCCGCCAATTAAAGACTGACTTGTGTGGCAATTGGCAATGACATGTGAAAAGTAAGGACAGTGGTCAATTGTGTAAATCAAATGAAAGCCCAAACATCAAATCTAGAAACTAGGAATTAATTAGTAGGCTAGGCTAAACCAAATCATTTATGTTATGTTTGGTTCATAAAAGAAAGGTGGGTACATTATTTAAATAGAAAAAAAGATGGGGGAAGAAAAGGAAAGGGAGAAGTGAGTAATAGAAAGTAATGAATTAATCAACGATGAAAAATTTCTTTTATTTTTATAAAAGTGGATTAGTTATTTTTTTTATCTGTTTAAAATCCGTACATGTTAGTTTTTAATTTTTAGTTTAACTGACAAATGTCGATATTGTTAGGTCTTCGAACCACGATCTCGTACTTGTGTGAATTAATTATAGTGTAATTTATTATCTCTTTTATGACTAAACATAAAAGAAAATTAAATAAAATGTGTACATGTTAATTTTTTTTTTAATTTTTTATTAAAAAAGTGTTTAGTTACCAAGGTACAATAGGATTATTATTAATTATTTTACTTTTTAACATATTGTTTTGTTAAAAATAAAGAAATCTAACATTATCTCCATTCTCGATTATAAAAATAAAATTAAATTAAATTAAAAAAAAAAAAAAAAACTCCATCCGTATTTAGATTATTTTCATCCTCATCTCTATCACGTTCTTCTTTAAATTAAAAAAATTCTTCCTCATCTTAACCATTTTCATCCTCATGCAAGTATATTTTAAATTGCATGAATCTCGGTATTATATTCACTCTCATCTAAAATTAAAATTCTCAAATTTTCAGTAAATCTTAAATCCATGAAATTCGATATTGCCAAGTCTCCATTACTATTGTATGAGCATCGAGTAATCTCCAACGTTTCCGAATTGGTTATTTTTACTATTATCATTTGTTTATCGGCTCTAAAATAGTTGTTGCATTGTTGCATCAATGAGACATTCAGTAAGGAAGTAAACTGAATTTGGGAAGTGTGAGTAAGCCAAAGAAACTAAGAAAAAAAGTTTCAGTTAGCATAGAAATAGAAACATTTGTATGATCGATATCTCCACTACGTATGTGCGATCGATGATACTTTGGAGATTATTTTGGTATGTACTAGTTCTCCTAGGTTTTGGTATTAGGTTTTGTTTTGGGCCGAACTCAGGCCAAAGTGGCCCATTTAATCACTACAATGGTCACATAAACGCATAAGGTTCTCGAATTAGGGCATTTCATTTAAACAAAGAGATTCTGAAATGGTCACATGATAGCAATCATATTATGATCACAACCACCTGATGGAAACAATCACCTTACATCATCGAGCACACACATTCGAAATCATACGGTGTTTGAGAACCACATATCCTCTCACTGACAACCCTAACGAATTTCTTATAAAAGCCATAGGGAATGTCATTTAAAAAGGACATATGGGATAGACAAAGGTAACACTAAATTCTAACCTAAAAAACCTCTCACTTTTAGACACAAATTGACTTGATCATTGAAGTGTGTGCAAGTACAACCCCGATGTGAAGCTTGGAGTTTATAAGAGGTAAGTGTGTTGCTAAATCAAGAGATAGACTTTTAAAACTCCTTTTAAAATCACTCTCTAGAGCGAAAAAATTTCTCTAGCCAAGGATCACGTATGCACAAAAATTTACAAGAAAGTTTCATGTGTTTACCTCTTGAAGCATCGAGGATGTAACAAATCACCATCACGGAGCATCTATCTTTGAATCGTGTTTTAACTTTGATCACCAATGCGAAAATTATTGGCGTCTCTATATAGTTCACACGAGTACAAAACGAAATGTGGTGTTAGCCAATCTTTGAGGGTCGTGATAATTTGAATTATTTGGAGAGTGTGATATTCTTCTATTTGTAGTGAATGAGTCACTAAATGTTTAAAACCCTAAAACTCGTATTTTGGACCCAAACCAAAATACGTCCTAAAAATTAGATTTAATTAAACTATTTTAATTAAATTAAATCATATTTAACTACATTAATTTCCAACCCTCATTTATATAATCAAATCATATTCAATTAAATAAATTATAAATATATTAATGTATTAAATCATATTTAATACAATTAACATGTAATTATATCAAATCTTATTTAATTTAATTATTCGTTTCGCTGTCAGTATTGTATGCGTGTGACCCTTATAGGTTCTCTCTGAAACGGTAATAATATTATATATAGTTTATATAATAGAAAATATTTTAAACAATAATTGACATCTAGTAATGCATCATTGTTACCCGAATGATGAGAAAACCAGTGATACAATTTAAAGCATACCATAACCACTATTTATTGTGCAGTGATTGTTCTTTCATCCAAATGTCTAATTGAACGCAAATCACAATATGTGTCATCCTTGCAATGCTCAATTCTTTATTTTTCAATCTCAAAGTAGACGCATAAACTATTGGACCTAATATCACATATTGATTCATGCTAGCATGACCATGCATTTCCACATTCTCACTCTATCGAGTGGCCCAAAACATAACTCTTGTTATGTAGGAGGGACAAATTCTATCTAGATCACTCACACCCCTCTACATGGTTTATTGCAGGCACAATAACCACCTTTATGGTTGTTCTGTTACATACGACGTTCGATGATCTTAAAGCCTACAACTCCCCATGTAGGGATCACAGTGACTTCAAGTCGAATGATTACTCACTATGTTCGCACGAGAATCGTTAATGACACTTACACAAAAATTATATAGTATTTTTATAGTAGGTCAATCCAGTATAAATATTACATGAATATTTATACATATGTGACAACTTGATATCTCATATCCATGATCCGTGAGATATGATAATCAATCTACTCACATAATAGTCTGATGAATTATTGTCGTTCTAATTAACAAAAATACTTTAACTATGATGAATCTAATCATTTTGGTACAGGGGGCTCTTTCAATGTTTCAAAGACAAATGTCTAATCATTTTTGTTTTGCCCGTATAAAAAATAGTTACTAGCTCTCTATAAAATAATTTTTTTTTAAAAAAAACAATCGTAGAAAAATTATAAGTGACTAATAGAAATTTTTATTATATATCTATCCTTCTAATGGGTAGTAGTTTTTATCATATATTCTCTTAATTTTATCAAATCTTTAACACAAAACAGTTACAATGATAAAAAGATATTGTCGCATATTAAAAAGAAAAAAACCATCCTACATATATATAGATTATTTTGGAGTGTTTTATAAAATTTTAATTTGTAAAAACTGAAAATATTTTTCTTTTATAAAAATACTATAGATTATTTTCTTACCCCCTTTGTAAAATGTTGTTAGATCCGTCATTGTCTATGTAATAAAAGCTTGTGGTTGTGACCTCATAAGTTTTACTCAATGAAGATAAAGATGTTGAGAAACTTTAAAAATAAGTCAATTTTTTTTATAAAAAAGAGTTCAATTTACCTAATTTTCTAAAGTGAAATTATTTTTGAACTAAAATTCCAACATAAGACACCGTATAAACATATAATTTTAATTTTTTTTATTAATATTTTCTCTATTCGTCTCCTTGAATGATGATGAAAAAAGATTCTGACTCGTGATGTATTTTATACGATTTCTGATGTATATAATGTCAACTTGTGAAGGGATTTAGAAGGAGGTTACACTTTGGTTCAATGACATTGTATCCTACATATATATAGATTATTTTGGGGTGTTTTAGTATCATAAAATTTTAATTTGTAAAAACTGAAAATATTTTTCTTTTATAAAAATATTATAGATTATTTTCTTGCCCCCATTGTAAAAAGTTGTTAGATCCGTCATTGTGTCTAAGTAATAAAAGTTTGTGGCTGTGACCTCATAAGTTTTACTCAATAAAGATAAAGATGTTGAGAAACTTTAAAAATAAGTTTTTTTTTTTTTTATAAATTTTTTTTCTCAATTTACCCAATTTTCTAAAGTAAAATTATTTTCAGACTAAAATTTCGATATATGACACTATAGACACATATAATTTTAATTTTTTTATTAATAATTTCTCTTTTCGTCTCCTTGGATGATGATGAAAAAAGATACTAACTCATTATGTATTTCATACGATTTCTGATGTATACAATGTCAACTTGTTAAGGGATTTAGAAGGAGGTTATATTTTGGTTCAATGATATTGTATTACTCTCGCTTTTTTATTCTTTTAAGTTTATTATAAAATTTTACCTAAAAGAATTTATTATAAAAATTATTAAAAAAATGAAAATAATAATTAATGATATAG
>JBBPBP010000004.1:52252336-52274544 GCA_037974735.1 Cicer chorassanicum
AATTAAAATTTTAAAATTAAAATCAAACTGAAGAATAACAAGTTGGTTTCATTTAGTTCAATGTGAATGACATTTTGAACTTTTTTCTTCTAAAAAATAAATTTGTTTTCACACATTATAATTTTTTATATTCAACGATTTTTTATGGATAAAAATGTAACTATGAGTCTGCAGTATTTTTTCATGAAATTCTAACAAAACCAAAGTTTTGAAAAATAATTTTATATAAATTATACATTAGACAAATATATGTCATTAGTCAATTAATTAAAAATAATTGTCTTTCATGAAATTATTAATTAAAAAGTAACTATGTATTTCACTAGTATTATATCTATTAAATGTCTTATACAGAAAAATTTTAAAAACAATATAATACATTAATTATAATTTTAAATTTTCTATATAAATCATGTACAAGAGAAAATATTTGTCATAGATCATTTGCCAAAATGATGGCATCAACAACAATAATAATGTAGAAGCGGAAAATATGATGCTAAGTGGCTCACATGGTAATGGTATCCTTAGAGGGAACTAAATTTAAAATATTGAAACATTCCAAAATAAGAAACATCGTTTTCCATTGACATTAAATATAGAAGCACCTTTCATTTTCATGGGAGAACAAAGATGGAGACACAATTAGGTTAGCTAGGTGTTCTCTATATATTAAGCATTAACCTAACCTAACCAAAATACGGTATCGGTTTCCCAACTTCATTCATCCAAAGTTTGTTTAGGTGAGGAATCTCTCTATTTTTTTTTATTTATTTTAATAAATAGATGACGTATCTTTCTATGCCTAATTCCTAACACTATCTATTATATTTTCTTTTCTATTTGGCGTCTCTTTGGTTGTGAATGTAAATCCAAGAAGGGAAATGTTGTAAGATAAAAAAGTGAAACCTAACACAAAATATGACAGCTTGGAATCAGCTATTTATTTATTTTTTTATCTTCACTCTCATATTTTTTATTAAATGTAGAGATGAATTTTTAATCAACTTCTAATTAATTAATTTACAATTCATCATTATTGTGTTTTTTCAAATATTTATTTCATACTAAATAAGATCACTCATCCAATAAATAAGTACTCATACAAATCACATGAATTGATATTTTTTGTCGTGCATAGATAATTTGGTTGGTGAGCTCAAAGACATCAAATGAGTTATAAGAAAGAGTTATTGGGTTCAAACTCAAAAAAATTAACATAACTAATAATTTATTAACATTTATTTGTATAAAAATTAGGAGTGTTATTTTTGTTTATTTTATGCATATTAAAAATAATAACTATAAATAAAAGAAAAAGAATGGTAATTTTAGTACATTATCTCATTAAGGATGGATGAATTTTTTCACTATCATAAATATACATAAACATTTAGTGAAATATATATTTTGACAATAATATACATATGATTTATTAAAGGATTTAATTTGTATATTTTGACAGTCTAAATTTTTTTGTACGCATGCATCCAATTGAATCACTTCATATTGATTGGATGCATGTGTAAAAACGTTTTACACTATCAGTGCATATTATTTAATTACTACATGTTCGATCTTGATTCAACCTTGATCGAACTTTTGAACATTAAACCTCGATCAAACATTAAATGTGACACCCTAAACCCCAAAATAATATATATTAATTTATAATAGAATTTTTAATTTTAATTCGCAGCGGATAAAACAAATATGTTTTCAAGGAAATAAAAACTTTTATAATTAATTTGAGATATCACATTCCTCAAATTTAAAATGAACACTTTAATTTTTTTTCTCTTATAAAATAGTGCAATCTCCATAAACTTTGATTTAACTAGAATTTCTTAATTTAATTCCAAAAATTTACTAGTTATAAGGTTTCATACAAAAAGTTATTTCTAATTAAACAAATAAAAATACAACTTATGACTCTCATTCCCGATATCACCTATCAGAGCGGGGTTCTCCCAAACTTGAACTTCAAGACTCATTAACCTGTAATAACTGCGATTTCGCAAATGTAGGGCTAAGCCAGTCAAACACAAACAACGAAGGAGGTGAGTTTTGAAATCATGTTAATAGTATAATATAAGTAAGGAGAACACGCAATTAATCATAAATAAACCGTATCATTAGACAAACATTCTTCAAGGAAAAACATAACATTATAAAGTTAAAACCACTAAGGGAAAATCAATACATTTCACTATAACATCAAATCATCTAAGAAGAATTATTATCGCACACGACACATATTAATTACAACAAAACAATCACAAGAAAAGGCAATGCTAAGCATGAGCTTAGACTCTACTTCACAATGTGGTACCATTCTAACTCTGAAGTACTTGGTTAGGAGGCTTGATGCCACCATCCCGGTGGACAGACAATTCAAATTGGCCATGTCGTCATAGATCCCCTCAACTCAACCCGAGACACATATACGCGACAGTCGAGGTAAACGTGTGTTGCATGGTAGCTCCCGACATTTGAAGTGCTACCTCCAAGTCACATAGGAATTCCCCACCCGAATACCTCCAAGGTCTAACAATCTTGCCTTAAGGCTCAATAGTAGACCGCCACGATCAGGCTCAATACAATTGTACTTCCCCGGAATCACTAGGCTTGTCAGGCCCTACCTATATGATGACAAAATAATATCCACTTCACAAATTCTCAATATTATTTTCTCCCCTCGTTGGCCTATGATACTCCATTAAGACCGTCATCTCAAACACAAATTGGCATCACAATTATTTCATCAGGGGTTACTTCAATATTTTCATCACAAATTCATAACATCACTATTATAAATCACACATCATCATCATTACATAAACTCATCACAAATTTAGAGCATCACTACCATCAATCGTACCTCATCACATAAACTTATCAAAAGTTTATAAAATCACAATTATTATTCATACATCATCATCATCACATAAAATTTTCACAACACATCCATCTTTTATTATCAGATCACATAAACTCATCTAATCAAACATATACATAAAATTAATTCGACACTCAATATTACAATAACATCAAATACCACACATTTAAAGAAATTAAATCAATCAACACCTTACAAATATTTCTATTCTATATTTTAATCTCACAATTTCCATATTTGCACATTAATTCATTTATCCATCAAAAAGGATATTGCTGTAAGTAGCGAGCCCCGAATGAATCGTTGGGAAATACGGTTTTCCCATTCATCTCACAATATATTATACTCATGAATTCAAACGCTCTCTCACCCCTTACCTTATTTAGACGCTTTCTCAAACACAGAAATCAATGGAAGATTTAAACAGCAACTGTAGATCGACAACGTACAACGAGTGAATCCGAATAATGGCGAGTTCACAAAATCGTTGAGACGTGACTGATAAATTATGCGGAGCATAAAAATAAATGTTAAATAATTAATAATAATTTTAGGAACAAAAATGGAGTCAAAACGACGAGAAAAAACTACATAAGAGGTTTCACCGACTCGTCGGACTCGTCGGAGCGCCATAAGGGTCTGACGTCAACTTCACCGAAAAATATAAATGAGTAGTGCTTTTTGAAAGTTTTGACGAGAGAAATCCAAAAACGATGCCAATTTTTTGAGACGACAAATGTGGTGATCGGAATCGGCCAAAAATAGCTCGCCCAAGGAAAAAAACACAGTTTTTAAAAATGTAGTGGATCAAACTTGTAGTTATTTGAAACAAAAAAATGAGTTATGGCAAATTTGAGAAAATTTGTGGTTATGTGAAAAATTTTGAGAAAAATAATTTAAGACGTTTCGAATAATTGTTAGTGAATTCATGAAAAATTGAAGGATGTTGATTTCTAAAAATATGTTTTTATATGTTGAAAGTGTGTATTGTGAATAATAATACTATTAGCCCTTACTCGTTTTAAACTCTTTTAGTAAATATACTCTAAGGGGATTAGAAGTAATAAATGGTTTGTAAGGTAGTTAAAGTCTCAGGGACTAATTTGACAAAGTCAAACACTATTTGATTGAAGGTGTGGGCACGAGCAAGATTTTCGTTATGTTTGATTGTGGTAACGATATTTGTTGAAAAAGCTATAATTGAGGTAAGGGCTCTTTCCAAATATTTAGTTTGCACATAGGGACCTTATATGTGTAATTCATGTGTGAATATGTGATAGTTAATATTGACGTAATTATGCATTCATGATTGGTAATATGGGTTGCTACATGTTATGACTTTTATTGATGAGAATATGTCTTGATTATGCTCTGTGAAAAATATGAAAAATTATTAGTGTGTAATGAGTATTAAAAGGGGAGTCTTTTAATAGCTACATTTACATAATGATTGTTGTGAAAGAGTCAGAGTATGCTCATACATTTCATAGTTAGTGGTGACCGCGATGGGCCACGGGATGGTTCCATGAGTTGATTGGTCCATCTTATCCTTACGAGGATTTTTTTGCCGTGTAGGTCTGTGATAGACTGCACTCTAGTAAATTGTGTTGATCTGTGATCGGTGGCACCTCGGTAATTAGTACTGGTCTATGATAGACGGTACATTTATGATTTACACCCCTCGAGGAGGGTTTCGAAATTCTAGAATGCATATAAGCATTGCATTAGGGTGTTTGGCACGAGAGTCATGTTTGTTATAGTATGATATTTATATATACATACTCTGTTATTGTTTGTTATCATGACGTAATTGCTAAGTGTTATTGCTTGTCTTTATGACATAATTGTTAAATGTTATTTGTTAATTTCGGTTGGTGACTCTTTACATTATTGTGGAAATTGGGCTTTGCCCTCATATGATACCCGAGTTCGTTCCACCGACTGTTACCTTGACGACAGAAACGTCGTTAGACTTCCCTGACCGACATTAGCCGACTGCTTGGGTATACGATCCCATCTCAAGCAAGGATACATATACGGGGAGCATGGTGAGGACAAGTAGGAGAGTTGGGGCAGTATATCTCGTGGAGCTCACTCACGAGAGGATTGACTATCCGGTACCCTCAGAGTTGGTGCTCGGGGTGAATGGAGCATGGGAAGATGCAGAGAATGCCTCAGTTAGAGTTGAGACGGAGGCAACCATAGGAGCTGGGGATAAGTGGTTAGACCGGGGACTGGCGAGAAGGATAAGGGGTCGATGCCATCGGGAGGAGATATTGTAGGATCGTCTATGCTGGTCGGGGACCAAGGTTTTGTTGATGGATTGCGTATACCTTGGATGGTGCCACCCTAGGTCGAGTCAGAGCTTTCACTTCCGATGAATGATCCTCTACAGACTATCACTGAGGAAGCGAGCTGTTCTGAGATTCCAGCGCCGCCGAAGCCACCTATCTCGTGGGTGGACCTGATTTCTGAGGAGACTGATCCCTCTATGGCTGATGAGGAGGAGAAAGTTATTTCGAGGAGAAATACTGCGTCAGAAGGAACTTGTGCAGTGTGTGGAGGTCATCCTTGTTACTATAGTTGTTAGTGGATTATCATATTAGTTTTTATTTTGGGATGACTGTATTTATGACATATCTTGACAGTTGACTTTTGTTTGGTGGGTCCATGTTCCATTTTTTGACGTGATCATGGTGGGGATAACATTCTTGGAGCAGTATTTCTGTGCAAGTGTCTGCCGAGAATACCCCAGGGGTATGAGCGATGTCTAATAGGTCTCATAGTCTCAGTGTATTTTTTATTTGTATACTTTGAATTATTGTCCCAAAAACTATTTTAGCTTGTTTGTATATATGACCTAATTATTTATAACTCGTGTTGTTTTGTGTTACGACGTATTATTTTATTAAGTTGTTTAAAAAAAAATGCACTCGCGCTGTTAAAATTCGGGGTGTTACAATGTGGTATCAGAGCTTTGGTTAGATTGTAGGTCGACCTGTAGGTTGGGAGTCGTTATCTGATCATGCGTCGGGGTAGGTTGTTAGAGTTGTCAGGTCTTATGTAGTTGTTATGTGCTGATATAGTCGAAAGTTATCTTTTGGAATTCTTCTAAGTGGTGTTAAGATTTCTACTTGTTGTTGGTTTTGTAGGAAACAATGCCTCCAAGAAGGAACAACACTGCAAGAGGCGATGTCAATCGGGACGATCAAATGGATGAAGCAATGAATAACAGACAGCTGCAAAGACTGTACGGGACCTGGAGAAAAGGGAAAGAGAGATTCCTGCTGCTGATAAAAGGGATTGGGAGATTTCTGCCGTTACAATACTCCAAAGTTTAAAGGTGATAAGAGTCCAGAAAAAGCTGATCAGTGGATTCAAGAAGTGGAAAAGATCTTCGAAATGATTAATTTTCAGGCAGGGGTGAAGGTTAACTATGCTAAGTATCTGCTACTAGGGGATGCTAAATATTGGTGGAGAAGTATAAGGCTTTTGATGGGATCGACTCATGAGGAGGTGAACTGGGAGTCGTTCAAAAGGAAGTTTTTAGACAAATACTTCCCGATGAGTACCACGACTAAGTTGGGCGATGATTTTCTTAAACTCTATCAGGGAAATATGACAATGGGTGAGTATGGTGCTAAGTTTGAGTCATTTTCAAGGCATTTTAGGTTTTTTGTGAAGAGATTGATGAACAATTTATGTGTCACAGTTTCTAAAATGGACTGAAGTATGAGATTCAAGACTTTGTCCTGCTATTAGGAATTTAGCGTTTCCAAGTCTTAGTGGAGAAATGTAGAGAAGTTGAGGACATGAAGAACAAGACGGCCAACCGTGGAGGGAACTTTAGTTCAAGGGGGCCTAGTTGGGTGAACAATCAGAACAACAAAGGAAAGCAAGTTGTTAATCCCTATAACCGACCACATAACAACAATAAGGGTCAGAATCGCCTAGTGAACCCGAACTTTGGAAGACAATTGGGACAAGTGATTCGTTGTTTCCGATGTGGGAAAGAGAGACATTATGCCAATGCTTGTACCTCTAAAAGTCTTCTTTGCTACAATTGTCAGAAGTCAGGGCACTTTGCAAGGGATTGCAAGGCTCCAAAGGTGGAACCAACAATGAATGCAACTAGGGCTACTCTAAGACTTTTGATTTGGTTGTTTCCACACCTGCTAAGACTTTAACCGTAAATACTGCATGTTTATACTATCAAGTAACTATTCATAATAGTGATTTCTTGATTAATTTGATTTGTTTGCCCCTACAATCCGTCGAGATCATTCTCAGTATGGATTGGATGTCATATAATTATGTAATCTTGGATTGTGCTCACAAATTGGTTCTTTTCCCCGAGCCAGGAGTCGTTCGATATCTAGTTGCTAACAAACTCGGAGTGTCGTTGAGAGAAGGAACTCAAGAGTTTTTATCATTAGCTAACGTGGATGGAAAGATAAATGTGAGCATACAAGACGTAGTGATTGTCAAGGAGTACCCAAACGTATTTCCAACAAAAATTCCAGGATTACCACCAGTAAGAGAGGTGGAGTTCTTGATTGATCTACACCCAGGAACCGGACCTATTTCGATTGCGCCTTATCGAATGTCGCCATTCGAATTAAATGAGCTCAAAGGCCAAATTGAAGATTTGTTGGAGAAAGAATTTATTAGACCAAGTGTGTCACCATGGGGAGCTCCTGTATTGTTAGTTAGGAAGAAGGACGAAAGCTCGCGCTTATGTGTGGATTATATGCAACTTAATAAGGCAATTATTAAGACAATTGAAGACTCATGAAAGAAACTATCCCACTCATGATTTGGAGCCTACTGTTGTAGTCTTTGCATTAAAGATCTGGAGGCACTACTTATATGGATGCACGTTCACAATGTTCAATGACCATAAGAGTTTAAAATATTTGTTTGATCAGAAGGAATTCATCATGCGTCAGAAAAGATGGATGGAGACTCTCAAGGATTTTGATTTCACATTGCAGTACCACCCTGAGAAGGCTAATGTGGTGACTGATGCGTTGAGTAGAAGGAGTGTGCTAGTGTCTTCAGCAGTAATGGCTGGACAACAAGAGTTGTGGGAAGCATTTAGAGACCTACACTTAGACGTAGAGTTTGCACCGGGGATTTTAAAATTTGGAATGATTAAAATTTTGAGTGGTCTATTTGAAGACATTGTGAATTTTCAAGATGACGCATTAATCTAAGAGAACAGGGACCTAATAGTGCAAGGGAAGACAACTGAGTTTAAGATTGGACCAGATAATATTTTGAGATGTAATGGGAGGATTTGTGTACCAGCAGTTGTAGATCTAGGAAAACAATTTTAGAAGAGGCTCATAAGAGCAAATTGAGTATCCATCCCGGAGCAAAAAAGATGTATCAGGACTTGAGACATAATTATTGGTGGCCAATAATGAAGAGGCATGTAATGGAGTATGTATTAACTTGTTTAACTTGTCAGAAAGCGAAAGTGGAACATTAGCGGCCTGCCGACATGTTACAACCCTTAGACATACCTGAACGGAAGTGGGACATCATTTCCATGGACTTTATAACTGGATTGCCAAAAAAAGGGAGAAAGAATGAGTCTATTTGGGTGATAATGGATCAATTAACTACATCTGCACACTTTTTACCAATAAAAACCATCTATAAGGTAGATAAGCTAACAAAGATCTACCTCCGAGATTGTGAGATTACACGGAATATCGTCGAGTATCGTATCAAACTGTGACCCGAAATTCACGTCGCACTTTTGGGGATCGTTGCATGAAACATTGGGAACAAAACTAAGATTGAGTTCAACATATCATTCGCAAACGGACGGACAGACTGAGAGAACGAATCAGTCCTTGGAAGATTTATTAAGAGCATGTGTATTAGATGATAGAGGAACCTGAGATGATGTACTGCCATTGATTGAGTTTACCTACAACAATAGTTTCCATGCAAGTATTGGAATGGCACCATATAAGGCTCTGTATGGACGCAAGTGCCAGACGCCCTTGTGCTGGTATAATGAAAGTATGATTGTAGGACCTGAGATGGTGTAACAGACTACAGAGAAGTTCAAAAAGATAAAAGAGAAAATGAAGATTTCATAAGACCGTTAGAGGAGTTATGCGAACAAGCGTCGCAGACCTTTAGAATTCGAGCAGAGTGACCATGTGTTTCTGAGAGTCACACCTACAACAAGAGTTGGCAGAGCCATAAAATCAAGCAAATTAACCCTGAAATTTATTGGACCATACCAAATTATTGCAAGAACTGGACCTGGGGCCTATCGAATTGCGTTACCTCCGATACTGTCTAATATTCATGACGTTTTTCACGTGTCGCAATTAAGGAAATACATTTCGGATCCGTCGCATGTGATCGAACCATACACAATTCAACTAAAGCATAACTTGTCATTTAAAGTACTATCTGTACGAATTGAGGACATGAAGATTAAGCCGTTAAGGAACAAGGAAATTTCGTTGGTCAAAGTGATTTGGAACCCAACTACTAGAGATGCGACTTGGGAACTGGAGAGTAAGATGAGGGAACAACACCCTGATTTGTTTATCGACGCATAGTTTTGAGGACGAAACTAATTTTAGGGGGGGTAGTAATGTAAGAACTTGAATTTTCTAAACTCTAATTCATGCAATTTTATTGTTTTTATTGGAGGTCATCCTTGTTACTGTAGTTGTTAGTGGATGATCAGATTAGTGTTTGTAGTATAGAGCCTTAGTGTATTTCTTTTGGTGGTTGTACTTATTTTGTTTTGGGATGACTGTATCTATGACATACCTTGACAGTTGACTTTTTTTGGTTGGTCCATGTTCCATTTTTTGACGTGATCATGAGGGAGAAAGCATTCTTGGAGCAGTACTTTTGTGCAGGTGTCTGCCGAGAATACTTCAGAGGTATGTGTGATGTCTGATAGATCTCAAAGCCCCGGTGTATTTTCTATTTGTATACTTTGAATTATTGTCCCAAAAACTATTTTAGCTTGTTTGTATATATGACGTAATTATTTATGACTGTTGTTGTTTAGTGTTATGACATATTATTTTATTAAGTTGTTTTTTTTAAAAAAAAAATGCACTCACACTGTTAAAAATCGGGGTGTTACATAGCGATCTCTCGTAATTTACCTTTAAGTGCAACAATTTAGCCAGGTACATCAAGTTCATCAAACTTTTTCACTATGACATATATTTCATGTTTCACAGATAACTCTGAGTGGGATCATACTATACCTGACTATTTCACGTCCAAAAGGTAGACCATATGTTGTCCTAATAGTGCAACGACATTCAGTCTTATTAATACCTACATACTACACGTGATCATACTCAATCGCAATGTAATGTATTGCATTTTTAGACACAACACCACACAAATAGGCGTACAATATGTTGTTATGTTGATACACCTTTCAAATGATGCTGTTATCTCATCGTGTTGTAATATAATCATGCTAGAACTAGTTTCCCAAACATTGCATATGTCACACGTACTGTCTTGTAATATCCTTTTCAAACTTCAATGCGCCAACTCAACCATTTGTGTTGTCGTGTTCACAAAGTATATAACTTTATTTGTCCATGCGTCAACAAATCTTTCCTTGTAAGGAATTAACCATTGCTCGTATACATAATCATAAAAAATAGAACTTTTACTACAAATTCCTTCAAACATAGCCAACTTCATGTAATACAAAGCCTCATCATAATTGTAAACAAGAGCCTCCGATGCCTCCATTATGTGCACCTGTTTCTTTTTTGGAAACACAATTATATTGCACTTGGCTTTGACATTCTTGCATACATGAAACATGCACAATAAATTGACTGCTTTTTGAAAAACATATTGAACGGTAGTCATCAAAGTAAGGTCTCTATCAGTAACGATGACTTGAACTTCACCACTTGTAATTTGTTCTTTCAACATTTGTAGTGCCCACGCGAAGTTATCAACACACTCAGACTGTAGGTATGCAAATCCCGAACATTGCATATGTTACACGTACTGTCTTGTAATATCCTTTTCAAACTTCAATGCGCCAACTCAATCCTTTGTGTTATCGTGTTCACAAAGTACATAACTTTATTTGTCCACACGTCAACAAATCTTTCCTTGTAAAGAATCAACCATTGCTCGTATACATAATCATAAAAAATAGAACTGTTACTACAAATTCCTTCAAAATTTGCCAACTTCATGTAATACTAAGCCTCATCATAATTGTAAACAAGAGCCCCCCATGCCTCCATTATGTGCACCTGCTTCTTTTTTGGAAACACAGTTATATTGCACTTGGCTTTGACATTCTTGCATACATGAAACATGCACAATAAATTGACTGCTTTTTGAAAAACATATTGAACGGTAGTCATCAAAGCAAGGTCTCTATCAGTAACGATGACTTGAACTTCACCACTTGTAATTTGTTCTTTCAACATTTGTAGTGCCCACGCGAAGTTATCAACACACTCAGACTGTAGGTATGCAAATCCCACACAAAATGTCATTTCAGGAAAAGTAACACTAATAACCTCAAGTAATGACATTCGATACCTGCAAGTCTTATATGTGCTATCTATAATCAATACTATGTGAAAATTATTTACAAGAGTGATAACACCTGGATGGGCCCATAATATGTCCCTCAACCCATTTGAACCCTCTACCTTCATATATCGATACATGTATTTGTCGCGTTCCATCAATGTCATTAGATGTTGCATTTCCATTCTATTACCTCTATGTGATGAACGATATGCTTGACGTGCATTGTAAACTTGTTTGATTGTTGTTAAACTTTCAACATTATGATCCTTTAATGTCATCAATATGTTTCTTGGTTTAATCATATTCTTCGTCATATCACAAAGTACATTTTTCTCTTCATGAGACAATCGGCCTAAGAAAGAATGACCAGTCAGTTTTTTGGCCAATTTGTGGCTATGGAGACCACATGCTACATGCAGATATCCCTCACCAACAATTGATGGTGTTCCTTTCAATATAAATGGACATTCACATTTTTTAGTCCAGGTACTCCTCATAGGTTTAGGATTCTTCCAAGAATTAATTTTTATCTTTGTTCTTGGTTGTGTTGTCGTAGTTTTAGATATAAAAATGACAACGAAAATTTCATTTTCTCTTCCAACATTTCTAGCCCATCTCAATAAATCATCTGGCGTATCAAACATCATGCCGGTGGTAAACACATCAATCAAATCCACCGTAACAGGTTCACAACCGTCATTCATAGCGTCTTCAATTTCGGGTTCAATACCATCATTCATTGCGTCAAAATCAGGTTCCAAACCATCATTCATTTCGCTAAAATCACGTTCCAAACCATCATGGATTTTGTCAAAATCAAGGGTCAAACCATCATACATTTCGTCACTATTGTCTCCCCCTTGGTCCATTTATCTACATCCAATAAGAACATATCAAAATTTCAGAAATATGTGAACTGAACTGAGATCACGTACGTGTACGTGAATTGAATTCACAAACACCTATGTGAACTCAATACATGAACGCCTAACGTGAACTCAATTCACGTACGTCTCACTTACTTAACTTAGATCACTTATACGTGAATTGAATTCACGCACGTCTACGTGATATGAATTCACGCAACCTACGTGAATTAAGTTCACGTAGGTGTACGTGAACTGTATTCACGTAGTGTCTGTGAATTATTAAACTTCATTGAATATGCAAACTTAAATCACGTATCCTTACGTGAACTGGATTCACGTACTGCCTATGATTTCTTAAATTTAATAACGTACGTGAATTTAGTTCACGTAAGGATACGTGATTTAAATTTGCGTACGATGAATTATTTACAACGTATGTGAACTGAGTTCACGTAAAATCCCCAGAATTTGAAGAAAAAAAGGAACTCAAACGCAAATCAATAAAAATACCATGTTGGTGACTTTAACCACAATATGAACAGGAGACTTATGGGGTGTAAGTTATGAGTGAGTGATGTGAGTTTTGAATGATTATAAGTTATGATGGGTGAGTTATGAGGTTAAAGATTGTGATTAAGAGACAAATGAAGTTTAAAGAATGATATAAATAAGCAAGGGTATTTTAAGTATTTCGTTTATATAAAAAAATTGAGGGGCGTGGGTAGCAAAAAGGGGATGTGGGTAGCAAAAAATTTGTTTCTGGTCATATATTGGTTGTAATGTTGCATTTCTTATTAATAGACTTGCTTCTCCTGTTATTCGAAATAAAGCTCTTTTTGAATTTTTATACAAACAATCTCCTACTTTCAATGATTTGAAAGTCTTTGGTTATTCATCATTTGCTTCAACTATTTTAAGACACATAAGTAAGTTAGACCCTCGAGCCACCAAATGCATTTTTCTTGGATATAAGACTGACACAAAGGGCTTCATTTTGTTTGATTTACACACTAGAGGTACCTTTATTTCTTGCAATGCTGTATTTTATAAGTAAGTATTTCCTTATATCCATACCACAAATGTTTCTAGTGATGTTAACATTTTTCATGTTGATGATTTACCTTATATCCATTCCACAATTTTATTGCTTGATTTTCTTTTGCATCATGAAAATTTTGATTTACCTCGTAGTGATGTATGCTCATGATAACATTGCCACTAATAATTTTGTTCCACCTACTGAACAACAAATTAGAAAATCAACTAGGCCTACTCACAGACCTGCATACTTAAATGATTATGTATGCAATGCATATCATGTTCATAATTCTCCTCCATATTCCATTTCCAATTTTTTTCATATAAATATATTTCTCCTGCACATTTTGGTTTTATTTCTACAATTGCTTCCACTTTCGAACCATCTACATACAAATAGGCAATTCATCATCAACATTGGGAGGCATAAGGCTGAATTCGTTGCTACGAGCTACACTCAAATTGAAGGTATAGATTTTTTTAACACATTTTCTGCTGATGCAAAGTTGACCACCGTAAGATTACTTCTTGTCTTAACTTTCTCCTTAAATTTACACTTGCATCAATTAGACGTAAACAATGCTTTTTTTACCCGGTGATTTAGATGAAGAAGTATTTATGGAATTACTCTCTGGGGTTACCTCTTCTCATCCTAATCAAGTTTGCAAGCTTTTAAAATCAATTTATGGTTTAAAACAATCTAGTCCGCAATGGTTTCCAAACTAACTAATATTCTGTTATCAAAAGATTTTAGACAATCTCATTTAGATCATTCTTTGTTTTTTAAGCATAATTCATCAATTCTGTGTTATCATTGTTAACAAAAATATATAGCAAATTATGAGTAGAAGAAATACTTCAATCGAATTATATTAGAATAATTCATTATACAAGCAAATATAGCCAACACCCCAAATCTACATTCTAAAGATACAAACAGATGATTAACAAAAAGGACTTATAAACAGAGCACTTTAAAGAAGTAAGATATCTTAATGCAATTATCGTTCTCTGAGATAGCTCCAAGGTCCTGTTCCTGTTCCCATCCTGCATGTGCATTTATAATACATATAACTCAACTTCAAAATATAAAATTTATAAATTAATTAAAGCATTCGAAATGAATTACACCAATCAATTATGCTTAATTTGTTTTATTTATTTATTTAAATAATGAAAATTAGGTAGGTATTTAAACTTAAAATTTTATTTATTATGACGCAGATGAACAATTTGTTGCCTGTGTAAATTTTTTTACACCATTAGTACATGAAAATTAAACTCTAAAACTTATAAAAGAAGTTTTTTTCTTTTTGGTTGTTACATATTAAAGTTGTTTTTGTATTTGGTGTCATGCATTTCCTCGCTCGTCTTAAATGCTACTATGTAAATTAAGGTTCTAATACTAAAAAGGGAATGAAGGAGAAAAATTATCTAATATTAAAACGTGCTTTTCTTTATTGATCGATCCCTATCACGAAACTATACAATGTTTATATAAGTTGATGCATACACACAATAATGTAACTGCTAACTGCACAATAATAGTATTACCAAATAAAATATACATAAAAGATTCCCTTTTAAAATAAACTAGAAAAGTAATTATTATCTTAGCCTCGAAGATCCTATCGTATGTGCACATGTTTGGATTCATGGTAGACTCATCATACTCGTATTCCAGAAGGGGAATGATGACGAAGAAGAATGATTGAAGGAGGAAAAATGAGGTTATAGCGATTTAATAAAGCAAACTTAATGCACAATTATTTCAAAAAAATTTGGTCTTAGTCCCTATGCAATAGTGAGGACTACACATAGATTTGTTACATATATGCAGTTGACGTCCACGTCATACCCTCTAACATAATATCTTAATGGTATGACATCATACAATTCATCGATGTTTTTTTTGTCTATTTGCAAATTGTAACAATTAATATAAAAAATGAAAACAAATACGGAGGGTTTGAATTTTGAAGTAAATGTGACTGAGTCTTGATTTTTAATATTTACATACTCATATTTATCCCTAAATCTCTAAGATCCGTGTAATATATAGAAAAAGGAAAAAATTACCTCCATACACCAGCCAACATGCGAAGAGTCATATAAATGGATAATGCAATCCATATCCCAATGAAATGTTTGGTCCTATAGAAAAAGAATTCTACAGCAACACTTACCAATGACACCGTTACCTGAATAAAAGTACAGAAGACAAAAATTACTAAATATTAATCAATTTCATTAATTAAATATGACATTTATATTCTATATGAATTAGAAAACAGTGGCATCCAAATTCAATTACCAAGGAATATGAGGCATATGCAAAATCAGAAGCTCCATAGTTCACACCATCAAATACAAATGCTAATGTATTGATCGGTTGAGTAACAGCTACAAACTGGTGAGTAATTTTAATAAATTAGATCATAGTGACACATAAAACATTACATTTTTTTATAGCAAAGTAATTATAAGTTATAACTATAAGGGATACTCCAATTCATAAACCATTGTGGTTTTAATTGTCGATTTATAGTTCAAAGGATGGTGAATTTTTGTGTACCACTTTTATAAGTCGTTTATCGTAGATCAATATTTACAAATTATCAAAAATTCTAACAACAATCAACAATATTTTTTAAAAGGAATAACTCGTGACTCTTCTCATGTGTATGAATAAAACTGTGACATAATTTATGTCGTTTCAATACACGAGACATATTTTTTTTTATGAAACTTGTATCATTTACTATTGCAATCATAAAAATAAAAATCACCATTAACATTTAATTATAAGAAACGACGTTTGTAATCGTTAGAGTTTTAAACATTTTTTAAAATTGATCCATGATCCATACTAAAATTTATCTAAAAGAACGTACCGGGACTCCGATTCGGATGAATCGTATAACATGAGCGTTTTGGGAAAAAATTCCAGCTCCAAAGTATAAACCAAATCCAACAGCCAAAGAGAGCACCACCCCTAAAACAAAACCCATTTGTAGTGTCCTTGTTGCAACTGCTGTTGTCTTGTTATAATCTTTCTCAGCAAACGAACCAGCTAGGATTGCCTGTGTCAAAAACAGATTTGTATTATTATTATGGACTTAGTTTGTTATTATATCTTTATTTTGTCACTGTGGTACTATTTTGGACTTATTTTGGTACTTAGATAATTTTTTTTTTATGAAACAATGCTTATAGCAATTTATTTATGATAATATGTTGAATACAATTTATATAGATAGAAACATTAATAAAGACTTAAAAACTAACAAAAGATGTGGCTGCTCGGACAAAATTATGAGTTGCTTCATTAATTCGTTTCCTAATAAATTTAACACTACAGAGTTTGTAAAGTAAGTAGAAAACAAGCGTCTACAATCCTCAATAATAACGGTAAATTATGTAGCATTGCTGTTAGTACTATGGAAGAAATCGTCAACCCTTTTGAAATCGAGTTAAAATCTTATTGAAGATCATGCTCTCAATCCAAAGCGAGGAGGAGACCCATAGTTTCTCCAATGCCAATGGAACAAATAATAGTTAGATACTATGAATCCAGGTGATAATAGTATTAAATTGGTTAATAATAATGGATACTTTCATTATAATATTTATAGTTCATTATATTTTTCATAACTATAATCTATGAAGCATAGATATTGACACCAGATATAAAATTGATAATAATACATGATACTAGTAATAATAAAAAAAAAGTTGAATTAAATGAATGTAATCAATTGTATCATTGTATCATGTTGATGTTCAATATTGAAATGCGTCTTGGATCAAAAGTATGGATACCACATAAGTATAATAGAAACCATAACGCTAAAAGACAAAATATATTTTCAAAACAAAACTAATCTTAAATCTATGTTAAATTTTCCCAAAAATTAAGAAGAAGAAAAAAGTGTACCTGTACAGCTATAGCTAAACCATCTGCAAGAAGGGAGGATGCCAACCAAACTTGTAGGAGAGTTTGAAATGCAGCCATTGGAATTGGACCTAACCTTGCAGCCAATGATGCTGCTAAAGTCACACAGAATGTCACTGCAATCACCTTTGTCATCAATAGACCTCCTGTTGTTTAACCAAACGTAAATAATTCAAATTTTATTTCACATAATTCACAAAACATTTAATTTATGTTAAGCACCTTACCATTTCTAAGAAACCGAAAAATCTGCAAATCCTTAATTCTTGGAGGTAGGAGATACACCCTTTTCATTAATATGAAGAAGAGGGTGAATGCCATCGTGTACCTATAAATAAAAGGATCAACATTTTGTAAGATACACTTACTTCTTTACACGATCTTCTTTATTATTCTTACATAAAACAAAATTAACACTTACTGGGCGAGAACATGTGCAATGGCTGCTCCTCTTATCCCCATTTTTAATTTAAAAATAAATATTGGCCCCAATATCACATTCAATGAATATCCAGCAACTACATAAAATCAAATCAAAACAAATTAACAATATCATTTTTTATTCCTCATTCATTCTTCATCTCTGAAATAAAATTAAAATAGCAATAAATATTAGGAACAATAAAATATAAAATATTTCTCTCAATATATTATTCTTTTCCTCCTATAATTTGTGATCCATTTGTACAAATTTACTTTAAATTACACGAAAATAATAAATTAATTATTTAGTGTTTTTATATACTAAAATAATATTTTATCTTTTATTTTTTTTATCAAATTAATCATTTATATTTGTAAATATTTACACTATTTATCATAAAATCAAATTAGCTAACTTAGAAATCCTATGTAGCTTTTACGAACATAATATTCATGTAATCTAACAAGGGATATAAAATCATACGGATGACATATAAAGGAGTTGTTGTATCCTTGAATCCTCGAAAGATTCCTTGCATTGCCAAAGAGATAAGAACCGCAGGAGCACCAAATGATCTATATATCAAATATTTTATTGCGTGATTTTGCATTGGAGAATCCTACACAAAGTAGACAAAGATCAACTAAAGTTTAGGATATAATTTCTTCAATTCAACACTTTAAAAAATTATTAAATGAATCTCACTAATAATTTTATATTATTATATTTCAACAATATTTATTTATTTTAATATAATATATTATCTAAGTCTAAAAAAAATGAAGAGAGATAGTACTTCGTTAACCACTATTTTCTATTACATCCAAAAAAATTACTCTTCAATGAAAGTGTCTATTTAACTCATGGTAAATAGGTGAAGCATTTACTATTGTATATGCTCTTAGACATGCAGTTATAAACTCTACCATCTTAAATAAAAAATAAAATAAAAAACTAGTTCAAATTTTTTAAGAAATTTAGTTAAATATATTTAATCTTTTTAATCACATAAAAGTTAAAAAAGTAATATAAAAAAACAGACATAATCTGAAACATAGTTAATTAATAAACTCACATTTTTAACACCCATGACACGTAATAGAGGTTTGGCAGCAAATATAAGAATTGAAGCTTGAAGGAAGCCAAGAATTGAGCCAAAAAGTAGTGCTGTTGATGCTGAAGCAATGTGTCGCTTCTTCTTTTTCTTCTTCTTCACAACTATGTCCTTACTCTTATTATTAGCATCTGAAAAGTAATAAATGCATAATATTTCATTGCCTTCTAATTTAAAACCCCACGTCTTAAATTGAAGAGAATTAAAGGGTCTATGCACTGGCCCGGCCCAAAGAGGAACGTCTAGAGCATGAGCTTTACCATCTTCTAAACAAAGTCTAATTTTAGTAATCAAAACGGTTTACATTTAAACTTTTTATAGTTAGATAGTATAATGTGTAATATTTGACCCCTCCATACTAATCTCATATCAATGTCATCACAACGTGGACTAATTTTTCTATAAATTGAAATATTTCAGCGACTAATTTATCCATAATTAGTCACAAATTTATCTCTAAGATAACTAAATTTAATTACTAAATTTGTCTCTGGAAAGACGACGTTGATGTGAAATCAACATAGATAAACCATATATTCAATTACAGTGCTACATCAAAATATCTAATAAAAATTAATTTATACATCGACTATTTTGATTGATATTTTACAACGTCATGAATGTATTTGTCAATTCATAAAATCTATAGACTAATTAGAACGACATTTATAATTTCAGAGATCGATTTTCAAATTAAATCAAAAGCACAATTTTTTTTTTTTGGTAAAAAAAAGTGCAATCTTGTTTATCAATTAGACTCAGGTCTCCATTCTTGGGTCCAGTTTGCGAAATCTATTAAGCAGGCCGGCCAATTAAAAAAAAAAACAGTTTTTTGGTACAGGGACAACTAAAAAAAACAGTTTGAGTGTGACTAAGCAGCCTAGAAAAAACAAACAAAAGTTAAAAATGGTTTCGAACTTTAATTTTAAATTAAAATGTGCAAATTACATTAAATCAACTTTTTTTATAGACAAATATTAGTGGTTAGTTATTAGTTAAGGAGTGGGAAAAATTATTAGTGTCAAGCATTATATCCTAGATCTCGTTAATAAAATTCTTCAATGTCACAACTCTTACCATTTGACTACACCTTCTGAGACTTAAATAATATTTGTTATTAATTTAGATTATATGATAAATAATGCAATTACTATTTTTATTTTTTGTTTGTTGATATGTAGACGGACTAGTAAACAACACTTAAAATTCATTAACACAATTGCTATATTTCAAATTCTACTTAAAAAATGATGTTGAATATAATAATATTATCATTTTATCAATATTTAATTTTCCAAGACAATGCCTATGTGTATAGTGTAAAAAAATAAAAGAGAATGTAGAGAGAGAGAGAGTATACCAACTCCGTTTGTCTTATCATTGTTCCCAACATCATATTTTTTGTCATCATATTCTTTTGGAGCCTCATTAGTATTCTCTTTGAGTGTCCCTTTCTCTATGTCTTGATGCACATGATCCTCAGGCGTTACTTCACTATTCAACTTAGTCTTATTATTATTACTATCATTTTCAGCTGCTTTGATATTCATCCTTTCAATAGTTTCTTCTTCAGCTACAAATGAAGTTGTAACACTAACAAGGGGAAATACAGAAATTTTTGAAGCTTGGTTGAATAATGCAATTGAAACTCCTGCAGCAGCAAGTTCCACCGGTCCTAAACAAATTAACATAACAAAGTTACTAACTGATATATAAAATTGGTAAAGGAGTTGAGTGATAAAGGTGGTTTTGAGTTTGATTTCCACCTCTAGCATATCCTAACAAATTAATAATTTACATAAAGTTAGTTCCAAAAGCTATTAATCTTTTCATTCTAGAGACATTTCAAGCCTGGCTAATGGGTGACACTCCTATAGCCCTTGTTTGTTTAGGCCTCACTCAAATAAAAGTTTCACCCAACAACGGTGTTTAGAATAATTAATTTTAATAGTGTTATTTTCACTTATAAATAAATAGATGAACAATCACCTTTTACTTTAATTTCTATTTGAATTTTTTTTATCTAAAAAATACGTGCCATAACTACTTTCTATTTCTTTAATGCCTTGCAATCTTAGTAAGTAAACTAAGTCAATTTTACAGATCGACAAGTTTAAAAAAAAATTAAAAATAATAATTTAATTTGAAATCATTTAAAATATAAAATAGTTTATATTTGTATTAAAAAACATTTAACAATTTAGATATTTCTATATATATTTTAGAAACTAATATTATGATAGATGTAAATGGTGAGATTTGATTGTACATACAAATTAAATTGAAAATAAAAAGAATATGATAAAATATTGATTTAAAAGACATGGATTATTGATATAAACATGTTTTAGATTGACATCCAATAAAAATATATTATTTTATCACTTCACCTCACTTTTGTAAATGTATATAATTTAAAATTAATTATATAACATGAAAAATTAGTAGTTTTTAATTAAATATCAACATAAAACTAATTCACATCAACATTGTATACTCAATATAAAATAGTATAAATAGATTCATAATGCCTCCTTTCATAAGTTTTGACGATGGTTGGACCACAACCTATATATACTACTTTTTTGATTAACAACGCCTCCTTTCATAATTCACTTTAAGTTTTGACGATGGTTGGACCACAATCCTATATATAGTATTTTTTTTTTACAACAGTCAATGTTAATAATTAATAATATTAATATTAATATTAATATTTGGTTTAAGATTGAAAATTGAATTTGTAAGCTCGTTGTCGCTCATTACAGTGAAACATAACTATTAAACTGTGCTTGGGATAAAGACACTTTTTATCACTCTATAATGAACAATTTTGTTTATTATTTCTACGAATCAAAATTCAGGTTGTGTCATTATTGTGGCTCCCAATAATGTTTGTCAGGCCATACTGCCATAGTACATGTGATTTCCCTAAAAATATTCTTGGGCTAAAGTGATGTAGGAATCATAAGATGATTTTATATTTTAGATGGGTAAAAAATAAAGAGAATAATTTTTATCGTAAACTCATGTATAATTATAAACTTTTAGATTTGAATTTAAAATACGATATTCAACTTAACAATATTATCATTTAGTAAATTATATTAGAATTTAAAAAGTAACTAAAGAAAAAAAATTTATATACTAAACGAAACTTTACTCCTTTTATTAGGATAATTTTTTTTTAGATTTTAAATTCAAAAAAATTACTAGGTTGCTCGAAACCAAAATCTTATTTTAATTATCAATTATAAACTTATAAACCATTAATTTAGTCCATAAACTAATACTCTTCTACCAATTTAGTTTCTAAATTATTAAATTCAATTAAA
>JBBPBP010000004.1:52278218-52320411 GCA_037974735.1 Cicer chorassanicum
CAACTAAACTTTAGATTAATAGAGTCTATTTATAATAAAATCAGAGGATATAAAAAAAAAAAAAGCAATCGAGCAAGTGAGAGTATATTTTCACCGTAAGAAATACTTTGTTTATAAGAATTACTAGGATATGTGGTAGAGAATCTAAAGATGGATACGAGTAAGCATTGCATTTGTCTTTTGTTGTAGTTAAAACCTCCCTTAGTTATAGCAAAAGAAAATTGCAAACATTAAGGAAAAAAGCAGGCATAAAAAAAAAGAGGCAAAAACGTTGAAAGAAGGGTTGGCATGGCATGAGGAAGAATGTGACAAAAAGGAAGTACCTCCCTCAGTTCCCACTTGATAACAACATATTAGAAACTTCTAACCATGTTAAAACAAATAAACATGTATATTACATTACAATTTACACCTACTCTTATTATTTATTATTATTACTTACTTTACGTACCATGATATAGGGCACGCAAATATAGCAGTCCTTTATTACGTAGAACGGAATATAGTCACACACAAAATCAGGACTCTACGTAAGAGCCGGCAGCATAAATTTATATGAATGCCACTTTATTATTGTAATTTCTAACATGATACGTGCGGACATAATTCTAAAATGTGATTGATGCATTTGTAAAGAAAATTATATTGATGGTGTATATAAATTAAGTGTTATTTATATTTAAAGTTTAATTAAAATTTTGCCTCTATTTTCTTTCACTCATTTTGATTCAAGCATTAGATTTATTCAATTTTAGCTTCTATTTCAAAAACTTTTTGTATGAAGTGTGTTATTTTTCGATTTTTAGTCTAAGAACTATAAATAAAAGCAAGATAGATGTTTAAATTAAATAAAATGTATGTTGTGACTAATTGAAAGATCGTAATTTTATATATTAACTTAACCCTAAATTGTGTAACTAAATAAGTAAGATAAAAAACATAAAATTTAAATTGAAGTTGTTTCATAAATACAACAACTGAATTATATTTATAATATATTAATTTCATATTTAGTATTAATTATGTCCAAAATATTTTTTTTAACTCCCTAATTAATTGTTCTTGAACATAACAAGAATGCCCGTGCTTAAAACACTTGTTTATTGAAATTTGAATTGGACATAAAGTATACATTATATTATATAAGTTATATATGATCGTGCTGTAAATTAATTTAAATCAAATACATATTATTAATAATATTAGTACAGTTTCATCTAATAGTAGTAATAAATATAGTTATTACTATATCATTATTATGAGGTAAGTAAAAGCATTCTTTATTTTGATGGATTCATGCTTTCTGCTGGTCTCTCTGTATATACATACATGTTAAAAAATAACAAAACTTTGGCAGGGTTAGGGCCCCACAGGAAGTAACGTGCCTCTGTTTATAATAAACAATTAAATTTAGCTCGATTGAATTTTGGATATATCAAAATTTAAAGAACGTTGAGACATATACTTACATATTATTTATTAAAGAGATTTTTACTTTTAAGTTAGAGTATTTTATTGACTTGACATAAGATTATTAAGGTGGAATATCCATGTGGATTTATAATATATGTTTTATGCCACACTAATAAAATATTTTTGTCAAATCACTACTTTTGAATTCAAAAATTTAAGTGTGAAATCAAAAAACTAGATGTTAAAACTAATTTTGTTATGGATTGAAAATAGAAGGATCACAATTATAATTAAATATATTATTTATATTTAGAGCTTTCATTATATCTTTCATATTTTAGCATAATTATTTAATGAATTTTAATAAAGATTAAATTAATTTATTGTATAAATTTTAAACTGCACAATTTTTATTGGTTAAACTTTAATGAATATTCACACGAAACACAGCACATGTAATTTATGTAATGCATATATTTACATAAAATAAAAATGTAACATATATATTCGAAAAGAGAACGAATGATAAATTTGTTTTTTGGGGAAAACACAGACGATATAGATGAGAGCTTATGCTAAAATGTTTGAAAAGGAGCTTGTAAAGTATGAGTCATTGTCACAATAGTGATTTTAAAATTGAAGTTATTAAAAGAAAATTAAAGTGGTAGAATAAGGAGGTCTTCGGTGTGATCGATTTGAATATAAATAATATTGTTCAATCTATTAATGAACTTGATGTCTTGATCGATTGGAGGAAATTTCTTTCAGAGATGAAATAAAGATTATTGAAACAAAAATCAAGGCTACACTAGGTTTTTTTTTCTTTCTGTATGTATATATTTTTTTAAAAAGAAACTCTCTACTATATTTTATTTAAAATTTATACATTATTTTTAAAAAAAAAAGAGGATATATATGAAAAAAAATGTTATGGTGGATATATGAAGGAGATGCAAATACAACACTATTTGATGCAAGTCTAAAATTTAGAAGACAAAAGAATTAGACTTGCTTGATTGAATTTTACTTTTTAGTTTTTGAAAATAATTTTAAAAATTAATTTTAAGAGAAAAGTTATAAAAAATCTGTTTGGTGATTCGCTTTTTAAAAACTATATTAGAAATGAAAAATAAAAAAATATTGTTTGGTAAATTTATTTTTAAAATATATTTTGAAAATTAAAAATTTAAAAACTTGTTTAATAAATATTTTTAACATAAGTGTAATTATAAGTGGATGTTTATGTGTTGGTTTCTCATATATTATTTTTTTCTTATTTCGGTGTGAGTAAAATTCGTGATTTTTTTATATAACTTATTCCGTCTTAAATTATAAGTTTAAATATATTTTTGGTCCCTCTAAATATAACAGTTTTTAGTTTTAGTCTCCGTAAAAAAATTTGTTTTGATTTCATCCTTGTAATATCATAAAAATTTATTTTTGGTCATTAACGTTAAGTGAATGTTACAAAAAACGTTTATTGACAAAAGTAAACATGGACCAAACGTTTAAATATGTTTTTGATCCCTCTAAATATAACAATTTTTAATTTTAGTTCATAAAATTATTTTTGGTCCTTAGACGTTATAAAAAGGTGAGTCAACAAATAGTTAATTTTCTTTGTATACCTTGTGTACCTAATCGCAAACTTTTCATTGAATGAAGCACTTGTGCCAATCGAATAAAGATCATTGTTAGTTGAAAGAGAACCGGAACCTACTAATTTTGAATTATGAAACAAAATGTACAGCCAATTTGTCCCCCCTAAAAAAAGAGACACCATCAATTTTATTTTAACAAGGAAAAATTAGATAAACCCCAAAAGTGGATTCATGAGCCAATTACAAATAATCAAAACTCAATAACTAATTGTATAAAATCATAACTTTTTATCTATATCTATTTTTACCCTAAAAAAATAAACCTTTTGAATAAAATAAAGGACAAAAACATTTTTTTTATTAATTGATTTGACAATGGGAAGATTTGCTCATACATATCTATTTGTTGATTGATTGATTTTATTATTTATAAGTTTTATTTATTTATTATGAAAAAGGATAACAATAATAATGATAGATATGATTAATAACTAAATGAAATAAAAAGGAAACTATATTATATATTTTTTGTACAAGGGTCAGAAAATTTGTATTATTTGAAGAATTTTTTTGATAATTTTTTTTTTCTGGAATAGGTTTATGTCTGTAATTTTTATTTTTAATAACTTTTTAGCTTGAAAAATTAAAATAAAAAAGTAAAGAAATTGCAAGATTAGTTGCAGGCAGCTTATAGCTATTGATTCAAATGGCAGCCACTAAAATATTTGTTATAAAGAGTTAAAAAAAATTACATCAAGATATAGACTGTTTCAAAAAACATATATTTATAACAAAATAACAATATAAATTAAATGAAAAAGACTAATATAAAAGAAGAAAGTTGGTTTTAATTGGACATAAAAGAATCGACAATTTGTAAAAAGATCAAACATAGTTAAGTGTCTACGGAAACTAAATTTGTCATTCCCAAATGATTAGACATGGCAATGAGGTAGAGCGGACGCGGATTTTGTCTCCCCACCCCCGCATCCGACTGATCTGACAAAACTCACACCCACATCCGTTTCATAGCGGGCGTAAATTTAGGCCCATATCTCTGCTTGCAATGGAGTTCAAGTTTCGCCATATCTATTATAATTAATATAATAAAATAATTGTTATTAGACAATAATAAAATTAAAAAATATTTTCTATAGAGATAATATTATAATTTTTAATATTTAAAAAAAATATTAAGTATATTCAATATGTATACATATATGAAATTTAAAAATTACATAAATATTACTTGCGGGACGGGTTCAGGTGCGGATGTTGGGTGAATATCACCGCCCCAAACCTGTCCCCGACCCCGAATTTTAATTTCAAAGAAAATCCGCATCCGCACCCAATCAAAGCGGGTTTTCCTCGCCCTTATCGGATTTGGGGGTACCCGCATCCATCCAATGTTGCCATCCCTACAAATGATCAAGAAAAACTAAACTTGTCCAATGCAGAAATATAAATCAAATTCCGTCTAAAAGATCAAACAATAAAAGTTTAATCAAGATCCAAATAAAATGCAGTCTTAAATAATAATATATTTTTTCAATTGCTTCATAGATGTATCTTTCACCATGACTTGGTTTTCGGCAATTTAGGGAACTCTACATAGACACATCGATGTGAGTCGTGGCTCCTAAACCTATTCACCATGTTTGTCTAGCTACTGAAGTTAAATTAACCTTAGAACAAGCCAAATTAAGAAGCATGCGTTCATTTTGAGACATTGTATCTACAAATTTCTTATCCTTATAATTTATTGAAATAAGATCTATAGTTTCAACATATTCTTTCCATGACTTAAAGTTTGAACCATTCAACAAATGAATAGAGTTAATGTTGGCATTAATATTTACAAGATCATTTGTAACTGAATAGAGAACAACAAACAAAACATGCTCGAATAAACCTCAAAATAAAAGTAGTACTCAATTCAAATAAAGGTAAAACCCATTTCAAGATATTGGAAATCCATAAACATTCTATCTTTGGACACAATTTTAACTTTTCATTGTTACCTTGGCGCATTAATCAAACAATGATATTAAGAACATGCCAAACAATAAAAAATTTCCTTTGAGCAAACTCATCATTCACATGTAGAATTGCAAAAATTATCACATGTTTATTACCACATCTATACATTCAATTATGTAAAATAGCTACATTCCTTAAGTTACAAACACCCACCTTTTATATTTCAAAATAAATTAGTATTCACAAGGGACTTGCATGTTGCTTTGTGGTAGAACTTTCTTTAAGAATTGATGATTAAGTAGTTTTGGTGAGGGTGCAAGGCCGAGCAACTAAAAAAAATTCAGTGGATTAATTGGAACTCTTGTTGTCTATCAAAAAACATAGGAGGAACGGGTTTCAGTAGTTTTGAAGCCTTCAAACTTGCTCTCCTCGCCCAACAAGGTTGGCGTTTCTTATCTAGCCATGACGCTTTGATAAGTAAGTGCTTGAATGCTCGATACTTATTTAGAAGTAATCTCTTTAAAGCTCAACATGACGATCAACCGAATTACACTTGGCGAAGTATCCACGCGCCCATTCAGATTTTTAAAAGAGGATGCATGTGGAAGATTAATACGGGTCACTGTGTTGATATATGGAAAGATAATTTGGTCACCACTGCAAAATAGGTATAAAGTTTGGACTTCTAAACTTCCCTTTACTAAGCTCTCTCATGTGCGACCGTTGATTCACCAGGACCTTGGAACTTGGAATAGACAATTAGTGATGTCTACTTTTCTACATTTGAAGCTACTCGAATTCTCCAACTACCACTCTCTACCTTTAGCCAGATAGATCACTCTTTTGTGGCCCTCACAAAAACGGCTTGTGCACTGTCTGAAGTGCCTATCATACTATAAATACTGGAAAACTTCGGATTCGTCCTCTGCTTCTGACCCTTTGCCTAAATTTGCTTGCTGGACCAAGTTATGGAACCTAGCTCAGAACAATCCCAAATCATGTGAACATGATTTGGTGAATCCCGCATAATAGCCTCCTTGTTAAATGAAAAACCTTTTCCAAAGAGGTGTCCTGATTGATTATTTATGCTTTAGCTGTAATGAGGAACGTGAAGACATCAACCACACTTTCTGTAGATGCCATTGTTAGAATTAAGCTGGTTTAAAGAACAATGAATTTTATTTGTTTGGATGATAACATAACTTATTTTGGGGTACAATTTATTGTGCTAATAATTAATTTAAATGTGTAGACTCTTGTCACGAGAATTAAATATTTCTACGATGCATCCTCTAGTAAATAGATAAGGTAAGCAAAACAGTTACAACAATACTCTATTACATCTGTTGAAATATAATTGATTCTGAAAAGCTCGTTCTCAACCCACCTCTACTGAATCTTTTGAGACATGTTAACTCTAATGATTATGGATCTGATAATCTCGGCATCTAGTTTGACCTCTGATAAAGTCAACACTCTGATAAAGTCAACTTTATGATAAAAGTTAACAATTTGATAAGTAGTCTATGCCCATTCAAGCTCTACTCGTTATAGAACACTTATCATCTGACAGAATAAGCATGTAACATCCTCTGATAGTTGTTAAGACAAACTCTCAAATTAAGTTTTGATGAAAATAAACAAGAGATTAATTAAAGATATTAATTATGATTCTAAATGTTATGTTAATTTAATCTGTGCTCTTGAGTGTTTTTATTAAAGATAGGAACCAAGCAAAGCAAAGAAATAAGTCATGATCATAAACTATACAAAACAGAGAAAGATCAGCAGAATTAAGAAAGATCCTTACAGCCATTCATCAATCTTTCTCCAACACTTCCACATTGATTATGCTTGAAATCTTTATACCAATTTCATCAGTACATGGCAAGGAACAGATAGGAATCGTTTTTACTCAAAACGATTCTCGGATCATTAAGAAAAATCATCACGAATCTAAGCATATCAAAAAACGGACTGCAACTTTCTCCAGTCTGGAAACTGTCAAGAAAGTTGAACAAAGCTGAAACTCAAGATTGAATATAAGTCCTCAGATTATTCAAAAGTCTATCAGACAAGATTGATTATCTTTCTCCACCTATAATCAACGTTCTCCGTTTTTGAGAAGAACAATCTCTGTTTCTGCAGAAGAAGACTTCTCATTTCTGCAGAAAAATATTCACTCCTTTCCAAACAGTTTTGGATCAAATTAAACATTCAAATTGAAGCCCAATCACTATCAAATATTATCAAAGCTTAATGGGTCATTATAGCACGCAACAAGTCTAGTTTAGATCAAGCAAAAGGCCCAAAACAGAAAGCCCAAAACTGTCAAATACATGGAGCTCTATTTGTCAATAGATTCCTTGCTTCTGTTAGAAGGAAAACAGAGCACTCCCAACGGCTCTTTCTGACCAGAATTAATTGCTCAAAACATCTATAAAAGGAAGGCAAATTCGCAAGCATCAACCAGATCTTCAAGTGTCAAGTATTCTCATTAAATCATATTCACTTGCATCTTTAAAGTCATCTCATTCACAAAAGAAATCAGGCTGAACCAAATACATACTTCCAGTTTTATTCTATTGGTTTCTTTCTCTGTTCTGAATCCTTTTCTCAAACAAGAGTTGAGCAAAACTAGATTCAAACAAACCTTTCAAATTATTATTGTATAAACTCATAACTATAAGGATTATTTATAGTTTGAGCGTAATTAAAAGAGCTAATTTCGAAATCCTAACAGATTAGTTAGGTGACCTGATTAATCCTTTCTGGGTGGAAAGGAAGTGTAGTTACAGATCAAGGTTGATCTCTAACTGTGATTGTTCTCCCTTTTCCTTTGAACACTTAGTGAAAATCTCACAGTTGTGAGGACTGGACGTAGCCCACGTTGGGTGAACCAGGATATATTCTTGTGTGGTATTTCTTCCTTATCTCTATTTACATTCAGTTATTGTTATTATCATAATTAAATAGAGAAACTAAAACTGTGATTTTAACTAATCAAGAACGTTCTGCGTTTTCTGTTTTAAAACCAAGAACGTTCTCCGTTTCTGTTTTTATAACCAAGATCATTCTTGAGTTGTTTTCTTAAGTTTTTAACAGGAAATTTTAAAAAAGGCAAGATTACAATTCAAACCCCCTTCCTTGTAACTTGACATTGCTACTTCAATTGGCATCATAGCAAGGTCTCTAGAAAAAACACTTTAACCAAGTGCTAGAGAAAAAGATCTAGAAGAAAAAATGTCAAAAGCAAAATACATTGTTGAAGGAGGATCCTCAAATAGGCCACCATACTTTGATGGAACTGATTACTACTTTTGGAAAAACAAGATGCAGTTGTTTCTAAAGTCTCAAGACACAGGAATGTGGCGCATCATTCCAGATGGAGATTTCATTCCAAGAGCTGATCAAAATGATTCAAACTCTGCCAAGAAGGAAGAAGCCGACTGGACATCTGAAGACAAAACTAAGGTACTCTTAAACTCTAAAGCTCAATTATTCTTATCGTGCGCTTTGAGCAGGGAAGAAAGCGAAAGAGTTGATGAATGCACAACAGCTAAAGAAATCTGGGATACACTACAAATTCATCATGAATGAACGAACCATGTCAAAGAAACAAGAATAGACATCGGCATAAGAAAATTTGAACTGTTCGAAATGAATGAAGGAGAAACTATTGATGAAATGTATTCAAGGTTCACAACTATAGTAAATGAAATGCGTTCCTTAGGAAAGGCCTACTCAGTACAAGATAGAGTAAGAAAGATCATGAGATGTCTTCCAGTCATATGGAGACCAATGGTAATAGCCATAAGCCAAGCCAAGAACCTTGAAGTACTGGCACTAGAAGAATTAATTGGAACGTTAAAAGCACACGAGGTATTATTACAAGAAGATAAACCTGTCAAGAAAGGAAAAACAATAGCTTTGAAAGCATCTCAAGAAAGCACTGTTGACCAAACAGAGGAAGAACCAGAAGAAACTCAAGAAGAAGCTGATGAAGAAATAGCTTTTCTCACTAAAAGAATTCAAAGAATAATGAGAAGAAGAGATCAAATGAAGAAGGGATTCCCAAACAGAAAAGAAAATCCTAAGACAGAACAAGATAAAAGTCAAATTACATGCTTTGGATGTAATAAGCTGGGACATTACAAATCTGAATGTCCTCTAAACAAAAGAACACCAAACAGATTTCCTTTCAAAAAGAAATCAATGATGGCCACATGGGATAACTCAGATGAATCCGATGAGGAAGAAGATGAAGAAGCCAACATATGCTTAATGGCAAACACTGAAGAAAATGAGGTAACAAATTCTGAATCCTGCATTTTGTGTGAACAAATGGAAAAAGAATTTGATAACTTATTAAATGATTCAAACTTACTTATACAAAAATGTAGTTCCTTAAAAGAAAAATTTTATAAAGAAAAAGAAGAAAAAGAAAAAACTCAGGTTCTGAATAATAAGCTGAAGGAGATCATTCAAAATCTGAAAGAATCTTAAACCAAAAACTTTCACACTGAAAATCAAGAAAGTCCAGAACGTTCTGCACTTCAAAAGGAGAACGTTCTCCTTAAATCTGAAGTTCAACTTTTGAAAAATGATCTGTTAAACTTTATTAAAGCTACTGGAACATTTCAGAAAATCATGGGATCTCAAGTTGGAATATTTGATAAAGTTGGTCTTGGTTTCAATCAAACTCAGAAAACCAAAATGTATGAAAATTTCTTTATTCCAGAAAGAAAAGAACAATCATGCAAAATCAAATGTTCATATTGCAGTAAAACTGGACACCTTGAATTTGCGTGTTATTTTAAAAAAAGGGATGAGAAAATCAAGAGCAAACAGAAAAAAGAACAATCTGAAAGAAAAACAGTTTTTCAAAAAAACCAAGAATGTTCTCCAGGTAAAACAGAAAACGGAGAAAGTTCTAAAAATCTGTCAAAACCAGCTAGAAAATCTTTTCATAAACAAATAATTAAATGTTCTTCATGCTCTAAGATTGGACACTCTGAATCTACATGCTATAATATCAGAAAAACAAAATTCAGAACTAATCCACAAGGACCCAAGACAGAATGGGTACCAAAAGTTAATAAAACCAAAACGGCAGGTTGGCTCTCAAGGTGTCAAGAAAAAGCCATGGTTTTTGGACAGTGGCTGTTCAAGACACATGACGGGTGATAAAAATTGCTTCATGTCCTTTGTTAAGAAAGATGGAGGGTCTGTTACTTTTGGAAACGACAATCAAGCTCGAATCAAAGGTAAAGGGACAATTGGTAAGAAAAACTCTGCTCAAATAACTGATGTTCAATATGTTGAAGGTCTAAAACATAATCTCTTAAGCATAAGTCAACTCTGTGACAATGGCTGTGAAGTTATTTTCAAACCCAACATATGTGAAATCATAAAAACATCATCAGGTGAAAAACTGTTTTCTGGAACCAGAAAGAAAAATCTCTATGTATTATATCTTGAAGAATTGCCTGATGAATCCTGCTTCATATCTATTGATAAAGATAATTGGATCTGGCATAAAAGGGCAGGGCATGTCAGCATGAAAACCATTTCAAAAATTTCAAAATTAGAACTTGTCAGAGGTTTACCAAAACTGAATTTTGAAAAAGACAGAATATGTGAAGCTTGTGTAAAAGGAAAGCAAGTTAAAAGCATCTTTGATTCAAAAGATTTTATTTCCACAAACAGAATTCTTGAATTACTTCACATAGACTTATTTGGTCCTGTCAAAACAACCAGTTTAGGAGGAATGAAATATGGTTTTGTTATTGTTGATGATTTTTCTCGATACACTTGGGTACTATTTTTAAAACAGAAAGATGATGCCTTTGAAGCTTTTAAAATCTTTTGTAAAAAGGAACAAAATGAAAAAGAATCCAGCATCATCTCTATAAGAAGTGATCATGGAGGAGAATTCATAAATGCCCCCTTCAAAAACTTTCTAGATGAACTTGGCATTTCTCATAATTTGTCTTGTGCAAGAACTCCACAACAAAATGGAGTTGTTGAAAGAAAAAATAGAACCTTACAAGAAATGGCAAGAACAATCCTGGAAGAATCAAACGTTGAAAAATATTTTTGGGTTGAAGCCGTCAATACATCTTGCTATATTCTAAATCGTGTATCCATTAGAAAAATCATAAACAAAACTCCATATGAAATCTGGAAAAACAGAAAACCAAACATTTCATACTTCCATATTTTTGGATGTTACTGTTATATTCTAAACAACAAAGAAGTTCTTGGAAAATTTGATTCTAAATCAGATAAAGCTATCTTTTTGGGTTATTCAACCGATTCTAAAGGTTATAGAGTTTTTAATCTAAGAACTAAAATTGTTGAAATCAGCATGCATATTTTATTTGATGAATTTGATGATTTAATACTTGAAAAGTCAAATGAGGATGAAGAATTGCCAGACACACAACAGAAAACTGATATACAGGAAACGGAGATCGATAAACAATCTCCGTATCATTCTCCACCTAAAAGCTGGAGAACAATAGGAGATCATCCTCAAACTCAAATCATTGGGATACAACAGATGGAATTCGAACTAGGAAATCATTCAAGAATGATGAAAACAACATGGCAATAATTTCTCAAGTTGAACCAAAATCAATTAAAGAAGCCATAGTTGATCAATCTTGTATTGAAGCCATGAAGGAAGAACTGCAGCAGTTCGATAAAAATGAAGTCTGGACTTTGGTACCAAATCCTCAAGATCAAACAATTATTGGTACACGCTGGGTTTTCAGAAACAAATTAGATGAAGAAGGTAAGGTTGTAAGAAACAAAGCAAGATTGGTTGCTCAAGGTTACAATCAACAAGAAGGTATAGACTATGATGAAACTTTTGCTCCCGTTGCAAGGTTAGAAGCTATTCGTATACTTCTTGCATATGCATCTCACAGACTTATTAAATTATTTCAAATGGATGTTAAAAGTGCATTTTTAAACGGTTTTCTGAATGAGCAAGTTTATGTGAAACAACCTCCTGGCTTTGAAGATCAATCAAAACCAAATCATGTTTTCAAACTCACAAAAGCTCTGTATGGCTTAAAACAAGCACCAAGAGCTTGGTATGATAGGTTAAGTTCATTCTTAATCAATAATGGTTTTTCCAGAGGAAAAATTGACACTACACTCTTTAAGAAAATTGATAAAAATAATTTACTCATTGTACAAGTGTATGTTGATGATATTATCTTTGGATCAACAAATGAAAAAATGTGTAATGGTTTCTCAATACTTATGCAAAGTGAATTCGAAATGAGCATGATGGGAGAATTAAGATATTTTCTTGGTTTACAAATTAAACAACATGAAAATGGTATTTTTATTTGTCAAGAAAAATACATTAAAGATTTGTTAACCAAGTACAAAATGAATGAAGCAAAAATTATGTCTACTCCTATGCATCCATCCTCTTCATTAGACAAAGATGAACATGAAAAATCTGTTTCTGAGAAAGAATATAGAGGCATGATCGGTTCCTTGCTATATTTAACTGCTAGCAGGCCAGATATTGTATTTGCAGTAGGATTATGCGCTAGATTTCAATCTGCACAAAAAGAATCTCATTTAACTGCTGTAAAACGAATTTTTAGATATCTTGTTGGAACTACTTATCTTGGCCTTTGGTATAGAAAAGGTTCTCATTTTGATCTTGTAGCATATTGTGATGCTGATTATGCTGGAGATAAAACTGAAAGAAAAAGCACCAGTGGAGCATGTCAATTTCTGGGAGATGCGTTGATAAGTTGGTCTTGCAGAAAACAAAATACTATAGCCTTATCAACCACTGAAGCTGAATACGTATCAGCCGCAAATTATTGCTCATAAGTCCTTTGGATTAAAAATCAACTTGAAGACTTTTCTGTAAGTTACTCTAGTATTCCAATCTACTGTGATAATACTAGTGCAATCAATCTGTCAAAAAATCCAATTCAGCATTCTCGATCAAAACATATTGAAATAAAACATCATTTTATTCGCGATCACGTTAATAAAAAGGAAATTGAATTAATTTTTGTTGATACTCAAAATCAGCTTGCTGATATTTTTACAAAGCCCTTAGTCGAGGAAAGTTTTAATTCAATCAAAGAAAAACTGAGAATTTTGAAAAATCCTGAAAAATCTAGTTAAAACTGCTTCTGCAGAAAACGGAGAACGTTTATCAATCTCTGTTTTTCAAACATCTTTCTCCGTTTTTCAAATCATCTTCCCAGACGTCATCTCCCTCATGCGCAGGCAAGGCATGTCTCAGCATTAAATGCGCATGCATCAAGTCCTTCAAAAGGCACTGCTCAGCCGTCAAAATCATCCCTTTCCCCAAACATTTGTCACTTCCCTAGGTTCATCATCATTACTCTCTCTCTCTCTCTTGAAACTGCAAAGGCAAATTGCAGTTATTACAACTGTTCAATCTGTCTCTCAGCATCAAAAATGGCTCGAACCAAGCAAGCTGCTCGCAAAAATGCAAGCACTGAAACTCCATCACCATCATCATCCTTCTCACCAGTCTATGATCGTTCACCTTCACCTCCACCCAGGCCAACTCCTCCAAAACACTCATCAGATTCTTCCTTTTCTGATTATCTGTCTTCATCTCCTGACTCCAACCCTAACACCTCCATTCCTGAACCTGTCTCCTCTGTTCTTCCACCTCTCTATTCCTGTCAAACACCAAATTTTACTCAAGTTCCTCCTCATTTACGAACATCCTTTTCCAAACCCACACCACCACCACATAAATTTGTTAATCCTCCAGCACCTAAGAGGCGCTAAATGAGAATTCTGGCAGGAATTGGGACTTCAAGGACACCAAACACTAAACCTACCTACTTCATCATCTCAGACACTGACTCAGATGAATCATCTGATACTCCTGCACCTTCAACAAAACCTATTCCTACATCAAAAACCTCTATACCAACCTCTTCTAAATCTTCATTTTCTGAAACCTCTCAATCCTTTCCTTCAACCCAGAAACAAAGACCAATGACTGATTTTTTCTCCTCCCCCAAATCTTCTCAACCTAAAACCCGTACTCTAAAAACCAAAACCACCATTTCAACCTCAAAATTTCTAGCAAGAAAAAACTTATCCATTTGCCAGAGATTCAAAACCACTGTACCTAAAAACAAATTTCGTCTTTCCCCTTCCTCATCTCAAGAATGTTCCCCAACCCCAAAACCTTCTCCCTCCCAAATGCACGAACGTTCTCCCACTCCTTCCGCTACAACTGCTCACAAAACTCTTACTCCTACTCCTGAACGTTCTCCAATTCCAGAACGTTCTCCTATCCCTCCCCATTTTACTTCTCCTTCTCAAGAACATTCTCCTCACTCAGAACGTTCTCCCACTACTTCTCCTTCCCACACTCAAACACGCTCTCCCATTCGAGAATGTTCTCCTGAACATCAACATTCTCCCTCTCCAACTCAAGAACGTTCACCTCCCGACGAACGTTCTCCGTCTTACAATCCTTCAACAACCACCAAACGACCATTTTCACCTCAAACTCCTTCCTCTCCTTCATCAGAACCTTCCTCTGACCCTGATTCTCCTATGCCACCATCTCCTCCCTCCAAAAAGACCAAGCCAAATACCACTCCTCTAATTCCTCCCACTGCCACCAAACTTTTCAAAGACAAATGGGCTCAAAGACCCATTGGTGTTGGTAGAGTTTTCATTTTCGACAAACTCATAGTCGATGGCAACTCTGTCAAACACTTTACTGATGCCCTAGGCTGGACTGCATTTATGCAAATTTCTGAACCACACTATCCAGATGCTGTTCGTGCCTTCTACTGTCAAGCCAAAACATTTCCTGAAAAATCTCTATTCATTTCCACTATCAAGGGAATTGAGATCAGGTTAACTCATGACATTTTGGCCTCAATCCTGGATCTCCCTACTGAAGGTCCTGCTGTTTTTGGAAAATCCTGGTATGCAGCTCTCAATCTTAAAGAGACTGCAGTTCTCTCAGATTTATTTCAAGAGAATTCCACCAGGTATCTGTCAACATTCCTGCGCCCTCTCCCTAAGATCTTAAACAACATGAGTCAACATACTCTTCTTCCTCACTGTGGAAGTCATGAGTATGTCTCTGAAAACGACGCACTGGTCATATATCATCTACTCAACTACAAGCGTCTCAATCTGCCTCATCTGATACTTCACCACATGATTGTTGCTGCCAATAAAGACTACAAGAAGAATACTGTTCCTTATGGTATGATTCTTACAAAAGTCTTTAATCATTTTCATATCCCCCTGACCAATGAAAAATCTCTTATTAAAATCTCCAAATTTTCCACCAAAAACATGTCCCATATGAAAATCAATGTCACTAGACAGCCTTCTCCCCCATCTGAATCACAACCACGATATCCACAAACCACCAGACCCAGAACAAGACAGTCTGCCCCACTTATTCATTCATTTCCTTCCACCCTAAAAAGAAAACGTTCTGCCAGACGAGAAGCTCCTGTCACATTCCCCACATCATCATCTCCTTCACTAGCTAGAGCTAATGATAAAACCCCAGAACATTCTCCTCATACCCCAGAACGTTCTTCCCAAAATCCAGAACTTTCTCCACAGCACCCAGACCAAACACCACCAAACCCAGAATGTTCTAATCCTGCTCAAGAAAGTTCCCCTCCAAACAGAGAACGTTCTCTTACCCCTCCTCCTACCAATCCAACATTCTCTGTTTTTCCCCAACAATCCACCATTTCATCCACAGATTTCATTTTTGTCTCTCAGCTTCTTCGTTCTCCACTTGACCCCATGACAACAATGATTTCTCACCAAAATGTCTCTGCCATGTCACCAGCGTACATTTCTCCTCAAACCACCACGTCATCTATTTTTGGCATTAGTCAATTTTTGGCTTCCTCCGAACCTTCCAACAACGCTACCTCATCCAATCAATCCAACCCTCAGCCTTTCCCTGCCTCTCTCCCAGCTGTCTCTACTCCATCAACCAGCACTACTCCTATTCCTCCACCAGTCATGAATCCTCCAAGGGAACCAAGCAACCTTGAAATAATGGCCACTCTACAAGTCCTCTTGGCTCAGCAGACTCAGCTGCAATCCTGGCTCACGGATACACTTGCACCCAAGCTCGGTGTACCTCCTCCTCCTCCTCCTTTTCACGCTGCTCCAGCTCCCGAGCCTGTCCCTGTGCCATCCAAGTCTCAATCATCAGAATGATCTTCTCCTTCTTTAGCCAAATAAGGATCTTTTTCTCCTTCCTTTTTGTATGGAAAAGGGGGAGAATTAAGTTTAGTTTTTTATTCTGTTTATGATCCGATTAAAATTCAGGATCTTACTTTTTGTAATTCAGCAAAATGCTTTATTAATGAAATATCTTTTATTGCTGAAATTAAACTGATTGCATTAGTTATATCAATAAAAACATCTGTTGCATCAATTGAGGGGGAGTTTTTACCCTCTTCAAAATTAAAATTAGAATCAGAATTAAAATCTAAATTAACATGTTTGTCATCATCAAAAAGGGGGAGATTGTTAAGTCAAACTCTCAAATTAAGTTTTGATGAAAATAAACAAGAGATTAATTAAAGATATTAATTATGATTCTAAATGTTATGTTAATTTAATCTGTGCTCTTGAGTGTTTTTATTAAAGATAGGAACCAAGCAAAGCAAAGAAATAAGTCATGATCATAAACTATACAAAATAGAGAAAGATCAGCAGAATCTAGAAAGATCGTTACAACCACTTCATCAATCTTTCTCCAACACTTCCACATTAATTATGCCTGAAATCTTTATACCAATTTCATCAGTACATGGCAAGGAACAGATAGGAATCGTTTTTACTCAAAACGATTCTCGGATCATTAAGAAAAATCATCACGAATCTAAGCATATCAAAAAACGGACTGCAACTTTCTCCAGTCTGGAAACTGTCAAGAAAGTTGAACAAAGCTGAAACTCAAGATTGAATATAAAAGAAGACTTCTCATTTCTGCAGAAAAATATTCACTCCTTTCCAAATAGTTTTGGATCAAATTAAACATTCAAATCGAAGCCCAATCACTATCAAATATTATCAAAGCTTAATGGGTCATTCAAGCACGCAACAAGTCTGTTTTAGATCAAGCAAAAGGCCCAAAACAGAAAGCCCAAAACTGTCAAATACATGGAGCTCTGTTTGTCAACATATTCCTTGCTTCTGTCAGAAGGAAAACAGAGCACTCCCAACAGCTTTTTCTGGCCAGAATTAATTGCTCAAAACATCTATAAAAGGAAGGCAAATTCGCAAGCATCAACCAGATCTTTAAGTGTCAAGCATTCTCATAAAATCATATTCACTTGCATCCTTAAAGTCATCTCATTCACAAAAGAAATCAAGCTGAACCAAATACATACTTCCAGTTTTATTCTATTGGTTTCTTTCTCTGTTCTGAATCCTTTTCTCAAACAAGAGTTGAGCAAAACTAGATTCAAACAAACCTTTCAAATTATTATTGTATAAACTCATAACTATAAGGATTGTTTATAGTTTGAGCGTAATTAAAAGAGTTAATTTCGAAATCCTAACAGATTAGTCAGGTGACCTGATTAATCCTTTCTGGGTGGAAAGGAAGTGTAGTTACAGATCAAGGCTGATCTCTAACTGTGATTGTTCTCTTTTTGTCTTTGAACACTTAGTGAAAATCTCATAGTTGTGAGGACTGAACGTAGCCCACGTTGGGTGAACCAGGATATATTCTTGTGTGGTATTACTTCCTTATCTCTATTTACATTCATTTATTGTTATTATCATAATTAAATAGAGAAACTAAAACTGTGATTTTAACTAATCAAGAACGTTCTGCGTTTTCTGTTTTAAAACCAAGAACGTTCTCCGTTTCTGTTTTTATAACCAAGATCATTCTTGAGTTGTTTTCTTAAGTTTTTAACAGGAAATTTTAAAAAAGGCAAGATTACAATTCAAACCCCCTTCCTTGTAACTTGACATTGCTACTTCAAATACAATATATTTTCAAGTGTTTGTAATGACATAAGTTCTTCTTTTGTTTTTCGTTGTTGTTCTACTTGCCAGTGACAATCATGAATCCTTTTATAGCGTATCAAATGATCCATTAGGGTTTCTGAGTATTGTTGTGATTACATGAAGTCATAATTTGAATTAATAGCTCGTATTGAATTTTAACATATTATCAATCAACATTAAACGCTTGTCCAAATCTATCTTCATGATTGATTCAGTGTATCTTGACTGAAAGGACATGATGACTAGAGGATGACACTATTAGAGGATGTTACATGCTTCTGATGATTGAGACTTGGACGGTACAGGGACAGGCTCAGGAACAGGAGCAGCGTGAAAAGGAGGAGGAGGAGGCACACCGAGCTTGGGTGCTAGTGTATCCATGAGCCATGATTGTAGTTGAGTCTGTTGAGCCAAGAGAAGTTGCAGAGTTGCCATTATTTCAAAGTTGGTGGGTTCCTTTGGAGGATTCATGATTGGTGGAGGAATGGGAGTAGTGCTGGTTGATGGGGCAGAGACAGTTGGGAGAGAGGCAGGTAGTGGCTGAGGATTGGATTGATTGGATGAAGTAGCGTTGTTGGAAGGTTCGGAAGAAGCCAAAAATTGACTAATGCCGAAGATAGATGACGTGGTGGTTTGAGGAGAAATGTACGCTGGTGACATGGCAGAGACATTTTGGTGAGAAAACAATGTTGTCATGAGGTTAAGGGGAGAACGAAGAAGCTGAGATACATAGATGAAATCTGTGGAGGAAATGGTGGATTGTTGGGGAAAAACAGAGAATGTTGGATTGTTAGGAGGAGGGCTAAGAGAACGTTCTCTGTTGTGAGGGGAACTTTCTTGAGCAGGATTAGAACATTCTGGGTTTTGTGGTGATCGTTCTGGGTTCTGTGGAGAACGTTCTGGATTTTCTGATGAACGTTCTGGGATATGAGGAGAACGTTCTGGAGTATTATCAGTAGCCCGAGCTGGTGAAGGAGAAGGTGATGTGGGGACTGTAACAGAAGCTTCCCGTCTGGTAGAACGTTTTCTTTTTAGTGTGGAAGGAAATGAATGAATGAATGAGTGGCGCATATTGTCTGGTTCTGGGTCGGTTAGTTGGTGGATATCGTGGCTGTGATTCAGGTGGGGGAGAAGGCTGTCTGGTGACGGTGATTTTCATATGGGACATGTTTTTGGTGGAAAATTTGGAGATTTTGATAAGAGATTCTTCATTTGCCAGAGGGATATGAAAATGATTAAAGACTTTTGTAAGAATCATACCATAAGGAACAATATTCTTCTTGTAGTGAAGTATCAGATGAGGAAGGTTGAGACGCTTGCAGTTGAGCAGGTGATAGATGATTAGTGCATCGTTTTCAGAGACATACTCATGGCTTCCACAGTGAGGAAGAAGAGTATGTTGACTCATGTTGTTGAAAATTTTAGGGAGAGGGCGAAGGAATGTTGACAGGTACCTAGTGGAATTCTCTTGAAATAGTTCGGAGAGAACTGCAGTCTCTTTAAGATTGAGAGCTGCATACCAGGATTTTCCACAAACAGCAGGACCTTCAGTAGGAAGATCCAAGATTGAGGCCAAAATGTCAGGAGTCAATCTGATCTCAATTCCCTTAATAGTGGAAATGAACAGAGATTTTTCAGGGAATGTTTTGGCTTGACAATAGAAGGCGCGAACAACATCTGGATAGTGTGGTTCAGAAATTTGCAAAAAGGCAGTCAAGCCTAGGGCATCAGTAAAATGTTTGACATTGTTGCCATCGACTATGAGTTTGTCGAAGATGAAAACTCTGCCAACACCAATGGGCCTTTGAGCCCATTTGTCTTTAAATAGTTTGGTGGCAGTGGGAGGAATCAGAGGAGTGGTATTTGGCTTGGTCTTTTTGGAGGGTGGAGATGGTGGTATAGGAGAGTTAGGGTCAAATGAAGGTTCAGAGGAAGGAGAGGTAGGAGATTGAGGTGAAAGTGGTCGTTTGGTGGTTTTTGAAGGATCGTAAGACGGAGAACGTTCTTCGAGAGGTGAACATTCTTGAGTTAGAGAGGGAGATTGTTAGTGTTTAGGGGAACATTCTCGAATGGGAGAACGTGCTTGAGTAGGGAAGGATGTGTTTTGAGCATGGGAAGGAGAAGTAGCGGGAGAACGTGCTGAGTTAGGAGAACGTTCTTGAGGAGGAGAAGAAAAATGATGAGGGATAGGAAAACGTTCTTGAACTGGAGAACGTTCGGGAGTAGGGGTAAGATTTTTGTGAACAATTGTAGCGGAAGGAGTGGGAGAACGTTCTTGCATTTGGGTGGGAGAAGGTGTTGGGGTTGGGGAACGTTCTTGAGATGAGGAAGGAGAAAGACGGAATTTGTTTTTAGGTACAATTGTTTTGAATCTCTGGCGAATGGGTAAGTTTGTTCTTGCTAGGAATTTTGAGGTTGAAATTGTGGTTTTTGTTTTTAGGGCACAGGTTTTAGGTTGAGTAGATGAGGGAGAGGAGAAAAAATCAGTCATTGGTCTTTGTTTCTGGTTTGAAGGAGTAGATTGAGAGGCTTCAGAAAATGATGATTTAGATGGGGTTGGTATTGAGGTTTTTGATTTAGGAGTCTGAGATGAAAAAGAGGTTTTTGCTGAAGTGATAGGTTTTGTTGAAGGAGGAGGAGTATCAGATGATTCATCTGATTCAGTGTCTGAGATGATGAAGTAGGAAGGTTTAGTGATTGGGGTCCTTGAGGTCCCAATTCATGCCAGAATTCTCATTGAGCTCCTTTTAGGTGCTGGAGGATTGACAAATTTTTGTGGTGGTGGTGCGGGTTTAGAAAAAGATGTTCTTAAATGAGGAGGAACTTGAGTAAAATTTGGGGTTTGACAAGAATGAAGATGAGGAAGAACAGAGGATACAGGTTCCGGAATGGAGGTGTTAGGGTTGGATTCAGGGGATGAAGAAAGATAATCATAAAAAGAGGAGTCTGATGTGTGTTTTGGAGGAGTTGGCCTGGGTGGAGGAGAAGGTGAACGATTGTAGACTGGTGAGAAGGATGATGATGGTGATGGAGTTTCAGTGCTGGCATTTTTGCGAGCAAATTGCTTGGTTCGAGCCATTTTTTGATGCTGAGAAAGAGAGATGAAAGATGACTTTGGAGGAAGATGATAGTTTGAGAAAATGGAAACTGTTTCAAAAAAGATGAACAGTTGTGATAACTGCAACTTGTTTTTGCAGTTTTTCAAGAGAGAGAGAGTAATGATGATTAACCTAGGGAAGTGACAAGTGTTGGGGAAATGGACGGTTTTGACGGCTGAGTAGTGTCTTTTGAAGGGCTTGATGCACGCGCATTTAATGCTAGGACATGTCTTGCCTTCGCATGTGGAAGATGATGTCTGGGAAGTGGATTTGAAAAACGGAGAAAGATGTTTAAAAAACGGAGATTGATAAACGTTCTCCGTTTTCTGCAGAAGCAGTTTTAACTAGATTTTTCAGGATTTTTCAAAATTCTCAGTTTTTCTTTGATTGAATTAAAACTTTCCTCGACTAAGGGCTTTGTAAAAATATCAGCAAGCTGATTTTGAGTATCAACAAAAATTAATTCAATTTCCTTTTTATTAACGTGATCGCGAATAAAATGATGTTTTATTTCAATATGTTTTGAACGAGAATGCTGAATTGGATTTTTTGACAGATTGATTGCACTAGTATTATCACAGTAAATTGGAATACTAGAGTAACTTACAGAAAAGTCTTCAAGTTGATTTTTAATCCAGAGGACTTGTGAGAAACAATTTGCGGCTGATACGTATTCAGCTTCAGTGGTTGATAAGGCTATAGTATTTTGTTTTCTGCAAGACCAACTTATCAAAGCATCTCCCAGAAATTGACATGCTTCACTGGTGCTTTTTCTTTCAGTTTTATCTCCAGCATAATCAGCATCACAATATGCTACAAGATCAAAATGAGAACCTTTTCTATACCAAAGGCCAAGATCAGTAGTTCCAACAAGATATCTAAAAATTCGTTTTACAGCAGTTAAATGAGATTCTTTTGGTGCAGATTGAAATCTAGCGCATAATCCTACTGCAAATACAATATCTGGCCTGCTAGCAGTTAAATATAGCAAGGAACCGATCATGCCTCTATATTCTTTCTCAGAAACAGATTTTCCATGTTCATCTTTGTCTAATGAAGAGGATGGATGCATAGGAGTAGACATAATTTTTGCTTCATTCATTTTGTACTTGGTTAACAAATCTTTAATGTATTTTTCTTGACAAATAAAAATACCATTTTCACGTTGTTTAATTTGTAAACCAAGAAAATATCTTAATTCTCCCATCATGCTCATTTCGAATTCACTTTGCATGAGTATTGAGAAACCATTACACATTTTTTCATTTGTTGATCCAAAGATAATATCATCAACATACACTTGTACAATGAGTAAATCGTTTTTATCAATTTTCTTAAAGAGTAGTGTCAATTTTTCCTCTGGAAAAACCATTATTGATTAAGAATGAACTTAACCTATCATACCAAGCTCTTGGTGCTTGTTTTAAGCCGTACAGAGCTTTTGTGAGTTTGAAAACATGATTTGGTTTTGATTGATCTTCAAAACCAGGAGGTTGTTTCACATAAACTTGCTCATTTAAAAAACCGTTTAAAAATGCACTTTTAACATCCATTTGAAATAATTTAATAAGTCTGTGAGATGCATATGCAAGAAGTATACGAATAGCTTCTAACCTTGCAACGGGAGCAAAAGTTTCATCATAGTCTATATCGTCTTGTTGATTGTAACCTTGAGCAACCAATCTTGCTTTGTTTCTTACAACCTTACCTTCTTCATCTAATTTGTTTCTGAAAACCCAGCGTGTACCAATAATTGTTTGATCTTGAGGATTTGGTACTAAAGTCCAGACTTCATTTTTATCGAACTGCTGCAGTTCTTCCTTCATGGCTTCAATCCAAGATTGATCAACTATGGCTTCTTTAATTGATTTTGGTTCAACTTGAGAAATCATTGCCATGTTGTTTTCATCATTCTTGAATGATTTCCTAGTTCAGATTCCATCTGATGTATCCCCAATGATTTGAGTTTGAGGATGATCTCCTATTGTTCTCCAGCTTTTAGGTGGAGAATGATACGGAGATTGTTTATCGATCTCCGTTTCCTGTATATCAGTTTTCTGTTGTGTGTCTGGAAATTCTTCATCCTCATTTGACTTTTCAAGTATTAAGTCATCAAATTCATCAAATAAAATATGCATGCTGATTTCAACAATTTTAGTTCTTAGATTAAAAACTATATAACCTTTAGAGTCGGTTGAATAACCCAAAAAGATAGCTTTATCTGATTTAGAATCAAATTTTCCAAGAACTTCTTTGTTGTTTAGAATATAACAGTAGCACCCAAAAATGTGGAAGTATGAAATGTTTGGTTTTCTGTTTTTCCAGATTTCATATGGAGTTTTGTTTATGATTTTTCTAATGGATACACGATTTAGAATATAGCATGATGTATTGACGGCTTCAGCCCAAAAATATTTTTCAACGTTTGATTCTTCCAGGATTGTTCTTGCCATCTCTTGTAAGGTTCTATTTTTTCTTTCAACAACTCCATTTTGTTGTGGAGTTCTTGCACAAGACAAATTATGAGAAATGCCAAGTTCATCTAGAAAGTTTTTGAAGGGGGCATTTATGAATTCTCCTCCATGATCACTTCTTATAGAGATGATGCTGGATTCTTTTTCATTTTGTACCTTTTTACAAAAGATTTTAAAAGCTTCAAAGGCATCATCTTTTTGTTTTAAAAATAGTACCCAAGTGTATCGAGAAAAATCATCAACAATAACAAAACCATATTTCATCCCTCCTAAACTGGTTGTTTTGACAGGACCAAATAAGTCTATGTGAAGTAATTCAAGAATTCTATTTGTGGAAATAAATTCTTTTGAATGAAAGCTGCTTTTAACTTGCTTTCCTTTTACACATGCTTCACATATTCTGTCTTTTTCAAAATTCAGTTTTGGTAAACCTCTGACAAGTTCTAATTTTGAAATTTTGGAAATGGTTTTCATGCTGACATGCCCTGCCCTTTTATGCCAGATCCAATTATCTTTATCAATAGATATGAAGCAGGATTCATCAGGCAATTCTTCAAGATATAATACATAGAGATTTTTCTTTCTGGTTCCAGAAAACAGTTTTTCACCTGATGATGTTTTTATGATTTCACATATGTTGGGTTTGAAAATAACTTCACAGCCATTGTCACAGAGTTGACTTATGCTTAAGAGATTATGTTTTAGACCTTCAACATATTGAACATCAGTTATTTGAGCAGAGTTTTTCTTACCAATTGTCCCTTTACCTTTGATTCGAGCTTGATTGTCGTTTCCAAAAGTAACAGACCCTCCATCTTTCTTAACAAAGGACATGAAGCAATTTTTATCACCCGTCATGTGTCTTGAACAGCCACTGTCCAAAAACCATGGCTTTTTCTTGACACCTTGAGAGCCAACCTGCCGTTTTGGTTTTATTAACTTTTGGTACCCATTCTGTCTTGGGTCCTTGTGGATTAGTTCTGAATTTTGTTTTTCTGATATTATAGCATGTAGATTCAGAGTGTCCAATCTTAGAGCATGAAGAACATTTAATTATTTGTTTATGAAAAGATTTTCTAGCTGGTTTTGACAGATTTTTAGAACTTTCTCCGTTTTCTGTTTTACCTGGAGAACATTCTTGGTTTTTTTGAAAAACTGTTTTTCTTTCAGATTGTTCTTTTTTCTGTTTGCTCTTGATTTTCTCATCCCTTTTTTTAAAATAACACGCAAATTCAAGGTGTCCAGTTTTACTGCAATATGAACATTTGATTTTGCATGATTGTTCTTTTCTTTCTGGAATAAAGAAATTTTCATACATTTTGGTTTTCTGAGTCTGATTGAAACCAAGACCAACTTTATCAAATATTCCAACTTGAGATCCCATGATTTTCTGAAATGTTCCAGTAGCTTTAATAAAGTTTAACAGATCATTTTTCAAAAGTTGAACTTCAGATTTAAGGAGAACGTTCTCCTTTTGAAGTGCAGAACGTTCTGGACTTTCTTGATTTTCAGTGTGAAAGTTTTTGGTTTAAGATTCTTTCAGATTTTGAATGATCTCCTTCAGCTTATTATTCAGAACCTGAGTTTTTTCTTTTTCTTCTTTTTCTTTATAAAATTTTTCTTTTAAGGAACTACATTTTTGTATAAGTAAGTTTGAATCATTTAATAAGTTATCAAATTCTTTTTCCATTTGTTCACACAAAATGCAGGATTCAGAATTTGTTACCTCATTTTCTTCAGTGTTTGCCATTAAGCATATGTTGGCTTCTTCATCTTCTTCCTCATCGGATTCATCTGAGTTATCCCATGTGGCCATCATTGATTTCTTTTTGAAAGGAAATCTGTTTGGTGTTCTTTTGTTTAGAGGACATTCAGATTTGTAATGTCCCAGCTTATTACATCCAAAGCATGTAATTTGACTTTTATCTTGTTCTGTCTTAGGATTTTCTTTTCTGTTTGGGAATCCCTTCTTCATTTGATCTCTTCTTCTCATTATTCTTTGAATTCTTTTAGTGAGAAAAGCTATTTCTTCATCAGCTTCTTCTTGAGTTTCTTCTGGTTCTTCCTCTGTTTGGTCAACAGTGCTTTCTTGAGATGCTTTCAAAGCTATTGTTTTTCCTTTCTTGACAGGTTTATCTTCTTGTAATAATACCTCGTGTGCTTTTAACGTTCCAATTAATTCTTCTAGTGCCAGTACTTCAAGGTTCTTGGCTTGGCTTATGGCTATTACCATTGGTCTCCATATGACTGGAAGACATCTCATGATCTTTCTTACTCTATCTTGTACTGAGTAGGCCTTTCCTAAGGAACGCATTTCATTTACTATAGTTGTGAACCTTGAATACATTTCATCAATAGTTTCTCCTTCATTCATTTCGAACAGTTCAAATTTTCTTATGCCGATGTCTATTCTTGTTTCTTTGACATGGTTCGTTCATTCATGATGAATTTGTAGTGTATCCCAGATTTCTTTAGCTGTTGTGCATTCATCAACTCTTTCGCTTTCTTCCCTGCTCAAAGCGCACGATAAGAATAATTGAGCTTTAGAGTTTAAGAGTACCTTAGTTTTGTCTTCAGATGTCCAGTCGGCTTCTTCCTTCTTGGCAGAGTTTGAATCATTTTGATCAGCTCTTGGAATGAAATCTCCATCTGTAATGATGCGCCACATTCCTGTGTCTTGAGACTTTAGAAACAACTGCATCTTGTTTTTCCAAAAGTAGTAATCAGTTCCATCAAAGTATGGTGGCCTATTTGAGGATCCTCCTTCAACAATGTATTTTGCTTTTGACATTTTTTCTTCTAGATCTTTTTCTCTAGCACTTGGTTAAAGTGTTTTTTCTAGAGACCTTGCTATGATGCCAATTGAAGTAGCAATGTCAAGTTACAAGGAAGGGGGTTTGAATTGTAATCTTGCCTTTTTTAAAATTTCCTGTTAAAAACTTAAGAAAACAACTCAAGAATGATCTTGGTTATAAAAACAGAAACGGAGAACGTTCTTGGTTTTAAAACAGAAAACGCAGAACGTTCTTGATTAGTTAAAATCACAGTTTTAGTTTCTCTATTTAATTATGATAATAACAATAACTGAATGTAAATAGAGATAAGGAAGAAATACCACACAAGAATATATCCTGGTTCACCCAACGTGGGCTACGTCCAGTCCTCACAACTGAGATTTTCACTAAGTGTTCAAAGACAAAAGGAGAACAATCACAGTTAGAGATCAGCCTTGATCTGTAACTACACTTCCTTTCCACCCAGAAAGGATTAATCAGGTCACCTGACTAATCTGTTAGGATTTCGAAATTCACTCTTTTAATTACGCTCAAACTATAAACAATCCTTATAGTTATGAGTTTATACAATAATAATTTGAAAGGTTTGTTTGAATCTAGTTTTGCTCAACTCTTGTTTGAGAAAAGGATTCAGAACAGAGAAAGAAACCAATAGAATAAAACTGGAAGTATGTATTTGGTTCAGCTTGATTTCTTTTGTGAATGAGATGACTTTAAGGATGCAAGTGAATATGATTTTATGAGAATGCTTGACACTTAAAGATCTGGTTGATGCTTGCGAATTTGCCTTCCTTTTATAGATGTTTGAGCAATTAATTCTGGTCAGAAAGAGCTGTTGGGAGTGCTCTGTTTTCCTTCTGACAGAAGCAAGGAATCTGTTGACAAACAGAGCTCCATGTATTTGACAGTTTTGGGCTTTCTGTTTTGGGCCTTTTGCTTGATCTAAAACAGACTTGTTGCGTGCTTGAATGACCCATTAAGCTTTGATAATATTTGATAGTGATTGGGCTTCGATTTGAATGTTTAATTTGATCCAAAACTATTTGGAAAGGAGTGAATATTTTTCTGCAGAAATGAGAAGTCTTCTTTTATATTCAATCTTGAGTTTCAGCTTTGTTCAACTTTCTTGACAGTTTCCAGACTGGAGAAAGTTGCAGTCCGTTTTTTGATATGCTTAGATTCGTGATGATTTTTCTTAATGATCCGAGAATCGTTTTGAGTAAAAACGATTCCTATCTGTTCCTTGCCATGTACTGATGAAATTGGTATAAAGATTTCAGGCATAATTAATGTGGAAGTGTTGGAGAAAGATTGATGAAGTGGCTGTAACGATCTTTCTAGATTCTGCTGATCTTTCTCTGTTTTGTATAGTTTATGATCATGACTTATTTCTTTGCTTTGCTTGGTTCCTATCTTTAATAAAAACACTCAAGAGCACAGATTAAATTAACATAACATTTAGAATCATAATTAATATCTTTAATTAATCTCTTGTTTATTTTCATCAAAACTTAATTTGAGAGTTTGACTTAACAGTATTAGCTCTAAGTGCTGAGAAATCTAAGAAATCTTCTGAGAGAAAAAATCTATGTAAATACTCTTGTGTGAGAATTAGTTCCAAACCCAATCTAAAAATTTTGAACTTGGCCCAATAGCGGGTGCAGTCTTCAATAGTTTGACCGTACTAAACTAGAAGGTTGACAAAACTTGAACACATTCACTTGACTATAAGGTGTTCAGTGGTCGTGTGATTCTATTGGTGAATAATGGATTATATCCTTTTGTGTGAAGGGACTAAACCATAGCTACCGTGTTAGTGGTGAACTCGAATAAATCGACTTGTGCTTCTTTTGTTATCTATTAACTTATTGTTTTACTCATTCATGTTTTCAACATCATAATTTTTAAATTATTTTTAAATTAAGTTTTAGAAATGAAATACATTTTAGACTCCTCTACAACCCTTGGATAAAACAAGTTTGATTCCACTCCCCTCTAGGGATCAGGTTTGGTCAATTATCTTCTAATTTCTCCACTTGGCATGAAAATATTCTTTCCACGTCCTCTTCCGATGTTATAACGTTTATTTTATCTATTTGGTATAAACATATGGTACACTCAAAATAATTTTTTTTGAAGGACAATCGTTGGACATGGAAGGATTTGTCCGTAAAGCATGGCATATAGTTGAAGATCATAAGTGTTAAGACAAACTCTCAAATTAAGTTTTGATGAAAATAAACAAAGATTAATTAAGAATATTAAATATGATTCTAAATGTTATGTTAATTTAATCTGTGCTCTTGAGTGTTTTTATTAAAGATAGGAACCAAGTAAAGCAAAGAAATAAGTCATGATCATAAACTGTACAAAACAGAGAAAGATCAGCAGAATCAAGAAAGATTGTTACAGCCACTTCACCAATCTTTCTCCAACACTTCTACATTGATTATGCCTTAAATCTTTATACCAATTTCATCAGTACATGGCAAGGAACAGATATGAATCATTTTTACTCAAAACGGTTCTCGGATCATTAAGAAAAATCGTCATGAATCTAAGCATATCAAAAAACGGACTGCAACTTTCTCCAGTCTGGAATTGTCAAGAAAGTTGAACAAAACTGAACTTCAAGATTGAGTATAAAGTCCTCAGATTATTCAGAAGTCTATCAGACCAGATTGATTATCTTTCTCCACCTATAATCAACGTTCTCCGTTTTTGAGAAGAACAATCTCTGTTTCTGCAGAAGAAGACTTCTCATTTCTGCAGAAAAATATTCACTCCTTTCCAAACAGTTTTGGATCGAATTAAACATCCAGATCGAAGCCCAATTATCATCAAGTATTATCAAAGCTTAATGGGTCATTATAGCACGCAACAAGTCTGTTTGAAATCAAGCAAAACGGTCCAAAACAGAAAGCCCAAAACTGTCACATGAATGGTGCTCTTTTGTCAACAGATTCCTTGCTTCTGTCAGAAGGAAAACAGAGCACTACCAACAGCTCTTTCTGACCAGAATTAATTGCTCAAAACATCTATAAAAGGAAGGCAAATTCGCAAGCATCATTGAGATCTTCAAGTGCCAAGTATTCTCATTAAATCATATTCACTTGCATTCTTGAAGTTATCTCATACACAAAAGAAATCAGGCTGAACCAAATACATACTTCCAGTTTTATTCTACTGAGTTCTTTCTTTGTTCCGAATCTTTTCTCAAACAAGAGTTGAGTATAATTAGATTCAAACAAACATTTCAAATCATTATTGTATAAACTCATAACTATAAGGCTTGTTTATAGTTTGAGTGTGATTAAAAGAGTTAACTTTAAAATCCTAACAGATTAGTTAGGTGATTTTGATTAATCCTTTCTGGGTGGAAAGGAAGTGTAGTTACAGATCAAGGTTGATCTTTAACTGTGATTGTTCTCCATTTCTCTTGAAACACTTAGTGAAAATCTCACAGTTGTGAGGACTGGACGTAGCCCACGTTGGGTGAACCAGGATATATCTTTGTGTGGTATCTCTTCCTTATCTCTATTTACATTCAGTTATTGTTATTATCAAAATTAAATAGAGAAACTAAAACTGTGATTTTAACTAATCAAGAACGTTCTGCGTTTTCTGTTTTAAAACCAAGAACGTTCTCTGTTTCTGTTTTTATAACCAAGATCATTCTTGAGTTGTTTTCTTAAGTTTTTAACAGGAAATTTTAAATAGGCAAGATTACAATTCAAACCCCCTTCCTTGTAACTTGACATTGCTACTTCAATAAAGTGATGTTGAATACTCTCCATCGAGACGTCGTCAATTTGCTATTCTTCCAAATGAAATTCATTGTCGGATAAAGTCTATAAAATCAATGTTGATGCCTTGGGCCCAATGGAAGATGTTTAGAGATAGTGTAGGTGTGTTGTTAGACTACATGGAAATTTACTACTCAACATGACTCGGATGTAGTTGAGTCAACGAGGTTTAGATTGGGACTCCAATTCATTCTTGATTTCGAGTTCTGTTGCATCATTATTGAGGGAGACTCTCAATATTCTTAGAGCTATTAATGCATCTTCCTCAAACAACACTTATTTGGGATCTATAGTTAGTGATTGTCGCAATTTTCTTTCTTTATTTCCTTTGTATGTTGTGGCTCATGTAACGAGATATGCTAATAACTTTTTCCACAACCTAGTTAAGTTTGCGTTAACATTAGATGATAATATTTAGATTTAAAAATATATCTCGGGCACTCGTCCTCTATTTTAGCTAATTTAGCTAACTAGTGATATTTCTTTCCTTTAAAATAAATAAAAAAAATGTTAATTTAAAGATTTAAAGGATATTTGATGTCTATGTACAAAACAATTTTACGCTAAAGTCTAAACAAAATGTATTAATGTATCGCTTTAGTTTACGATTGTAATTATATTTTAAATTAACGGTATAACATTGAAGAATAATGGTCTCTCATTGAATATCTATTACTAAATGAATTGGCAAATTGGCAATAGCATATTTTAGTATGACTTTTTCTGCACAGATGTAAACTTCAAAAGTCACAGTTGATTTCCGACGTCTTCTAAAAACAAAAGTAATATCTAGCTAACTACATGATGTTTTTCCATTAAAAAAAAAACTACATGAGGTTTCTTCCTAAGATTTCGAATGTGTTTGATTTGCTGAAAAATGTGCACATAACATAACAATTTTAATTGTATTATGTTTGATGTAAACATTGATTGTAGGGTTGGATAATCTAAGAGATAAGAGATTGGACAAAAACTGTAATTCTTGTTTCTCGTTCATCTATGAGACAATTTTTTGTCTGTTGAACGGACCATCTAAAATACCAAAATACTATTTTATTTTCTACTAAAAAAATATTTTCTCTTCATCTATTCTTTTTGTTTCTCTTTCTATCTCTCCCACCTACTCATTCATTCTGTCATCTCACTTTCTCTCTCCTATGTCTCTTTGTCTCTCTCTAGTTCTTCTCTATCTCTCTCCCATTATTTATTAATATTTATCGTCATAAACATGTAAATATATTATAAAAAACATTGTAGTAAATATCACATTATTTTGTTTTTGTTGTCTATTATCCATCAAATATCATACATTACAAAAAGTTGTCATGTACAATGCTTACTATTTTGCAAATCAAACGGACCCTTAGAAACAACCAATGGGCATAAAATATCACTTCATGATGAGAATTTTGCAGTGATGAAAAGAACCTATTTAGATTTACATATTTATTTATTTTATGAATTGGAAATATTAAATTTTATAAAAAGTGTTTGAAATATTTATGTCATCGGATTTATATATTAACAACGTCAAAATCATTGATTAAATCTGTAATTGATCAAAGTTAATTTGCTAATTTATACCAAACAAACATCACAATAAGACTAAAAATAAAATAAAAAACATCGCAAAAAGATGACAGACAACGTAATGTCGCACTTAGACGATGAAATCACAAACAATATGCGAAAGAAAAATTTTATATATATATATATATATATATATATATATATATATATGTGTGTGTGTGTGTGTGAAATAACCTATTTAAACAAAATAAAAAGATGAAGAAAATATGTAAAAAAAATAATTTTCAAGACTAAAATGACCTACCCACTTTTTCACTATGTAATTATATTCTTTTGAATGTGTAGTAATCTTAATGAAAAAGTTAAAATTAAACGAGAACAAGCAGTAGGAACTAGCAAGTGGCTGAATGCAGGCTCGTTAAAGGCCCGTGATTATTGACACACAGATATTATTATGTGCAATATAGTATCTTTATATAAAACAAGTAGGAAAAACTGTCAACATCGTCGCTTTGGCCGAGTGGTTAAGGCGTGTGCCTGCTAAGTACATGGGGTTTCCCCGCGAGAGTTCGAATCTCTCAGGCGACGATTGATTCAATAGTTTTGTTGAGTGCTTCAGATTTTTATTTATCTTTTGACAGGAGAAAGCTTTAGTTTTTAAAAAGGTGATATTATATTAATTTTTTTTATGAAATTGATAGCATCGGTTTAATTAATTAACATTGAACACTACATGTTTGAAGCAATCTAATTCCCTAATAACTTAATTAGTTACCCCAGGTTTAATTTTTTTTCATGCAATCAAAATAATAATTACATTACCTAAAAAAAAAAAACCTTATTTTTCATTTAATTTTATATAGAAACTTGTTATGTTATGACTTAAAGGATATATTGCTAATAATAACATCAACATGTTAAAATTAGTTATAATTTACCTAAATTGTGGTCTATCATTTGTGACTATACTTATTTTTTTATATCTAAGTCCAAGTGAGTAATCAACTTCTTAATTTTTTTTGTCTTCTTCATGTCATCTTACATTTTTCCATTCTTCTAAGGCACTCTTTAAGTTTAGTAGGAATGGAATCGAGGTTGGGCAAGGACAGAGCCAAGAATAGACGGTCGGAGGAGTTCACTATATAAATTAAGTAATGTTAACGATATATCTACAAATTTCTAAGAGAATATTCATACTTAAATAAATATTAATTACATTACTCATCGATCAAAATATTAAATGTCTTTTATGTATATCATAAAAATTACTATAATTGAATTTATACTAAATGCTTTAAAAAAATTTCTTAATGTATATATTAAGTTAACAAACAATGAGTTAAAAATTCATCTTCCATATCATTACTGAAAATAATGGGAAAAAATTATCTTCACTATTTTTTACTATGAGAAAATGAAATGTGCACTGATAGTGTAAAATTGACATCTAATAAAATCCACGTATTTCATTACATCGAACCTCTTCAGTTCACTTTAATGGTAAGTCACGATAAAATAAAAATCTTTCATTGAATTTCAATGTAAAATTATTTTACACTATCGACACATATTTATTAAACACTTAATGTTATATATATATTCATTATGTAAAAAAATGTTATATATATATTCAAATTCAAACCAATTAAATCACTCACCTGTACGATGATTCTATCCATTTTTATTTTATTTTCTTAACTTTCCAATTATACTAGCGGCATATCTGTCCAAGTCATCTCACTTGAGAAATATATCTCTCCAATTATATAAGGCATTCAAGACATAAGTATATATTAGGTGTAATATCTTTTTAAGAAAAATTAAGAGGGGTTTAAACCCTTTCTATTGACTACCTACATCTACCCTTAGGGTTGGAGGAACAGGGTGGCTGTTTCAGTGGAAAAAGATAAGTTGTTAAGGTAGTTTTTTGCATTCTTGGGTAACATTGTTTTATAAAAAAAATGTTGCAAATCGTAAAGTTTGACGTAATGATCAAAATACTTAGTACACGGCCAAATGAGCTTATAGATTGCTTGCAATAAATCATAATGTTAACTTGTATCTATTTATTCATATTACGTGAAACGAGATGGTCATTTTGAAGGTGTCGCTTTTTATACGGAAATTGTTAGAGGATCGGTTTTCGTCAATGACTAGTTTGGTGAGATGTGGTGTTATTCCTCTGCAAAATGGTGTTTGCTCTGCAGGGTACGGATGTGAAGATTCATATTTGCACTTGTTTCTAGTGTGTCAACTTTTCGGTGAGATGCGGAAGCTTATTATTAATTGGGTTTTTTGTGGCATGTCCAATGCAAATTCATCAACACGTACAACTTTTCAATAGTTAAGTTCTGGGAGATAAGGTGATTCGAGACATGCTTATTGTTATTTGGATTGTTTGATCTATATGGCGAGCTTTAAATAATGTTATCTTTTTAATTAAAATGATTTTAATTTGGAAACGGTGGTTGAATGTAATAAAATTTTATTTCAATGGTGGATGGATGCAAATAAAGAGAAAGAGTTTTAACGTGGAATCATATCATTGGTGGTGTAATCCACTAGTTTATTTGGGATGTAAGGTGTTAGGGGTTAGTGGAAGCTTTTGTTTTTTTAGTGAAGTATTTTATTGGAAGTTTTATTTGGTTGTAAGGGGTTTATGACTCTTTTGTATTTTCTATCCCTTCCTTGATTCTTTTGGCATTTTATTTTATAAAAAAAAATCCAAACAATCACTAAAATATATCTCAGTTTTAAGTTAAAAGAAAGATAACAATTTATTTCCTTTAATTTGAAGGCAATTATCAATGTGACGTGTCAATCTATTGCCACAAATTTGATGTCAAGTTGTTCTTCTTATTATAAAGGCAAAAAGGATAATGCTTAATATTTTGAAACTTTGAAAAAAATCGTAAGCCACCTAAAAGCTTTTTCCTCCTATCACATAACATAAATGTGATAGTTATCTATATATAAAGAGCCTTAAATGTGGTAGGTGCCACAACCAAGCAAGTATGTTTGGTATCAACACTGGAAACTTTTCCTTTTCTTTGGAACTCGAGAGATCCAGTTATGTGGGAAATCCTAATTGTGGATTGCAGACTTGCAAGTTGCAACATTAACGATATTTTTTTGTTTCAAAAATATTAAAACCCATAAATCAGGTGATCATTAAGTGCATTTTTGACATATGACCACACGTTCTTGCGTTTCTTGTTGAAACTATCAGTACCAAATAGCAGCGCTGATTATTATGATACGAAGATAAAATGATTCTTTTTTCTAAAGGTTAAACTTACCCAAAAAAAATACCGTTATTACTTATGCATGGTAAATATTAATTTAAAATAATATTAGTACGTAACACATTTTCTTTTATTTGTTAAAATTTGTATGGATGTTAATAAATTTAAATAAAGCTAAAATAATTTATTGAGATCTATGTATATGTAATTTAATCAATAAAAAATAGTATATCACAATATGTTTATTAGAGAATATCTTTTTAGCATCGATTAATTTGTGGTCTGATTTTTGTTTGGTACAATATGCTCTGTGCATTTTAACACTTACCATATTCATTTATCAATTGTGATGTCTTTTTCGGTTGCTATTGACAAAAATTCAACATTATCATCGTTCTTTTATAATGGTTTTTGTGGCTAGTTTCTCTCAAAACCCATTCCCATTTTTTAAATGAGAATCTAAATGGATTTTGCAATTTGTTTATCTCAAAACCTTATTTTCTTGAAGCCATATTCATCCAATGTTCATGGCACTTTACAAATCAAGTGTTGCTCACAATCACAAAGCAAATCAATCACATCTAATATTGAAACAAAGAAAAGGTGTTTGAGATGCAACACCCTTTACTCAGATCAACATAATTCTCCAGTTTCTTGCTCTTTCCACGGTCATACAAATGGTATGTTTGTGTTTGCTTATTTTACTTTTTCTATTGCCACACATAGTAGCAGATATAGAATTTTTTTATAGGGTAATAAAATAGTATATATATTTTGACCAGAGAAAAATATGATTATCTCTTAGAAAATATACAATTATAATGACCAAACTAACTCAAATTACATAAATGTTTCTACAAATTACAATTATAATGACTATCCCGTATGTTGTTATTGAGTTTCAATTGATTTTATACTTAGAGTTTTGATTATAATAGAAATATTTTATGAAAACAATATATTTGACATCAAAGAGTATGAAAGAAGATTCATGTTTTTGAAAAAAATCTAAAATAAGATTTGTTTCAGATTTATAATTGAATAAAATCTCAAATTAGATTTGATTCAAATTTATAATTGATGAAAATCTAAAATAAAATTCGATTCATATTTATAATTGAAGAAAATCTTTAACCAAGTTGAAAAGAAGATATGGTCAAGATTTGAAGAAGATTTGATCAAGATTTAGCTACAACAAAATATGAACAGAATCAACCTAAAGAATTTACAAACGCAATCTGAACAAAATACGAACAGAATCAATCTGAAGAATTTACAAATTCAATCTAAACAAAATAGAAACATAATCAATCTGAAGATTTTACAAACTCAATCTAAACAAGATACAATTCAGAATTAAACAATGACTAAATTGAAGCCCAAATTTTAACTATAAATAGATACTCAAGGCTGAAGAAGAAGATTATAAAAAATAATAAATAAATAAATATATAAAAACAAAAAAGAATAGAAGAAGTCAAGCTCAAAATTCCAAATTCATCTTAGATTTCAAAGAGAGAAACACTTGTTCAAGTTAGAAATATTTTCTGAGTGTTCTTTTCTTAGAGTGTGAGAGTTATTATTATTATTATTATCAGCTTTGTTAGAAGCAAACACTTAAAGTTCCAATCTATTGTATCCAACCCGATAGCGGTTTAGTTCCTTCTTCAATTTGGAGTTGTCAGGTTGTTAGGAGAAGACTTGGCTTGTAAGGTCAAGGTGGTTAATTCCTTCTTCAATTTGAGGTTGTCAGGTTGTTAGGAGAAGACTTGAATTGTTGGGTCAAGATGTTTAGTTGCTCAAAAGTCTAGGGTTGTCAGACTGTTTGGGAAGACTGACTTGGAGGGTCAGTTCTTTGTAATTCAAGGTATCTGAATTACTGGATTAAAACCTTTTGAATGTAACCAAGTTAGTGGTCAATCAGGATAAATCTATGTGTCCAATTATTTATGCTTTCATTATTTGCTACCTTTGAACTCGATTGCTTCTTATATAAGAAATTCATAAAAACCAATCAACCTTCATCAAATTAGGAAAAAGTTATCAACTTTGAAAAACACAGTTCAACTCCCCTTCTCGTGTTTACACCTTCAAACATTATAATGACTAAACTAACTCAAAATATATAAAAGCTTCTACAAATTACAATTATAATGATTATCTCGTATGTTGTTATTGAGTTTCGAAAAATCGTTTTTAAAATGTTTTTCAGCCATCGAAGATATTACTGGGTAGAGTCGCGGACTAGGTTTCTCTCTTTAAGACATTTTGCGGCATTGCCCATATCGAAGACAAACTGTATCGGAGTTCTACTGCACCGTAGAAAACTATTCTATAATTACACTCTCAATATGACGATCTATAATTACACTCTCAATATGACGATTAAAGTCATTCGTAATATGGTACTATGACCACTCATAAATCGAAAGAACGACAAAAAAATCGCTCTAAAAGGATAATGGTATTAGAACCACTTTAAAATCAAAGGGATTATGGCACAAAAACCGCTCTAAAAGGATAGTGGTATTAGGACCACTCAAAAATTGAAGGAACATAAAGAAATAAGAGAGGTGGCTCGAAAGTGCATTGAGCAAAAGAATGAAAAGAGAGAAAGTTAGGAATTTGATCCAACTTTGGTGTACTTTCACTAGAGTTTGAAACTCTTAATATAGTGATGAAAGCAAACTCACTTATATCTAATGTGGGACTTTAGTATTTATAGAGTTGAAAACTACTCAATATATGAAAGTTTTTCAATGTGGGGCTTCAACAATTTTTAAATTCACATACTAACATACTCTCTATGTTCCAACAAATGTCATGTACAAAATTTTATATTTTAAAAATGTTATTTTTTTTATTGTCAACACTATCAAAGGGAGAAAGGTAGATGTTATGAACAAATTCTGCAAAGTTATTCTATAATTATTGGCTTAGAGAGCTATTAGACTAGAGAACAATTTAGAAAGGATAAAATAGTGTCATATGAGAAAGAGGATTATTTTTATTATCAATAGAATCACATTACCAGCCTTTTATATGCTTTACATAATGCCTTTCAAAGAGGGTACATTCAGTTATAAGGAAATAACATAATAACTACCCCAACTAACCTCCTAACTTCTCAACAACCATAAAGTCCTAATCCACTTTAACAATTTCTCCACCTTGGATGAACTTTATTCTACACAACTCCTAAGATCTTCAAGCAATGCTTGAACTACAGATTTGACAGGGCCATTGTTGGCATGTCAACTGGATTATCATCAGTCTTGATCTTCTCCAAAGATATATTCCCTTTTGTAATAAATTCCCTCACAAAATAGAGTTTAACATCTATATGTTTAGTTCTCTCACGATACACTTAGTTTCTAGCTAAGAGGATACCACATATACTATCATAAACCATTTTTGGAACCTTATGTTCTTCTGTTATACCTGTTGTCATTCCTTTCATCCAAATTGCCTCCTTTATTGCCTCAGTAACAACAATAAATTCATCTTCTGTAGTTGATAAGGATACATAATGCTGAAGATTGCACTTCCAACTCACAGTGTTACCATATAACTTGTAAACATAACATGTCAATGACCTTCTGGTGTCAAGACATCCTGCACAATATGAATCTACAAAACCAATGACTTTATTAATGTTATCTTCATGCCTTAAATAAAGCATACCAACCTCAGTTGTAACCTGAAAGTATCTAAACACCCACTTCATAGCTTCCCATTTTATCTTTCCTGAATTTCCCATATACTTGCTGACTAAACTCGTGGCATAAGCCAAATCAGGTCGTGTGCAAATCATTGCATACATGAGGCTTTAAAGTCCATTTGCATATGGGACTTTCTTCATTAGATATAGGTGAATCCTATTTAGAAAGCTTAAAATGTTGAGCTATAGGTGTCAAGATTGCCTTTGATTTATCAATGTTAAATCTCCTTAACACTTTAACTATGTATTCTTTTTGTGTTATCAAAAGAGTACCCCCATGACCTATCCTTGGTAATCTACATCCCCGAGATTTTACTAGCAGTTATAATATCTTTCATTTCAAATTCTCTTTCAAGCATCATCTTCACCTTTTTAACCTCCTCATTGCTACTGCAAGCAATCAACATGTCATCTACATAGAGCAATAGATAGACAACAACGTTATGTATGGTTTCCCTCAAGTAAACACAACCATCTTATTTACACCTTTAAAAGCCATTCTCCAAAATAAAGGTGTCAAACCTTTTGTACCATTGCATAGGGGAATGTTTTACGTTAGAAAGAGATATTTTAAGCAAGCAAACATTGTCTTTTTCACATTCTTTAATAAACCCCTCTGGTTGAGTCATATGATTTTGCTCCTTAAGTTCACCATGTAAGAAGGCAATTTTCACATCAGGTTGTTCCAAATTCATATGTTCTTAAGCAATTAATCCCAGAACCATCAAGTGTATTTTACAATAGGTGAAAACACATCGTTGTAATTGATTCTCTCACATTGAGTGGATCCTCTTGCCACCAATCTTGCCTTGAATCTAGCTTTCTCAACCCTTAGAATCCCTTCGTGATTCTTAGAACTCCACCTTCAACTTTGTATGCATAATCCTGCTTATCTAGCATACCAAGGGAAATTAAATTTCTCTTCAAATCAGGTACATGCCATACCCTTTCTAAGATCTTTATTCCTCCATCTACAAGTTTAAGCTTTATGGAGCAAATTCCATCACCTTTTTGGCTTTGTTATTTCCTAAAAAGACCCGCCCTCCATGATTTTCACTGTACGAGACAAACCATTCCTTGTTTGGAAACATTTGGAAAGTGCATCCAAAGTCAAGCACCCATTCTTTATGAACTTTGCCTTTTGAAAGACACATTACCTCATCACTCTTATATCCTTTTGAAACAACATAAGCATCGCCACATTGATTTCTTTATTCCTCGTGCTTTTTCTTCCTCTTCTATTTTGGACACTACTTTTTGAGATGCTCCTCACTTGTCATGCCCTCTTTTGACTTTGATTTTGATTTTCTTATTCTTGGATTCTTACCTTTTTTATCTACCCCTCATATATAATTCTTCACTAGCTTGATCTCCGTTTTGCTGAAACCTTCTTTTCAACTCCTTTGAAAGAAAAACAGACTGCACCTCCTCTAATGATAGTGTATCTCTTCTATAAATGAGTGTGTGTTTGATAGAGTATCAAATTCACTTGACAGTGATATGAGTAATAGCAATGCTTGGTCTTCATCATATATCTTGATTTCAATGTTCTTCAAATCAAAAATGATTTTGTTAAAATCATCCAAATGATCCTCCAAAGTATTTCCTACTAACATCTTGAAGGTGTATAATTTTTGTTTGAAGTATAACTTGTTGGCCAAAGATTTGATCATATACATGTTTTCCAGTTTGAGCCAAATGGTAGCAGCAAATTCTCCTTTGAAACCTCCCTAAGAACCATGTCACAAAGGCATATAATCAATGCATTATGTGCTTTATCTAGCATATCCTTCTTCTCCTTATCAGAGAGTGTGTTGGGTAGTTTAGCTTCACCAGCCAATGCATCTTCAGTTCCTTGTTGAACCAAGAACGCCCTCATTTTCAGCCTACATAGATTGGAATCGTTTTTTCCCGTGAACTTCTCGATATCAAACTTCACAAAACCCAACCCCATCTTCATTTCTGAAGAACTCCCTAGATCCTCCAACCAGTGTTGTTGATACCAATCTGTTATCAACAGATTCTTCAATGTTCTTCTATGATTATTGACTTAGAGAGCTATTAGAATAGAGAACAATTTAGAAAGAATGAAAGAATGTCATATGAGACAGAAGATTATTTTCATTGTTAATTGAATCACATTACAAGTCTTTTATATGTTTTACATAATTACTTTCAAAAAGGTTACATTCAACTATAAGAAAATAACATAATAACTACCCTAACTAACCTCCTAATTTCTCAACAACCATACAGTCCTAATCCACTATTAACAATATGGAAAAATATAATTTTAACTTGTGTGAGTGTATTCAACAGATAAAAAATATATGTGAGTGAGTAATGGTGAGTGAATCTTAGTAGATCTAGAACTAAATAGTTTTATTAAAATTTAAAATAATAATATTATTAAAAAAATTATTATTTTCTTGTAAAGGCAAGAGTCCCTATTGCTAAGGTATTGACAATAATGACCTTTTTCCTAAGTTCATATTAAGAAAGCTTGCGGAAAAATGAAGTTCAAGCATAAGTCTTTTTGGTAATTTTTGCTAGCCAATCACCCCAATACATTTTCCAATGCAAGGTCGCATGACATTCACAACTACTATGTGAATCTATATTCCACGTGCAGGAGACCACATTGTCTTTCTAACCTCAGTGTCTTTCTAATTCATTGCTATACTAAAGAACAATAAAAATTAAGAGAGACGGTCATTTTTGGGTTTTTATTAATATATCTTAAATCTAAAAATAATTTAGTAGAGTATAAAGAGAGAAATTTCATGGTGGTGGTGGTATGGCCATTGGTGCTCATATGGCGATGTAGCTTAGTCCAAAAGTTGGTGTGGCGGTGGTTTCCCAAGATAAGAAAAATGTGAGTTGTCTGCAAGTTGAGAGACAAAAGAGTATGGAGAAAAAAAAAACCTAAAGAGGAGGCACTACTCTATAACGTGTTTTTTTTATATACTAAAATATTATATTTTTTTTCACCTTTGAGAGATAGGGATGCCACCAATATTTTTTTTCTCTTATAGGATATTTAATACATTTAATAAAAAAAAAATTCATCAAAGTCAATGGTAAATATACCCAAACAAATAATGTGCTATATTATTTTAACAACTCCTTCTAATTTTGAAGCATATTGCAAATAAATTAACAACCGCGTTCTATTTTATTTACAGTTCTCTCTTATTTTTTCTCTAGATCTAATAAATAAATAAAAGGAGGGAGTTGTTAATTTATCAGTAATATACTAAAATATGATAAAATTATTAATTTATCTGCAATAAACTCTCTCTTATTTGTTTTGGCACATTTACTCAATCGTAATGTATTTTTTCATTAAATGTATTTTTTTATTAATATAATTTGGTTTTTTTAATTATTTTTTATTTATTAAATTAATAATTAATCATTTGTTATAAAATATAAAAATGGCAATAAATAGTCACATATGTGAATGAGAAAAAA
>JBBPBP010000004.1:52326293-52349548 GCA_037974735.1 Cicer chorassanicum
CAATTACTTTTGTTATACTCTTAAAATTTATTGAAAATTTTATATTTGCTCCGTTCCAAACTTTGATTTTTTTAACTTTAAACATACATAACACATATTAAGAAATAATAAATACAGATTGGTTTAATTTTTTTTACTTTTATTTATTAAATAAAAATACAATTTATTTAATACATATTTTTAAATTTTCAAAGATACAATAAAAAATAACATATTTAAAAGATCAAAAATTAAAAGAGGAAGGAGTAATTAAAAAAATGGAAATAATTTAATAAAATTATATTTTATTTAATTTATTTATTAATATAGTGCCAAATTTTAATATGTTTCTTTGCATTTTTGGATAAGTATGTATAAATGGATTCCTTCTTTGAGTTTCTAGAACTTGCTACTTGCTAAGTTTCTTTATCTCTCTCTCTACCAATCTGCCACCTCTGTTCCTTTCTTAATTGCCCTTATATCATTCCAAACAAACTCTTTCTTTCTCTTTCCACAACTTTCTACTTTTCTTTCATTTCCTTAACTCCTCTCTCACATCCACAAATTAAAAATCCAAACACATACACAAACACCCTTTATCATAAAGAATTCAACTTTGTTTCTACTTCTTTCATACAAGGTGGAAAAAAATGCTGCAATTGTTCTTCACAGTGGCTTTTTCTGTTGTTCCTTTAACCCTTTATATTCCACCAATAAGAAGCTTGAATCTTTTTGTAGAAACCTTTGAATCTATGGTTAGGGAATCAACAATACACAGCAATAGAATTTACCCTCGTTTAAGGGTAGCTTGGTCTAGGATTTTGAATTGCTTACTCTGCACCAACACAAGGTAGATTTCAGATTTTCAATGTTTATTTTGAACCATGTATTATTGTAAACTAAATACTTTACCTTTTCTTTTTCCAATCTTGGAGTTAGATTTAGAACCCTTTTATTATTATTTTTTTTTTTTGTGTCGTTTTTTCTTTTTGATTTACTTACAATTGTCCAATCCATCATGTATGATGTTGATGATGAGGTTGTTGTAATTTTCTGAAACTATTGACTTTTTGAGGTGATTTGATTAAGTGATTCCTCAATCAATTGTCCTATGTAACTTTGAATATAATAAATGAAATTTTATGTGGTTCATCGGATTGTTGACATTTTTTTTTTTTTGGGTTTCGTTCTTATCAAATTATTTATGATTTGGTAATTTGATCCTACGTTGAATACAAGATTTTGAGCACAAAAAATAGAGGCTCTTGTTCACAACATCATATGTCGGTTTTTGGGTTGTTTATTGAAATTGCGATTTAATAATTTTATTGCAATATGTTTTTTGTTTTTTCTCTTAAGATTAACTCTTGTAAAGCCACAGCAACACCTTGAGTCAGAAGAGCTTCTCCAAGTGAAGTTCTTAAAGTATACGTCACACCTTGTCATCGTGATTTTACAAAAGTCTTACAAATTTTTTGTGAATTGTTGTCATTTTGTAAACGCATCGTACTACTAAAGAGGCATTAAACAAGCGCATCATTAATAAGTTTTACCAATGGTGAAGATTGATGTGATAGAATTGCAAGATGATTATTTGCTAGAACATTATGTCTTTAGTGAGTTAAATTTTTTACTCCTTTGGAATAAAAAATAAATTAAAATAGATCAAATTGTAAATATATTGTATTTATCTCTCAGATGTCTCCTTACATAATATTTACACTTCTTTTAATTTTTAAAATTCATTTATGATTTATCTCTCATTTATTTATTAAAAAAATATTTTTTTTTTCGTTACACATACAACTCTTTTAGTCATTTAACAAAAAGATATTAAAATATACACTTCAGTTGTGTTATTAAGAACATAATATTACATTATAAATATCATATGTATGGTTGTATTTCTATAAATTAAAGGGAAAATTATAATTGTATCATATACAAATAATATGAATAGATGTAAATGTCGCAAAAAAATAATATTTAATGTTGTTTTTTATTGTGTATAGAGGATGTGAGTATATTTTCAAAACTAGAGAGTTTTAAGGGTCGTTTAAAGAGAAATAAGGAGAAATCAAAACAATTTTTCTTTTAATATATACAATTCTAATAAAAAAATAATTTTTAATGTCTAAATTATGATCATTGACTAATAAATTTTATCATTAAAATACAAAAATATTAATTTTACTTTTATTTTCTTTTAGAGGGAGTATATCTTAAAAGAAATTATGTAGATCTTTTTCGTTTTCTATTTAATATTAGGCGAGATAGACATACAAATAATATTGATTTATGTTTTTTGTATATAAAATTACCAAAATTGTTTTTGTGTCTATCTCTCTTCTAAAACGAGTAAGAAAATGAGAGATGAAAAGGAGATGATTTAAATCTTAAAAGAAATATAAAATTCAATTTTAGACATAAACGAAAAATATCTTCTCTTAGAAAATATGATAAATATCACTGTAATTAATTCACACAACTGTGAGGTCTCATATTCCAATTCAAAACAAGACATTCAATCTAAGACATTTGCCAATTAAGTTAGAACTTGAGAACCAAATGAGATATTTTTAAATAATTAATGCATCCACCAATATACTATTTAGATAAATGCTAACAATACATTTTTTAACACATTTTTTTAATTGATTAAATATATATAAGATCCACCAAATTTATTCTATCCCATATGTCTTTCTCTCTCAAAATAAAATCCTCTTATTTTTTTAACTTAAATAAGTCACATATAGTTACCATTTGTCAATTCATTCAAGAGTAGTAACACATAATATTGTTTTATAAAATATAAATGACTAAGTTAGTGATTAATTTTTTTAGAGATGATGAATCAATAGTAATCTAAAATAATAACAAAAAATAATTGTTTGTCCTTAAATTAATTTGGAACGGGACTGGTAATCCGAGGAGCAACCCGAATCCGGTCATTTTTCTCCTTTGTTTTTGTCTTATTTTTATTTTTTTAAATTGGGTCAAACCGTCTCATTGCTTACGAGATAAGACGAGTTCACATCACATAGCAGATATTTTACACTCCTATCTATAATCCATCATAAAAAATCTAATTTATGTATAACTCATTTAATGAAAATCATCTAATGCATTCACTAATTTTTAACAAAAGAATGTCGAATCCATCTATAAAATTATAACAAAAAATTAAATATGATGAGTTATTAATTAATTAATAATTTGAGAAGTGCTAATAACATCATTTGTAACAAATATTTTTAATTTACTTTATTTAATTGGTTAAAATTTATATTCATTGGATTAAAACATATGAATCACATATAACTTTAACATATGAATTACATATAACTTTGATGAAATTTCTTACATATTTTAATAAAGGATGAATATTAAAAAATATATGTTAAAATGTGTCGATAGAATTATTCTGATCATTTATATAATAGGCGCTTTCATTGGTGCCAGGCGATGAAGTCACTTGTGATGAATTGGCGATTGTGGCTGATGATTGTGATTGGGTGGTTGGCAACTAACTGTAGTTGCTGTTGCTGATGGTCGATGGTGGCAGCTAAAGCTGGTGAATGGTGGCTTGTAGTCAACGGGCTTTGGTAGTTGTTAGGGTTGAAAATAGGTTGAGCTATTTTCATATATTCTCATGGTCTATTTTGGCTATATTTAAGAATATAAAAATAGAAATTTTGTATTTAAAAAAATAAATTTGAATTTTTAAAATCTGAATGTATAATTTTTAATGTATTTTTTAATATTAATATTTTTATCTTTAAATATTTAATAAGTGTCTAAGAGATTCTTGTTAGCATTTTTTTTTTACTATTTTCAAAGATTATATAATTTTTTTTCCAAAAATTTACACCAAAATGTAAACTTTCACAAATACGTTTTTAAGATAATAGTTTAACAAAATTAAATTCTATTTTGGTATCAAAACTTTTTAGAGAAATTAACTTTATATACAATATTATATCTAAATTTTAGACCTTATATAGAATGAAAGATTGAATCAAATTTATTAATTACTATTTTTATAGAGTGGGTGTATTGTTGAGTATGTGTTTGGATGAAGGTATATAAATAAAGATGGATATATTAATAGAAAACTTCAATTGAATAATTAAGTAATTGACAATTTGATTGTGATTGAATTACTATCATAAATTAAGTGGACCCGATTCAATTTGGTGGCAACCGACTTCATTCCGCGAGTTTGATCGTTACGATGTTTTGTATTAGGCTTTTTCTAGTTTTATGGTCCATAAATGAAGTATTTGTGTTTTGTAGAAAAAAAGGAAATATGTGTTGTATTATGAACAAAATTATTTTTACTATTAGATTAATAAATATCACTATTGATTCAAGTAAGATATGGTTGGACCTATCGATTCAATGCTGGAAAAAATATTTGGGGACGGTGCAACACTATTTTTGTTGTGCATCATAGAAGAAGAGTGGATAATGTGTTTGTACTTTTCTATCTTAATTAGCGGTATATTTGGGAGATGAGTTTTGAAGAAAAAAAAAGAAAAAAATTATTATATTTTATTTTTAAATTATAAAAAATTTAAAATTGACGAAAATTATAATTAAAATATTATATGATCATTATTATATAAATATCAAAATTTGTCAAAGATATAGAGTTAGTTTTCTAAAATATTTCCTTCAAAATCTTTCCAAAAATAATTGACTAACCTATGAATGAGACCTAATCTATTAACGCTTGAGTTGGGCTCATTTTGATAATTCTTTTTATATATATATATATAAAAAAAAAAACAGTTTAGGTGAGTTGGGTCTCAGAAGTTCACTAAGATTAAGACATCTCAAGATTCAGATAATATTGAAAGAAATACGTAATTATGTTGGGGGAGGCTGAGAGTGCAAGAGCAACAATAGACTGCCAAATACTCTAGAACCACAAGAATTTTGAAACTACATCTCTGAACGTAAGAGCAACAATGGACCACCAAAAATTCTATGACTGCAAGAGACTTTAAAACCACATCTCTAGGCGCAAGAGCAACAATAGACCACTTAATGCTTCAGGACCACAAAAGACTTTGTGGTCGATGTTGAGTATCTTTGTAGTATCTTTGTTATATATCCAACATGCGGGACTTAACCACTTGAGACCACATCTCTACCAAAATTCTTAAGGCATTTAGTATTTTGTTATATATTCAATTACACCGCGAGGAAGACTTTCGATACAAAGATCCAACAATAAGATCTACTCTCGCTCCCCCACCAAGTCAAACTAGTCTCTAATACTACGTATTGTGGAGTCCAAGTGCGCGGAAGCAACAAGAACCACCACCACTAAATTTTTTAAGACCACGAGAGACTTTTGATATTATATCTTCACTCAAAACCTTAAAATAATAGATATATGAATCATATATCTAATATATTTAATATTTAATATTTAATTTATTCATAATTAATGTGAGACTTAACCCAACAAATTAAACTCACACCTTGTAGAGTATGAAACAACTCTATACCAACTAAATGAACCGTTACAACTCTATAGACAAGTTGGTATTGCATTGGAATGACCGGCTAAGGCTTGTGAAATGTGTCTGAATATATATAACAAGATAATTATGGAGAATGTGGGCCTGTATGAAAGGTAAATAGAAATTAGAGCAATGACCAACACAAAACATGAGTCGCATATTTTGTGTGAACGTGGTGAACTGGTATATACACATTCAGAGTGCAGACTAAAATCATAGTTCTACCTAAAATATTGATTGTTGTCCTTAGTATTTATAGAAACTTTCACACGACAAGTAGTTTACCGTAACAAGGTGCATATACCAACGCAACTCCACTGGTCCATGGTTTGTTCTAGTAAACAATATGGTATTTGACCAAAATGTGTGGTTATGATCACCACTTAGTATTATTGAAATGAGACAAATATAAATTCTTTTATAAATATTTAATGAGTTTTAAAATCTTTGTTAATGCTCTCATTCTAAAAAAATTTAAATAAAAAAAAAAAAAAAAGATGCATATATTTGTGTGGTTTGAATTTATGAATTGGTGGGAGTTCTATAAAGCTTTATGGAAGGTGGAAAAAAAATTGGCCAAATTACGTTTTTGGTTATTGATCATATTTATTTGTAACACTTTACTTTTTTTATCCAAATAGATATTTTATGTCTTGAAAAGTTTACAATTTAATCATTCTATTATTCTCCGTTGAAAAACTGATATGTCAAAAAAATGTTTGATTTGATAGAAAAATTTAGTTTCCAACTTAGAGTTAGTCATTCACCTTGTTTTTAGTTTTCACCAAATCATAAATCCTAAAAGTGAAATCAATCAAACTTTTGCTACAATGTTTTCAATCCGAGGAAGTTTTTCGAATTCAAATGGTTGAAGAATTTGCACCAAATTCTATTGTACAATGAAAGATATAGTAAGAAATTACCAAAGATGAATTTTGAGAGTTTTGAGCATTCTTGTTTTTGGATTTTGTGTGTTTATGGTTTTTGAGCATTTCTGGGCTATGTGAGTGTTGTTGGGTTGAAGAACCAAACTCTTACAATGTATTTTATTTGAGGGGCCAATCTTGATATAAATAAGTTTGAGGGACCAATCTTGATATAAATAAGTTAAGTTTGAGGGACCAATCTTGATACAAATAAGTTAAGTTTGAGGGACCACATCAGTTGATCATTAACTATGTTAGTGATACATCACTCACATAATTGATCCATCACCTTTTTTAAATTGAAATTGCAAAAAAAAGTTAAGTTATAAGTTTTTCAAGACATAAATGATTTATTTGGAAGAAAAAAAAAGACGTAAAATATCAAACTACTGCAAATAAATAAAATAAATGATTAAAATTATAATTATTTTTATTAAGAATAATTTTTTTCTACTATGATGTTAGATCCGGTCTTTATAAATTAATTTGAAATATTATGTATGCTTCTTTTAATAATATTTTTATGTTTATTTAAAGAAATAGAATGGGATCTATTAAAATAAAAAACAACCGCTAAAAAATGACTTTTGTAACTGTTTAACTATTTCAAAATCATCTTTTTGTTCTTGAATAATATTAATCATTAATAATTGATTTTTGTTATCAAGTATGATTTTTGGTTAAATTTATTTATAGTTTCTATAAATTTGAGATCTTTGAGTTTAGTCTTTATTAAATATATTTTAATAGGTATTTTAATCCTTTATGAAACGACAGCTTTTAAAATTTGTTCCTGCGATCAATATGATGCTATTATGATAACGAAAATATGAACGGAATACACCACATGAATTTTTTAAAAAAATGTGTTGAACACATGGAAATTGTCTCACTTAATTAATTTTTTAATTTAAATTACATACAAATAATTTAATATAATATTTTCATAAATAAATAAAATTAAAATTAAAAACTTAGTAAGAAATTATATATAGATAATTTATTAAAACATATTTTCATAAATAAAATACAATTATAAAATACAATATCTCTCTCCCTCCCTCCCTTCCTCTTTCTCTCATGGTAAAAATTATATCATTTTGTCAAGTGCATAGACATATCAAACAAAGTACGATGCACATTTTTGTCTTGTGCATCGATTATCGAACACAATGGAATATAAAAAGTTGTCATGTACAGTTATGTATTGTCTTGCACTGTTTTGTTCAGTACTTATTATTTTGCAAACTATACATACCTTATTAGTTAATAAACTCAATTGAGAAACTCTTAGATGAGGCTTTTGGTCTTGTAAAGCGTAAATCTCAATTTGCGTAGAAAACACTAATTCTATGCAAATTGGATATCCCAATTTCTAATATGATTATTGATTAGATTGTAATGGCTAACCAATTAGGTTCATAAATTTGTTGAACTAATCGATTATGTATTTTAATCTTATCAGTTAGTCGATGTCCAATCAATTAGTGACCTTTGACTAGTTGCTTATCGTGTTGTGTAGAGTTATCCAACTAGTTTTTAAATCACATATATCGTATATCGATTAGAGTTTAACATTTGGGTAAAATACAAGAAAACAAATACGTGAAGACGAAAAAGGAAAAATTTACAATCTCGACATAAATGCATAACTACTTGAAGATTATCATTACATCACAAAAATGATTGTCACAACACAAATACATTAAAATAAAATAGTAGAAAAACTGCAAGCATCCTTTTCAAAAGGTTAGGGCTTCAAATGTATTTGTTTTTCCATCGTCGACAGCAAGTAGCTAGCTAATACCCTTAAAGTTCAACAGCATGTCGGGGTTGAGAGCCTGGATTTGCGACACTGCATTGTTGAAAGACTCAACACTAACCTTCAAAATGTCATCTTCAAAAAGATCAATTGCAGCTTTATCGGTCACTTCAGACTTCTTCAACTTCTCGAGCTCTTATATAATAGTCGACAACTCATGTTTTTTCGCTTTGAGCTCTTTTGCGAGTTCTCCATTTGTCTTCAAAAGATGCTTATGAATGATGGCTAACACCTTTTTTGTCTTTGGTGAGCTCGCCAACCTCATTCACCAATAGTTAAAGTCGAGTATTGGCCATCCTCAAACATAACTATTTCATCCTCGTCATCTTGAGAAGGAATTGTATTATTTATGGATACCACCACCGGAACATTAGTCGATATATAGGAGCCATCTTAGAAGATGACAAAAAGTAGAGGAATAAATACTTGCAAAAAAAAAAAACAAAGCAATATAAGAAAACCATACAAGCAAATATCCAAAGGATAATTTATAGAAAAGCCTACTGAGAATACTATTTGCTTGATCTTGTGATTGAAGACCGAGACAATGTTGCCATCTTTATCAACTATGGGGGATCTTGTCCAAATTGTTTACGAATCATTGTACAACCTTTCAATCAGGGGCCTCCAGAATAAAGAGTTCAGAAACCTTAGAGGTCGTCTCCTTTTTGTTCCTCTAGAAATTTTGATCCAACCAGAAGAATGAGAAGTGAAGGAAAGCGTTTGTGATGATATATATGTTTTCATCAATTGTTGGGTCCCATCTGTCTCATGCAGCTCATGCCTTATAGTGACATTCACCTTTGACAACTTCTTCAAAGGCCTAACAATGTAGTATCTATATTTGAATCCTCGTATGAATCTGTATACGCACGCTAAAAGTATTTTGGACTACTTAAATGACACAAAGTTTTGGCTAGTGGTGTCCTTGTTCCAAATTGGAGCCTGAAAATTGAAAAGAATAAGGGGACGGTTGGAGTAGCCTCCAAATTCAATCATACTAACTAAAAAGCTATTACATATGCTAGTGAATTCGGATGAATTTGGGAAGGACACGAGTTGAGATGTTGAAACATATATTTCTCAAAATCGGTGAATGGCATAAGATATTCAAAACTCCCAAACAATACTTCATATACCAAGATAGATACCATAGGGGACTCTGATTGCACTCTGCTATCGTCCCCAAGTGCCTTAATATCCCAATCCATGGGTTATCACTTATGTTGAAGTGTCTATTTGTCTCATTTTCATGTAAATGAAACTACTCCTAAAGGCTCCTCAACGGCCCACTAAAAATTGGCTTCATCTATCAGGAAAACTAGTTTGTGAAGAGCAGATAACTATTTCACCATGACGCAAGAACGCACGAACATTGAAATATCATAGAAGTGAGGAAAAAGTAAAGTGTGAAAGAAGGGATCCGAAAAAATCCCTCTAAATGCAGAAGAACATTATTTATACCAATCTCATGAAATAGTGGAAATCTAAAGGATGAATTCCAATTGCTCTGATCATGCCTCGAAACAACGAGAAACTAGAAACGAGGGGACAAAATGCTTTAGTGCCTATGATCACATGTTACACTTGTCAGTTGGAAAGCCATAGGCTTCACCTCATGTCATTTTGTAAGACGTCAAAAAACCCTTCAACTAACACGTAACAACACACAAATCCAAGAAAAAGACTTCAGGAATAGCATACAATTTTAAACTATGGCATAACTTGTGCCAGTAATAAAGCCATGAGAAACTTATACCTTACGTTGAGGTGATGCAACCCAAACACCACACGTCAATATCATTGAAGACAAAACTCTAGATTGACGTGCCAATAACTCCATATCCGAGAAAGATAGAACGAGGGCAACAATCAATTTCACACAAATGCATTAGCACATAATCGTCAACTACGACAGCAGCCTCAAAGGTGATTATTCTTCCAAAATTGGACATTGTTCTTGACCATCACAAGTCTTCTATGACAAGGCCTTTTGCGACCTTATTAGTCATTGCCCTCCTCACTCGAGACAATAAATAGGGGGAATTTGTTTCGGATTATCCCAAGGCCCAATCTATCTTAACTAACATACATAGTCCCAAGGTGGCACAATCCATAGTTACACTCAAAGATAACCTGAGAGCAACAGCCAACCCTAATTCCAACGGTTATGGGCTAACAAAGGCGAGAATCACATAGGATATTTGTTAACAGAAACGCTTTCATCCTCAACAGACTATTTTCTCACATTATATCCGACACGACAAAAGGTACACAGTTTCTCTTAACTATACCTACCACTCTCCTCAACTAGTTACTTATTTAAGCGTCAAAGTGTTTGCAATTACTATTTCATTGCAAGGAACCAAGAATCACTTAAAGATCAAATCTAATCACAAAGAAAAAAAATACATCTTGAGCTATGTTCAATATAATCATCCAAGGAAGAACCGATGAAAGAACACGAACCAAAATGTGATCTTCCAAACTCTTGTTCTGCATAAACTCGTATGCTAAAAGCCTTTGAATCCCTTTTTCATCATCTTCAGTACAACAACCAACTAACCTCACCTGATTTGGATACTTAATTACTCCAAATAAATAATTAACTTCATTTATCCACTCATGTCCCTTGAAAATTAGAAATTCAACATAAACACAAACCCACCATAAAATTTCCCCCTTTATAGTAAAAAAAAGTGAATTATAATGTTAAACACATATAAATATTACAAATAACAATGATTACAATTTTATTTTATTTTAAAAAAAAAAAAAGCAGCGCACCTGTTAGTACTTCCTTTGAAATCTCATACTCCTCATCAAATATGAAGTCTTTAAAATGGTAAAAAGACGGCTTCAACCAATTCAGGGTGCATATTAGAGCCTCCGCCATTTCTGGATTTAGGGAGCTTCTATATACCTCTAAAACCTTACCCATGGTGTTGAAAGCACTCTCAGAACCCACAATAGAAACAGGTGTAGGCATGATGTCTCTTACCATTCTAGACAAAATTTGATACCGACAAGCATTGTGTTTCCACCACATTAATATCTCAAATTTTTCTACAAACTCTATACACTTCTCATTAGTATACCTCTCAAGTTCATTTTCAACATCAATTGAATCCTTTTCCTTTAAATGTTTTTGAAACGCATTTTCCCGTTGTAAATGTGCGCTTGTGTGACCAACATCGGTTGTTTCACAAAGGAAAACAAATGCACCAGCACTTGAAGATGAAGCCTTAGATGTTGTATCATAAGCATGCTTATACCATTTGTACACTTTAGTATGGTTATCATTTATGCTTGTCAACAAATCTTTTTTAATTGATTTATCACCATACATATCATTGAAGCACCACTCCACATACCTTAACTTGTATCAGGGATCTAAAATAACATCAAAGTAAAGGAGCTGATTTATGTTAGATTCATTGCCCCAATACTTGGTGTACTTCACCAACATTTGTTTGGCCATTGATGTTAAACAAGTGTTGAGGTCCATGGATGAACGCTTAAGTTAAATAAAGATGAAAGCTAATTGGGAAAAGTTGCATGCAAACTTGTTTGTTGTGAGGTTGAAAATACTTTTGTTGCATCATAAAAATACTTCAAAAATTGAACAAAGCACTTGCCAGTTTCCCAATCATTATTAGGGGGTGGAGAAGCTTCTACAAAGTATTGCCTGCAGCTTGCATCTTCATCTTCAAGCTTATCAAAGGCTGGTTTAAATTTTACAACCGCTTCCAACATCAAATATGTTGATTTCCACCTAGTTTGAACATCAAGACACAACAATTTCTTGCTTGCAATTCTAGCAAATTCTATATATTTCTTAAACTTTGAAGTACTCTGTGTGAAGATCTTACAAACCTCACAGCATTTCAATTGGAAGAAATTGAAGAGTCGAAGTCTTTCAATCCTTTAGTCACCACCAAGTTGAGTATGTGAGCACAACACCTCATATGAAAAAAAAAAAAAAAACCATCCAACAATCATCCATTCATGTTTTTTATCTTTTTCTTCAATAATCCTACTGCGACATCATTTGATGATGCATTATCAACTGTGACGATAAACACATTTCTAAGTCCCCATTCCCTCAATACCTCCCCAAGCTTTATAGCCACTTTCTCACCTTTATGATTTTGTGCATCTTGTTATGTGATGCTTCATATTGGAAGTGTCATGTCTCTTAGCTTCACAAAAATACTTTTGATGGCAGTATATGCAAGCAGTAGTTCTAATTTCACAATCATGAATTTCATTAAAGTGGTCCCTAACCTGAGAAGTTTTTCTGGAACCACCTGCATTGCCTTTTCTCTTCTTCCCAATTGGAGGAAGAGTAGTTGCAGGTGCAGATTGTTCAATAAGTTGATTATTAGCTTCAACAGGTTTGTTAAGAGAAGGATTAGGCGAAGACTACTCCATCACTGAAACATATATGATTGTTATGCTTAAGTCTAGTTAAAGTTTAAAGTATTCAATCTTTAATCAAAGGTTTAATTTGATGAAGTTTTTTTAATTAATTGTTAAAGTTTTCCTATATAATTAATTATCATCCAACTCTAAGTATTTTGTGTGATCTATTAGTGAACGATTTTATTTTGGGCCTTTAGCAACTCACAGTTTGTTTTTAATCAACGATTTTATTGTTCATGTTCCTAAACAACTTAGAAGTTTTGGGCCTTTAGCAACTCACAGTTTGTTTTTTAATCAACGATTTTATTTGATTGAGCCTTTTTTATATAAAACGACTCCTACTATAGGACAGTAGGAGTTGCTTCAGCAGAAAAGTAACAACTAATTGACTAGTCAGCTAGTTTAGTAATTGAGTCACTTGTTATCATATAAAATTCATACAAACTCAAACAAGTTCAGCCTATAATCTTTTTTTTTAGCATAGCATAAAATTATATAACCATGTAAGTTCATAATCAAATTCATTAAAACTCATAATTAGACATGTTCAGGATTTGGTTTTAAATGAAAACTAAACTGAACCGAACCAAACTGAACCACAAAAATAGTTTGAGAAAACTGAACGAATGTATTAATCTATTAAAAAGCTACGCTTCTTATTCAAGAGTCCAAAAATATTGCATGAGTTTGTGAATTTTCTCTGAAATCAGCATGTGAATTTTCTTAAATTCATTCAAACAAAACCAGCATGTAAATTTTTCAAAGGAAACAACTTTTTCAACAAGTGGTTGATAGAATTAAATTCAGTTTAGTTCTTAAGTTAAATAAGTAGGTCAATTTTTTTAATGACAGTTTGGTTCAAAATAGTTATTTGAACACCTCTACTCATAATCATAACACATAATCTAAAAAACCATGTATTCTAAAAAACCAGATTATTACCATAGGCTTAATCACCAACTGTAACCAGATTTAAGCAATAGACTTAATTACTATATCACATGAAACAGATTATTAGCATGCACTAGACAATAGACAAGTTAAATTATTCTAAAAAAACCATGTAGTCTAAAAATAAAATACACAATCTCTTTTCAACAAGTTGATTAACAAAATATTTACCATGTGTTTAACTTACAATTTTTTGACCTAGCTCCTTGCATGCTCCTCCCTCCTTGGCCTTGCTTCATTAATCCAAACTAGAAAAGTTCAAAAAACACTAAGTAAGTATTGAGCAGAATCTACAATCTAGCAATATTTAATTATAACGAGACAAACATGAATCTAAAACTAAGCATAATAAACAAATTAAACATAAATATAAAACTAAAAAGTATAAACAAATCAAACATGAATGTTAAACTAAAAAAAATAAACAAATCAAACATGAATGTAAAACTACAAAGAATAAACAGGTCAAACATGAAAGTAAAAAGTAAAACTAAAAAGAATAAACAGAGCTAACATGAACATAAATTCAAGAAACCTAACTTACAACCTTAAGAACTCAAAATAACTTAATCCCCAGAAAGGCAGAAACTTACTTAAAAAGAATAAACCTATCAAACATGAACATTAAACCAGAAACCAAAACTCAAAAATTACAAGAACATAATAAACCTTAAAATAGAAAATACAAGTTTATAAAACAACAGCCTACAAAAATAGCAAGTAAAAAAACTGTAAATAACTACAAATGTAAAACTAATAAATTTACATAAACTACAAATGAAAGCACTATCGATTGGAAAAAAAATCACAATAAATTACACCATTATCTTAGAAACCTGAACAATAGTAGTATAATCAGTACCTAAGAAATTAGAAAACACTAAGAAATCATAGATTAACCTTAAAAACTTAAAAATACATTAAGAATCCTTAAAAGAAACCCGAATAAACTAACCTTCTCTAAAGGTTCAACTGAGAAAGGAGATATAGACAAACTCTATATTATCAGTACCTAAACATAATGGAAACATCATAAAACAAATGTTAGTGAAAAATAATCAAACCCTAACACAAAATAGTAACTTCAATGAGAAGAACAAATCAAATCAAAACACAAGCATATAATACCTTTCAAGATTAACATTGAATAAAGAAAGAACAATTTTTTAAGATATACATTGAATAAATTTTCTAAGATTGGAGAGTTAGGGTTTGATAAAAATTTCAAATGAAACTTACCAGATAGATTTCGTTGCATGTTTGTAGGAAAAGGTGAGACGACGACGAGGGTGACAGCAAAAATGGTTACGACAGCGATGGTGACCGTGATAGTGAGCAGCAGAGACTCAGATAGGACAGTTTGAGTCTTGAGAGAGACGAGAGAGAGTGAGGCGGGAGTGAGTGAGTATGTAGAAATCAGATTTGAAGTTAGTGTTAATTGGGTTGAGGGATTGTGTGTTAATTGGACTTTTTTTTATAGAAAAAAATTGTCTTGGACAAGGTCGTGGTTGTGTGAGTGTGTGAGTACTGAGTAGTATTGTGTGCAATTTACATATTAATATATAATATAAAAATAATAATATAATTAAAAGAATGGATCCGGTCAGGTTCAGGTACGACGGATCCAAATTACCCATCTGAATTCGACCGTGTAAACCCATATAACTCTTTATTTTTCACCCGCCCAACCCACCAACCCGAAGAAACCCGCCCGCAAACTTAAATCTTTTAATCGGTCGGGCCCGGATATGTTGTCCACCCCTAGTAAAAACCAAACAATCTAAAAAAACCTGTAAAGAAAAGGTGGGTATACGAATTCCTTTCTCTTCTACCTTTCATTAATTCAATTTTATTTTGGAATTTTTCTATTTGAGTTGCGGATGAATTTGAGTTTATTTTTTATTGGTATAAGTAGATGAATTCGATTTAATTTTGTTCATATTTGACTATCTTATCGTTCATTATTTTTATTTATAAATGAATTGTCGTTGACATTTCCACATCAACATAAATAGTTCTGTCACACAATAACATGTCAACAATAATTAGTCGATCAACGATTTTTAATTAAAAATATATATTAAAGACATTATTGAAATTGCATAAATACAAATAAATAAAAAATATTTTACAAAGATTAAATTATTAAAATCAAAACGACTTATATTTGTATAAATCAAAAACATATTCAAACCTATATTGAAATATTATATATATATATATATATATATATATGATTTAACTATTTTACTCTATATTACATAGTACAAATTAATTTATAAAATCAATATATTTATGAACCAGAAAAAAAATATTAATAGAGTAAATAGATTTCGATTTATATCTTGTTCTTTAAGGACCGCATGCATAATCCGGATTTGGCAAGAGGTGTTAGACTCGACCGTATCTTTGGAAGATAGAATAAGAAGTATTATCCTTGAAGCTTGCAAATTGCGGGTCTAGAACACAGATTTTGATTTTACAAGCCACAAATTGACCCATAGATTCACCCTAATACATATCATTGGTTAACACACTGAAAAGACTCAACATCAACACCAACTCACCTTTTTTATTTTTCTATTATTATTATTACAATTACAAAGTTGGCTATAATAGTAATTTATACAAAAAAACTAATAACCTAATATAGAGGCAATTAAGAATATATATATATATATATATATATATATATATATATATATATATAATATTAAAATAAAAGTTATATTGCTATGCACTTTATAAACAGTTTTACATAATTATGTTATGTTTTGCTCACAGTATAAAAATTATTTATACTGAAATATATTTTAATTAAATCATTAAAACGGCCCTTATACTATATTATTATAAATAAAGCATTCTTTGTCTTTTTATATAAATATAAACAAAATAAACGGTCTATATCTAAGAGGATATCATAAAATAAGCTAAAGTAAAGGTAACTTTTATTTAAAAATATAAAATGGTAACTCTTGATCTAAATAAAGCAACCTTTATCTTAAGGAAATCATTTTTCTTTTTGACTCAATCTTATTCTTAGAAGATAATAACTTAGAAGTTCTGATAGTCTGAAAATAATAATTGTTTTGTCCCTTTTTTTCATAAAATCTTGTTTTGGCCATTATATTTGATAAAATCTTGTTTTGGCCATTATATTTGATAAAAGCAACGTTATACTCCGAGTTATTGCAATGTTGGTTCTCATTCAACAGTTATCATGGAATGTATAATTTAACTGACAAATATTAATATTGTTAGACCACGTATTACACGTTCCAAGTTCGAACATAAAAATCTGCAGTTGTATGCGATTATTATTTCATTAAAAAACAAAGAAGGCATCCAACATAGGAGAATATTATGAACAATATCGAACTCTAAAATCACCCCTCTTCCATACATATTTCATTTTTCAATCCATCATATCCATCTTTAAAAAGCAATATGTATGAAGCAGATTTGTCAATACCAAATACCAAAGGGGAGTGAATAGACACAAAGCTAAGAGAATATCACACATTAACCATTGTTATGTTGTTGAAATGTTTCTATCAAACAAAACATGTATCATGTGAAAAGTGCTACAGTTTTTCATACTACACCTACCTACGTGTAAGAAACTAAAACTTAAAGAAGAGAGAGAGAGAGATGGATGTGAAGCAAAAATTAAAAGAGCACAAGAGAGCTCCTTTTCGCCATGCCGATACTACTGCGTTGATTCCTCGCCAAAAACCTCAGTGTTGCAAACCGGACATTTCTAAAAGGAAAAATATAAAATAAATGAGGAGACAAATAGTGGATTGCAAAGGCGCAAATTGTATAGAAACATGATTCAATGTGGAATTGAGAATAACGCGTTTCATTACCTTGTTAATGCTAAGCCATTTGGTAATGCATTCGCCATGATAAACATGACTGCATGGCAATTTCATTTGCTGGTCACCTCTTCTATATGTCATCTGGCAAATTACACACCTGTTCACAATGCAAATTTGATTATGAGTATTTGGGAAGAAACAAATTTATCATTCTATTTCAAGGGCATTTGGGAAGAAGAAAAGAGGAAACAAATTATTAGAAATTAAAATGGAAAAATCCGAATGAAAATACGATAAATTACATGTGGATGAATTTATAATTTATAAATATAACAAGCTATATTAACTTTCCCTACATATAACCACTAATTTTCATTAGATTAATTTTGATGAGATCAAGATTAAGTTTTGTTGAGATTAAGTTTTCATTCCTCTTGTACACTAACCTCATTATCAAATATAATGTAAGATGCCTTTGGCCTTCATTCACTAAATATTTATTATCCACATCATCATATAATTGAGAAAAAGTGTTGAGAACAAGGATATTACCTTTTCCCGGAATTTTTTCTTTTGAATAAGCTACCAAATTTGTACTTCGAGGTTGGAAGCATATCGATAAGTTCTTGTGAAAGACCTCGGCTTTGAGTTCCAACTGCCTCCCCTAGGTCCAATAGTTCCTGTAACTTATAAAACATATCAATGGTTATTGATCTTTTAATTTCTAATTTTGCTTCTTATTTTAAATTCTGAAAGGTGAAAAATATCATAATAATAAATTAGCAACTTTCTCAACAAAGCAATTCTTTGTAAAAGCAAACATTCGAAATCCAATTTGATGTCATAATAAGCACTGTTTCTGTGTTATTCTTGTGATGCTTTTGAAACTATTGGATTTAAAACTATTCATGAGCCTTCACCAAACAACTTAAACCTTTGGAAAAGGTGGTCCTTGACAGAAAAAATATTGAACATTTGCAAGATACTATAAAAATGCATAAACCTGCAAAACAATCTTTAATCTCTCTAAACAAAAACTTGAACCTGGCAACATGTTAACTTGCCTACTAACCATCTTAATAGTTAATATCTTAAATTAATAAATCTTACATGCTCTCAAGTCTCAGCATGAATTAACTGCATCTGATGTTTATTAAATTATAATTAATATAATAATCAGTGATTTAAAAACTAAAATTACGCATGCATATTACACTTGAGCACACCTCATAAGTCATATTGTCAGGATCAATGTTGTCTTGCCATATAACCTGCAGCAATGCAACGCGGATTAGAAAATTCAGAGGATACACTTTTTACTGCTTCTGATCACCAAGTTACATGTTGAAAACAGCATATAGAAGCTAAGGGTCAACTTGCTGAAATTAAGCAATTAAACAGTGTATTCACAAGTCCCGACACTGTTTTTTAAGTATTCATTTTAAATAAGATGATTCACAGTATAAGAGTTTATAAGGAAAAAAAAACAGTAATTTGATGTAAGCATATATGAAAACAAATTAGAGTATTAAAATAAATCTTTGTGACTTATATTTTGACTTAATATAATGAGATCTAGAGGAACAGAAAAACAATGTGTAGAGCCACAAGAAGGACAGGGGTTCAGCTTAGCGTAAATAGGAGAGGGGTGGAACTGTTGCTACAGATGTCGAACATGAACAGAAAAATTCAGGCAGAGTCAAGGAATGTCGTAAAGATAGCAACTTAATCCGCGATTCAGCCTCAATTTTTTAGTTCATGTTCGACGTCTGAGCAACAAGAACCACAAAAAGGAGTGGCATGGACATTTATTAGCATTAATAAAACAGTGCAGTGGCTGCTCAAGTGTTAGGGAAAACCCTTCGAGTTGGAGGAGATGAGACAGGGACCACAAGCAAAGGACGACGGGAAATAATATCATTAAATAATTGATGTCTATCTTCAAAACTTCTTTTTGTTTCATTGCAATCAGGCATAAAACTCTAAGTTGCAAGGAACAATTAATGAAAATAAGTCATTTTGTCGGTTTTATAGATGACACGAGTCAAGGATGTTACTGAAAAGACAGAAATTGCAATACAAGGAGATAATCCTGATGTTCCATAGTAATTGGAATTATACCCTACAACAAAACCAAGCCTACAAGCTGAAAAGATGTAGTTCTATATAAAATCCTTTATTCAGTGAACATTGAATGACATGGTTATTTTAAGGACCATAAGTTAGGGAATAAACAATTATGGTCAAATTGCATGTTAAATTATGATCTTTGTTTAGCAAAAGAAAAATTATGACCTTTAAGAAAACAGCATTTTGTGTTTTCAAAGGGGCTGTTTGCCTCAAATTGAAACCATAAGCAGTGTCTATTTGGGATCTAGCTTCCGTGCAGGCAGAGATTCTCCGCATTCACGCACTCGAGACGTCAGTGGCTGTTCCATCAAGATCAGACATTAGTGGCCATTCGATCAAGATCGTACAGTCCAGATCGAAGTTCAATATTTTGAATTATAAAAAATATATGCATTTTTTGGACTGTCTAATCTTAATTGAATGGCCATCAATGTCTCGATTGCATGAATGCGGTATCCCTTACTGCAGAGAATACAAATTTGTCAATTTTCCAAATCAATAACTACAGAGGTTACTTGTCACATATTGAAAGAACAAGCAAGTTAATTACCAAAACTGAAAGTAGGGGACTATTAGCCAAGTACTACTAAACTACTCATTTTAATTAACATTTAAGCATAAAAGGTTATTGTATCCAAAAATGTGTAGGGTGACTAGATTAAAATTTCAAGTGAAAGTATGCTATTTTCAGCCAACTATAGTTGAAATAATGTCCCCCCCAATTTCAAGCATAGGGGACCCAGTGTTCCTAAAAAGGAACAAATGACTGATTTTTAAGCCAAAATTGATTTAGTTAAAGGACTAAAATTTAGACCCTGTTAGTAACAAGGCTTCCTACCTGGCTACTACTGGACTCATGATGATTCGGACTACCTGCAGAAGAAATTAAAAAAAAAAATCATTACAACATATTTTTTATTCTCATAGCTTTGCTAAATGATTAACATCTAAAACAGCATCACTTATAAGGTTAGCATGATTTGGACTGTCTACAAAAGAAATCTAAAAGATAAAGATGCTATCTTATCATTTTCATGTTCTCTGAACAGTTGTAGTTTAAAACCTCAATTTCGCTTCAACCCCAACAACAAAACAGCAATAACAATGAGAAAGATCTTAATCCAACAAGACAAAAAGACCCGCCCTATCTTCATAGACATTAAAGCACTGTTTGGATAAACAGCTTAATTAACCGCTTACAACATAAACGTTCATCATATAAGAGCTTATGTAAATTCAATTTTTTTTCTTCATATAAGCTATAAGTTGTTTTCGTATGCTCTCTCCAACAATCTTACAAGTGTTTATGCCAACAAATAAATTCAAATAAACCAATCCAAACAGGTCTTAATTTGCAGCTAGCATGATAATGTTGATTAAGAAACAAAAACTAAATAGTAAAAAACAATGATGTGATTATAGACTTAAGCTTACAGTAAATGAAAATAAAATTTCTACTAACATTCTTCGGGGATAGTCTGCATGCTAACTCCATCTCTTCTAAGTGGAGAATCTGATGTAGCCGGTTCCTCCGAGATCATTTCAGAAGGGTATTCCCACTCGGCCCGATTGTTCTCCATTCTCGGCAAATGATCGTTTACCTCATAAGAACTATAATAAGATGTACTTCCAGGGCCAGACATTCCAAACTTATAGGGATTCATGTTCATTGACCAGTAGACACCATCCTGGAAAGAACATGCCATTACATAGTCACCAACATGTTTGATAATAACACAATATCAGATTATACAAACCATAGAGCAAATAGGAAACTATTGGTTAATAAAACAAAACTATGAGAGTTTTTTTAGGATGACTTTGAATAAGATGGGTGGGAGGGAGACATGTCGGTGGCATATAGTTGCTTCTTCACGAAATTACCCATCCATTGTTGCTATTCAACTCAAAGAAAAGTAATTAACAATTCATCATTGTCGTCAATGTCACATTAGTAACTAGATTTAACCGCCATTAGTAACACTCTAGTTCTATTACAAAACTGTTGGGAAGTGGTAGCAACAACAATAAAGGGGTGCAAATTTCTGCTTTTGTTCCCATATTCTGGGATTTTATTCCATTTTTTTATGATAAAAACATAACAAATTCCTGCAGCAACACACATTTTCAGATTCAAATTCATGGATAGTTCAACATTGCAGTCCACAACCGCAACTGCAGCCACAATATAAATTTTTTAAAGGTTTCTGCAATGACATCACAACTACCATTACAGTCGCATTTTGCCGTACTATCAAAATTGCAGTCCACAACTGCAATTGCATACACAATATAAAGGTTTCAAAAGGTTTCTACAATAACATTGCAACCACAATTACAGTCGCACATTTGTCTGCATTTTGCCGCAATATCAACGTTCACAGCGTAATCACAACCGCAATTTACAACTAGATGAATCAACTAAACCTTGTAGCCAAAACTATTAACATCCAAAAATTCAAAAATTGAAACAAAAATACTAAAAATGTTTAAAAAAATAACAAAAATTACAATAAAAAAATAAAATAAAAACCTGATCAGGCATTGAGCCAGGAAAGGCATAATTGACAGGAACATGATTGATGCCTTGAAAGAAATCCACAAAGCTTTCATTAACACCATAAGGAAATCCACCACCATCCATGTAATGCACCCCCATTTGTCTACCATCATTCATCTTTGCAATTTCTCAAATAAAAATCACTATACCCTTTCAAAAGTAACCCCTACACAAAAAATTATAAATATAAAAAGAAAACACATTAAGTAACAAATTCATAGCAAAATAGAATGCAACAAACAAAAAAACAAAACACAAAAACCAAATCTTAACAAAAAAATAAAATAAATAAAATAAAGCCCAAAAAGAAGCAATGTAAGACCCAACAAATGTTTGGTTTGAAATATGAACAGTTAGTTAGTTTAATTTTTGTGAAATAACAAAAAGTTTGTTATTTTGAAAAACCTTTGATGTTGGTTGGTGTGAATGAAGAGAAAATGGTGAATTTAGCAGGAATGTAGAGGTATGAGATTTTCTCGGGAAACAGAAAGAAAATAGAAGAAAGGAAAGGAAAGTCATTTCACCTTGTTGTTGTTCTCATTCAGAAAATGGTTGGAGTAGCAGAAACCAACCACACCACCACAGATTTGGTTCTCTCTTTTACTTTTTCTTTGCACTGTGCTCAACAATACACACTTTAAAAACAACAATAAAGTTTCACATTAATTATTTAATTGTTTTATCTTTTTATAAATTTATAGTTATTTTTTTATTACTAAATAAATTTGAGCTTGCTTTTTTGTTTATAGAATTAGCTTGTAATTCTTTTTGGACAAATTTAGCTTGTAAATTTTACTTGTCATGATATAAAATATTAAAAAAGTAGCATCAAAATATTTTGATAACAACAAAGATAATTTAATAATATTACTATTTTTTTAATATATATATAAAATAATTAAGTGTGACAATTATTTTACCACCAATAGATCAAGTGGCACCAAAATTTAGGCAAAGTTCATTATTTTAAAGAAAGAAAACTATGATAATTTGAAAATTCGTATAACAACAAAAGTTATAAACAAAATATAAAAATAGCATAAAAGAACTATTGCATGATTGACTTTATTATTATTTGAAAAATAATTATCACATAAAAAC
>JBBPBP010000004.1:52349706-52361217 GCA_037974735.1 Cicer chorassanicum
ATTCTATAAAAAATAAATCTTGAACATAAACTTAGTAATTTTATCATAATTCTAATTTTATTATAACTCAAAATTTAGTAATTTTAATAATATTATCAAAAATGTCTTCTTTAAATTTATCTTAGACTTCAATATGTGATGGATGGACCATAAATATAAACAATCAAAATTTTGAGTTGGTGATTTATAATATAATCAAAACTCAATTAATTTGATTCTATTCAATAATATGATTTTCACATTTCTTTAAGGGTATTTTGAAAAATAATTTTTATCATACCAACAAAACTACCTATTATGATCAATAACTTAAATTTTAGTTACATTATTATCAATAATTTAGAATTATTGTTATTTTGTTTATAATTAGAGAGATTATGGCATAACTAACATCTTTGAGTTGTTTTACAGTCTGTATGCAATGCAGCATAATAAATAAATGCATCCCTTTAACACATAAAAATCCAGTGACTTAAAATAGTTGCTTTAAGTTTCCTTGAACCTGATAACAAATAAATGCACTAACATTAGAAAGGAAAAGGGAAAGCATTAACAAGAAACCAGAAAGAACAAATATACCGAGACATTAAAGATGTGCATATAGTGGTAACAATAAATAGTGTACAAATGAATTGAATGGATGCATTTATGAGAGGGAAATCTGTGCTGCATGTGACACCACTACAATATGTAACCGTACAGCTGTGTGTTTCAGCTTTCAAAGTCTTTATGAATGAATTCTTTTAGTACTATCTAATATCTATCTACAATCTCCATTGTTGACCTAAAATCTACAAACTGAAATTAGGTCCCAACTAACATAAACTAATATAAAATCATAAATAGGGATAATTTAGTCACTTCTTAGTTTGAAAATAAATTGAATTTGTTACAAATTCACACACTCAAATAATTATCATTAGGTGGAAATTAAACTTTACTAAAATATATAAATTTCATTTTTATTATTTAATATATTATATTTAAATATAATATGTTCAATCATGATTGTACAATCACATATTTCTAATTGTAAAAATATAAGGATTTTTTATGGTAGAAAATTTCAATCTCATTGAAAGTGTCAACAAAGTTATGGACACATAAGATAACAGAAAATTTTAATTTTTATGCATTGTTGATGTTTATAAATTAAACTTAAACAAAAATAGTCATTTGAAATTTTCAAACTGATATTTTATTTGTAGTAGTATTTTTAATTTAAGTATTTTATTTAGAGGAGGTTAAATATATTTTCGATGTTATAAAATTCACAACTTTTCCTTTTTCTTAGCAAATACTAAATTGTAATTGTAACTTTTTGAATTTGAACTCAAAAATTCCTTCTTAAAATTTATTTGATGTCTTAGTTTATCAACCGAGCAGTCTCATAAATGTAATAAATTTTAGTCATTCGTATTGATTTTTAATTCCGGTTATATTTTTTGTCTCATAAGAACCAAAAATGTAATTAACTCTTATTTTTATCTCCAACACATTTAAACTCAAAATTATACAAATAAATATATCGATCTAGTAATAATTTTTTAAGTGTCTTTTTCCTACTATTTTTTTACAAACAAACTAATTTAAAGTAACTAAATATAACAATACACCAAGTTATTTAAAAAAACAGGGTAGCCAACCCCATGCTACCACTACCCTTTTCCCCTTTTTGTATCTATTCTTGCATGGGTAACAATCTTAATTATACATGCATCTGTTAAACGTATTTGAACTGAAATAAACTAATAAATCACATAATATAATATTATTTTAACACAATTAAAAAATATATTCAATGTTTTTAATTGTGAATGATGAAAATATTAGACTAAAGTATTTAATTTACTGAAAGATATAAACATTTACAATATTTTAAATGAGATAATATTATCAAGGTTAAAATATATTTTTAATCTTTTAATTTTAGTTCATATCCCACTTAAGTCATTTCAATTTTTTTTTCTATTTGATTCTTTAAGTGACACCTCATTCGCAATGTTAGACTTTATTGTATTATCCATTTGCAAAAATAGCCATTTTTTAGTAATTGCATTAAAAAAATGATAAATTATAAAAGTAATCAATTCTCATATTGCTTCTTTCAATTTTGAAAAATATATTTATGATCCTCTAAATTTAAATCAATTTTCGCTTAGATCCAATCTTTATCATCTTCGTCTTCATCATCTTCCTCTTCAACTCTTCTTTAAAATGCAAAATTTGTAATTCCAATATAAAAACCCAAAACGTCATCTAATTTTTGGAAAAAAGTCAAAACATGAATGAAATCCACGATTCTAACAAGAATTAAAAACAAGTTGTTGCAAATAAAAAATTAAAAAAAAAAAGAACTACAATAAATTCACTGTAAATAAATGAGTGTTCAACCCATTTTTAATATTTTTCAATAATATTTTTCAAGGTGTTTTTTCTTCTTCACAAATTAGTTGTAGTTTGTTTTTGTTTGTATGGGTTTCAGCGATGATTTTTTCTGGCCGTAAATGTCATTAAGATTTCAAGAACGATTTTTATTTTTTATTTCAAGAAGAATTTTTATGGGTTGCACAAATTAGTTGTTGATTTTGTTTTAATGGGTTTGAAGAATAATTTCTTCATCAATCTTCATCGATATCCAATCACAATTGAAAGGGGTTTAGGGTTCCAAGCTATATATTCTTCCTTCTTCCAACAACACAAATTAAAATCTTCATCATAAAATTAAAAATAGCCCAAAAAATCCCAATTCAAAAAACAAAGCAAACTTGAAGCTAAAACCTAAAATATCCATAAATCTGAATATGAATCTCAGCTTAGAACAATAGGTTTACAATGGAAGATGATGAAGAGAAAGAAGAGCTAACCATTCAAACAACATGTATGTTAAAGGATTAATTTGAGAAAACTAAAAAACATAAAGAATCAATATGGGAAATGAGTCAAACTCAAATGATTGCAATGAGTTTCATTTTTCTAGGTTGGAAAATTCTAAAGATTTTTTCAATTTTTTTTAAAAAAAATACTAATTAAATATTTTTTTTGGACACATCAACACCATTATGCACTTGTTAGCATTATAACAGCTACATTAAATTTATTTAGTAGAACTAACATAAAAAGGCATTTATGTAAACAGGTTATAACTTAAAGGTTAAAGATGCAAACAAGATGTAACTCAAAAGATTAAATCGAGAAAAATGTATTTTAGCCTATTATAAAAATCCAAATAATATACTAATTAACTTGCAAGTCCTGTATCCTTCAAAATTTATATAAAAATGATACATCATATTAATTAATTATAGTTTTTTTGTGGTGATATTAAAGTTTAAATGAGTTAGGTTTCGAGACTCGTCAAGATCAAGTGAAACTTCAAGACTTAAAAAATACTAAGAGAGATACTTACGTATCACTTATCAAAGAAACTCGTTTCCTTTTTACAACATTAGTAAGTTGTAATCATAGTATCACAATTTATACACAAATTATCATGTTACTTTATTTCATCGTCATAATGATCAAAGAATTGAAAATAATGCAAACATTTGTACTTACGTGATTGTTAGATTAAAAACAAATTTATTTGAATAAAACAATAAAAATAAAATTTATAAAATAATTTACATAGTTTAGAAAATTAATTATTAATTTTACATATTTCTTAGTTATAAACTATTTTCTCAAACTCCAAAAAAAATAAAGGAGTTTTTGATCTGTTCATGTTATGATATTGTTTGAATATTTAGATCGGTAATCTAAATATTATTAATTACGATAAAATTCATATTTTTGTTAATATTATTGTGTTGTATTTGCATTATGTAAATATGTACATATATTTTAATATATTAATATAAATAAAAATCATATTAATATAAATAAAAATCACATATACTGTGCTGTGTAGAGTAGATACCAAAGTACGCTAATCGTATTTGAAATGTGGATTTTGTCCTACTCAATGTGAATATTTTTTACGAATATCAACGATATAAAGTCAATCATCATCTTTAGTGAAAATTATTTAACATGTTTAAATATATTGGTGACAACTCTATAAAGTCAATCATCATCTTTAGTGAAAATTATTTAACATGTTTAAATATATTGGTGACAACTCTAAAGTGAACGTGAAATAAATAAATTATTTCACATGTCAGATGTCACGTCATAATTTCTTAATGAAGAAATTGATAGATAAATCATATGAACTAGTACTTTAAATTTTAGAGATATATTTGTCAATATTAAATTTAAGAGTGAATAATTTATATTATGATAACATTAATATAAAATCAATGTAGGTGAATAGTTTATATTAAATTAACATGTCATATTATAATCTTTAACTAATTTAAATATAAATTCCTCTCTTCAAACTTGGGTGATTGAATTCTTCAAACTGTTGTGCACAAAGGCGTGCAAACGGACGGGTCAAATCAAGTCTTTAGGTATGGCAGGTGCCTTTAAGCGGGTTCACACGTATTAAAAGTTCAATCTTCGCTACTAATAAACTTTCAACCCTAATAAATTAATCACTAACCGCTTGCCTGTAAAAATAGTGTAGCACAAACTATGTACCCAAATAACAATGATCAATTAGGTAGCAAGATATTTTGCATATGCATTTTTAGTAAGAGTAACTACTAAACAATAAATAGAGCATCTCTCACAAATTCAAATCAAATAAAATGGAATTCAATATGGCAGATGCTTTGCCTGCCACTCAAAAGAAATCATCCTACAAATAGAAATATCAAATCTTCTGATCCAAAGAAAAGGGCATGGGATCATTGAGTACTAATTATTCAACAAAATTTTCCGCAATACTTGGTTAATTCTCAAAACTAAAAGGTTTTTTCATCACCATCTAAAACAAAAATGCGAATAAAATTAAGCGCCACCGGATCCGTACTTCTTTCCGAGCATGATCACCTGCAACTTGTCGTAACCAGCGAGCACACCAGCACCGGCAACAGCACGGAGGATGTTAGCACCAGCTCCCTTAAACAAGGACTTGGCACCCTCGTTCTTGAGGATTTGCGAGAATGCATCCAAGGAGCTCTTGTACTTGACTGCTTCGCCAGATGTCATCATCATTCTTCTTCTAACAGTGTCGATCGGGTAAGATGCTAGACCTGCACCATTGGTGATGAGCCATCCAAGTCCAAAGCTAGCAAAGAAACTATCCTGCAATGATCAGAGTCGAAACAAATGGAAATAGCTATCAGCAAATGATTGAACACAAAGCCTTGATTGAAAAATCAGAAGCAACTTCTCTTCACCTAATTTCGGTTAAAATAATAAGATCAATATCAGTATTGTCAAATAGCTGCTATAGCATAGCAGAATTTGAATAAAGTGTTATTTTCTGCGATGAGCTATTTAATACAAAGTGTTGTCGAATAGCAGCTATAGCACTGTAGCATAGGAGAATTTGAACAAACCACTATTTTCTGTAATTCGTGATTGACAACAATGACCAATATTAATGTGAACAATAATACATATTAACACACTTAAGTTAGTCTAGTCACCTAAAAGAATTTAGTCCAAAAAACATAATACAAGATAAAGATAAGGATGCAAACCTGCAAAGACCCGGTTAGGAGAACTGGCTTCAAGGAATCGTACATTCCAAAGTAGAGACCGCGATACACAATGATTCCAACACAAGAAATGTTGAAACCACGGTAAAGGCCAGCAATACCATCAGATGCCAATGTCTTCTTGTAGACATCAATGAGACCATTGAATTGTCTTCCTCCTGCACCTTTCTTGGCAGCCTTTGCATCATTTGCCAGACGGGTACGAGCATAGTCAAGAGAGTAGACAAAGAAAAGGGATGATGCACCGGCAGCACCTCCTGAGGCCAAGTTACCAGCAAACCATTTCCAGTAACCATCCTTGTCCTTCTTGAAATTGAAGAGCCTCTTGAAGTAGTCCTTGAATGCAAAGTTCAAAGCCTAGTAGAATTCAAAATTGCAAATTTAGCATCACATGAAACAGTTGTAAAGGCCAAATGGACAGTATAAAAAAATGGAGAAACAGTAGAACTAACCTGAGTCGGGAAATAACGGATGACATTTGCGGTGTTACCTCTCCATAGGGAGACAACACCTTCATCAGCCATTGTTCGCTTAAAACAGTCACCGATTCCCTTATAGGGCTCAGAAAGTCTACCGGCTTTAATCATCTCATCTTGGTTCTGGATCAAAAGCTTAATTCGTTCAATTGGAGCAGCAGCAGTTTTAGACACAGCAGCTGAAACTCCACCCATGAGAAAGTCGACAAGAAAGTTTCCTTTCTCGGCGGGTGCTGCAACAAAGATAGGGGAAGCTGTTGTAGCTCTACATGCTGGCATCATAGGATACTGGAATGCAGGGTTGGAGTAATTCCCAAATGACCTCCTTTGGTACATTGAAAGACCAGTCTGACGAGCAACATTCTCGATGATTTTAGGGCGCTGAACCTGATCAACCATGGTGACTTTCCTGAACAAATTCAAGTTACACAATGTTAAATAAGGTTCATATAAATTAAGGAATGTGATCCTAACAGAACTGACAGAAAAACATGGTTAATATCTGAACAAGCAAGATAAGTGGATGTTTACTGATTTATATATTCGGCAAAACAATCAGTGTTGTCAATTGCAGATCTCATAAAATAACAATCCATTCAGATTCTGCTAAGCTACAATGTTATAGCATTGTTATAGCCTCTATTTGAGAACAATTTTTACAAAATCATGTATCACAAAACAATAGTAGTTTTATAAAATTCCAATATGCTGTAGCGGCATTTGACAACACTGAAAACAGTCCTTCGCTGTAATGTATGGATCCAATTATTTAGTTCATCAACAATAAACACAAATCAGTGTTGTTAAATAGCGGCACTATAGTGTAGCAGAATTTAAACAAATCACTATTTAGTACAAATTTCTGGTGCGCGGAATTTGTACAAACAGATATTTTTTGTGATCTGCAATTGACAACATTGACACAGCCCTAACATCGTCAGAGACAAGCATATGGCTTAGCAAGACAAACAACATATATAAACTGAAAAACATAAAACTCAAATCACATCATCATTGACAAGTTCTAACTCCAATTGAGTGAATTGGAATATGTAATAACAAATTTCATTTTTCCAGGACCTAATAAAACAAATCATGTCCAATCTCGTAAATGATCAAATCAAAAATCAAATCACTTACATATGAAAAGATTATGTGGCAGATATATTTATATTACAGAAGTACACTTAACTCAGACAGAATTCAATCCAAAAACGAATGAATCAATCATAACAAGACCTTCATTCATTATTCTACACATTGAACAAATGAACACTGAACAGTATAATCATAGATCACAAGTAATAAATTAATTTTTACCTATTAATAACACAATTTCAAAAGCAAACAAAACCTGAAGAAAACAAAACAACGAAAAAATTAAGTTTTTCTCAATTATTATTATTTACAGGTTCTGATCAGATCTCACAAATGAAATCCAAACAAATGAGAATGATATACCAAGGATCTAATTTATATAAAAAAAAAACACAAAAAACACCAAGTAATCGAATCTTTGAAAGATCCATAGAAGAGTGAAAAAGAAAAGAACTTTTCACAACCCCAAAAAATAAGAGTGAGAGATTTAGCTTACAGATCAAGCGAATTCAATTGAACAGTATGAAGATCAAAGTCGAAAACAACAATAACAAAAACAAAACAAAAAACCCTGGTAGTGTGTAACGGAAAAAATAGATGAACAAGAAACAAGAACAAGAAAAGAGAAAAGGAAGTAGGGTTTATAAATAATTCACCTAGGAATAGGAAAAGGAGTGTTGGTGGCTGCGCGAGTTTGTTGGAGAATTTCGCAAATGCAGATGCAAATGCCGCAGAGCCAAGTTGTTTGTTTAGGGGTTGAGAGAGAGTCAAAAACAAAGGGGGGCGTGGGAATTTAAACTCAAACTGACCCATTGGGCTTAGTGGTACTTCCCCCAATCAGAGCCTGCCACGGATCGATTAAAATATTGATTTTTTTATATAACAAATTTATTTATTTTTTATGAAAAATATAACTAAAATATTGAATATTGTGTTATAATATGTAATATATTATTATTATTATTAAACTATACGTGAAATTGTTAAAATATTATTTACGCATTAGTGACTAATAATTGTCTCAAATATGATTCGTACATAAAATTATAATTAACTTTGTACAATTTTTATGTCATTTGTCTTAAGAAGATATATAACAGACGCAATGATAATCAAATACACATTTCTTTTAATAAATTAATTCATAAAATATTTTTTTTAATTAATTGATTAAGCACAATAATTCATTCTATATAGTATGTTCAATAAATTATAATTAATATATTATAATTTTTTTTTATACTTTTATCTAGAAGACCTTTAAGAGATACAATAGTAATCAAAGATTTTTCTAGTAACACCACTAAATATACCCTGACCCAAAAAATACCTTTTTGTACATCAACTAATTGATCTGTAAATAATTACCTTTTATTTAATTGATTAGCGAGATAAATTTGTTCAGTGTATAGTTTCTAGACAAAATTATAATTAGTGTTATTATACTTTTTCTTGTACTAATAATTAAATACACATTACTCTTTTAGATATTATTTATGTAGATGGAAGTGGGAGAAAAAAGTGAAAAAATAAAAGCAAGAGAGGTTTCTGTTATTCAAATTTAAAATGAGTTGTTTAAGCAGGGAAAAAACAGCAACATGTGAAATACAATCATTTAAATATCAATGACAAATTTCTTATTATTTAAATAGCAATGAAAAATATTTTACCTATATGTGGGTTGTACAGTAAATTATAATTAGGCTTAAAAATTTTTTTTGGTCCTTTAACTTATTTTAAAAGTTCAGTTTGGTCCCTTAATTTTAAAACAAGACAAATTGGTTCTTCCACTTATTTCTATTCCGTTAAATCAGTGGTTAACGTTGTTACATAGGCAATATTAAGTTGTTGAAAGTGTTTCTCACTTTATTTCTTCTTTCCCCAAATAAATTTTAAGGTCCACTACATTTCTTCTTCCGCAAATTAATTAACTAGTGTTCTTTACAAATCGATTTTCCCCAAAATTTCTTATTGTTACTGCAAAATAGGTGAACATGGTGAACAAATTCAGTTCTTCTTCTTCCTCACAAACTTGTGAACTTGGAAATTTGTTTCAAAATATGGGCATTTTGGTTCGTGAAATGGAATAAAATTTGGTGTTTTTTTTTTAACTGTATAGTATTATGTGTTGGTGTAATTTGTATTTTGACTAAATCACTAAAATGTCCTCTGAAATTGTAGGGGTCGGGCATTAACCCCTAGATATTAAAAATAGGCAAATAAAACCTGAAATTTAAAGACGTTGGACAATATAATGTCTCTGTTAGTTTGCTCTATTAATGAGATTGACATGGACATAAACGGTTTATGTGGTGAGTCCAACAATTAGCCAACTCATTGTCACATAAGAGAGAGTTTAATTTGCACAATTTTGAAAATATGAAAGGCTAATTTGTCCGATTTTGAAAATAAAATTGAAACTCAATTTAAAAAAAAAAAAACTACAACACTATCATCATTGCAACAACAATATCTCTGTCTATATATATAATATAGTTCCTTCTTGTTCTTCTTCCTTTATTTCATACCTTATTCTTTCAAGAACCTTTATTTATATAATTCATTCCTTTATTTATATAATTCTTTCTCCAAGGGCGAAAACTTGAACTCAGTGATTCTCAAATGTCATTGTGAAAGAAAAGTTGTTGTTAGAGTTGTTTCTACTAAAAAAAACTTTGAAAAGGAATATTTTTCATGCCCTTTCTTCAGATTCTCTATTATTTTGGATGATATATTTAAATGCAACTTCTTTATATGGGTTGATGATGCTAAGGAAATAGGTTTGCTTAATCGGAAATGGACCAAGTTGTGTGAAAGACAAAATTCACATGTTGTTAAAAAAATCATCAACTAAGGACAATGCAGTTGATGATGTTTGAAAAACAAGAATAAAGGACAAACTAATCTCATTATCTATGAACCTTGAAAGTGAAGAGGTTTGAAAGATACAATTGATGGATATATGTGTGGCCACACCAAAGTGGTCAATATCATTGATTTGACCTTTCGATTTAGATTGTTTACGTAGGAGATTGATATACATATAGTAAAAAATAGTCATTTGTGAATCAATTTGTTCAAAAATAGGCCTTGAATCAATTAGCTAATTTAAAAATATGTATTTAAAAAGAAATATGTATCTTGAAAATCTTCCACATACAAATACGTGAAAAAATTATATTACCTTATATATAATTTAATGTACAAACTATATGCGCGAGAAAAATTTGTCTAAAAATTTAGTTAATAAATTATCATTCATGTGTCAAAATGTTAAAAGAACAATGTATATTGGAATAGAAGTGTTTTTTGGATATAAAGGGGTGGCATAATGAGTTGAGTCAATTGGGCCAATCTATTAGACTTATTATTTTAGATGGGGCAATTAAGATTTTCGATTCTACTACTAAAATTGGCTCACTTCGCTTAGGGTAGACAAATTGAGGTGACTCAATGACTCAATTTAGAAAATTATATTTATATTTTTAGTTATTTTATTTACTTGTTTATTTTTATGTAGTTATTGTCCTATTTATTTGTTACATTCAAATAAACTTATTAGAATTGTATTGTTTGTGTAATGATTGTTACATTAAGTTGAATTTTAGTGGAATAATTATAAAGTTTTTGTTTTTCATGAGTCAACTCGCATAGAAATCAATATATTTAATTTTTTTGTTACCGGCAAATCGACTCGTGGCTCAACCACTCTTTGAGGAGCGAGACAAAGTGAGAGGTTTAACTCAACCAACTAAATTGATCTCACCCACTCCACTTTAGACAAATTAATGACGAAACATGTCAAAATAGGATTGAATTATCACATTTGAATAAAATGAGAATTCTTTATTCTATTGTGCCAAGTCACTAACAAAAGAACAAATCTCACAATTTTTTATATACACATGTATAATTTTCATAATAAAACTTATAAACTCAATATAATACTCTAGATATCATTTTGATTAATGATTTACTCATTCAACTAAATATATTTTATTCATCCATTTAAAATCACCAAAATTCAATACATAAATAAAAAGTTATTTAAAATTGGAATTTAAGTTATATTTGAAAAGGAGTAAAATAGATACTCTTAAGTTAATAGAAATTTTATATAATTAATTAGAGGAAAACATCTTTTGAATGAGGTAAGAATAATACAATAATTGTCTAATGATTTATATCGAAAATGGAAATGATAAAATAGATATATGAGACAAATATTTTTTATTGATTAATTAATTAAAATATCTTCTTTAGGGGTTCAATTAATTGAAAATGAAATATATGCTTCTTTAATAGTATGTGTTCTTAAATATCCT
>JBBPBP010000004.1:52361650-52372831 GCA_037974735.1 Cicer chorassanicum
AATTACAATGTTAGATAGTATTAGAAATGATCAAAGCGTATAATATTTATAATTTAAAGGACTAAAATATTTAACATTTACAATTTAAGAGACTAAAATGAAACGAAAATAACTTGAGGGAATAAAGTGTTTAACTTTGTAACTTAAAGAGAACACGATGAAATAAACAAAATTTAAAGACCAATATGAAATCTAAAAATAATTTAAAGGACCAATAGTGTAATTTAGTTTTTATTTTTTATTAGTATAAGATATTATATTAACCTATTATTTGTTAGTCTTAATTTTTTCAGAATAAAAAGTTTTAATTTTTTTTCTTAGTGATACCAATCGAAATCTGATACAATTTAAAGTGCATAAATTTAGATTAGATTGAATTATTTTTAAAAGTCTCATCCCAAGAACCACAAATATATTAATTTTTGAATTAAATAACTTTTTCTATAATAAACTAGACTTGCACTAATAAACGTGGGTTGTCATATGTTGAATTCATCAATTGGACTCTAGTTTCCGATTGGGCCAGACGGTTACTTGGGCCAGCACTCAGGGTTTGATTTGTTCTGGTCATTAATAATTCTCCGGATCCATAATCCGACCCAGGATTTTGGTGTTTTTTTGTTAACTATAAGAAGAGAAGCTGAAACCCTGAAACCTAATTGATGCTATTGCAGGTAACTGAATCTCTTTTTTTTTTTTTCTCTCCTTTCCCCATTCCATCGATCCATCAATTTTGTAATTTATGCGTTTGTTTTTCATATTGCTCTTTGACTTCTGTTCCAATAGTTGAAATTGGTTATTTGTTTTTTGAATTGGGAATTATTGTATTTTTTTTCCAGGAAAATGGCTCCAAAGCAGCCAAGTACAGGTCTTTTTGTTGGATTGAACAAAGGTCATGTTGTTACCAAGAAGGAGTTGGCTCCACGACCCTCAGATCGTAAAGGGGTAAGATTTAAGTTTTGGATTTTTAATTTTGTTTTGTTTAATTTTGACGCAATGTTAGTGTTAATCTTTTTACACCTCACAACCAATAGAATATGTGAAATTTAAAATAGTTTAAATTAAAGACTGATATTTTTAATAATTCAACTTTTGTAGTTGATTGGTTTAACTATTACACTGCATACTAATTAAATCCTTTGGAATTTAGTTTTTTAAGTTTGTTGCATTTGTTGTTAGAGATTGAGTTCATTTTTGTTGCAATGCAGTAGCTTTTGTCTAGATTAGTAAAAAATGCTCAAGCAGTGTGAAAAGATTTTATAATGTGATTTGAGTTGAGTTGTATAGAATGCAGTGATTTTCAAGAACTTTGATGTTGGAGTCTATATTTTCAGTCCTTTTGATTTTTGTAATGACATTATAATTTTTGGTCTGATTTTGATAATATGTTAAAAAAGCAGAGCTAGTTGTCACAAATATGATGTGAAATGAATCCTCAATGAGTATATTTGAGTTGCTACTATATGATAAAAACAAACCAGCTTTTTATGGTTCATATCAATTGCTTTTTTGTTACTTGGCATTTTCATATTTAAAAGACAAATTATTTGTATTGTTACTATAGTGCGACTGTAGTATATGGCCAGAACAAAAATTAACTTGAAGTTTGTTGATTTGAATATAAATATGTGCTTAAAATGTCTTAAATGATACTGAATGAAACATAAAATAAAGAAGGAAATTGCTGAAAGGGTCTATGAGAGTGATTTTTGTATCAATATTTTGTGCTTAAGTCATCTTTATTGTTTTCCACTCAACAGAAAACAAGCAAGAGAGTACACTTTGTAAGGAACCTCATCCGTGAGGTTGCTGGCTTTGCACCTTACGAAAAGCGTATAACTGAGTTGCTGAAGGTCGGAAAGGATAAGAGAGCACTGAAAGTTGCCAAGAGAAAACTTGGAACTCATAAACGTGCAAAGAAGAAGCGTGAGGAAATGTCAAACGTTCTCCGAAAGATGAGGTTTGCATTTCATTGCTTGTGTTTATATATACCAAGTGATTTATTATTAATTAAATATATTGTCACTTCATGAAAATATCTTATGTTATCTTTTAATTGTGTGCAGGGCTGGTGGAGCAGGAGACAAGAAGAAATAAGTATTGTTTTGATGGAAGTGCTGTATTAACTTTTCTTTGGTTAAATTTTGTTCAAGTGTTTATGGTTAGAAATGTACTCTATTTAACTGGAGACATAACTGAGACGTAGTTAAAATCAAAATTTCAAGCAAACTTATTATATTGCACGTGTGTTTCTGTATTATTACTTGATATCAACAGATTAAGTTGATCAAGTTATCATAAAAATATCTTGTGTAGGAATGACAAACTTTAATGATTGATACGGGATGGTTTTAGTTAGGATTGAAAAGTAATTAGGAGGGGTTAAATTAACTGGATATATGTTTTCTTATTTTATTTTTAAGAGAAATTGAGAAAATAAATTAATGCTGGGTGTAACATATAGTAATATTAAGTTGTTGAAAGCATTTCCCACTTTCATTGAATTTCCAAGATCGAGCAAACTAGCCTATCTCTTATGTGGCAATAAGGGAGCAAACTAACTGAAGGACTATATTGTTGGATGCCTTTAATTGCAAGATGTTATTTGCCTATTTCTAAAATTTGGGGGGTAAATGCTCGATCTAGAAAATTTCATATGCAATTTGGTGATTTACTCTTTGTATTTTGATATTTAATAGTGTTTAGGGAACGAAATTGATGTTTTATGTATTGATTTAAGAAGAAAACATTACTTTATTATGTGTTGATATAATGTTGAGTTTGATGAATAAAAATGTACTTCAAAAAAGTTTAGTTTCGTCCCTTAACTTTATAAGCTATTAATTTGACATTGACTAACAGAATATATGAAAATGGACTAAGTTGCAATAACAAACATAAATTAAAGGACCTACTTGACCGTATTTAAAGTTATGAGACCAAATTGAACTTTCAAAATAAATTAAGGGACCAAATACGTATTTAAGCTTTATAATTAACATATCATAAATTTTCTCACAAATTCATCTAGAAGATATTCAAAAACCATATACAAATTCATCTTTCTATTAATTGACCAGAATATGAAAATGTGTATGATTGCATGAATCTAAGTAGTTTAATTACTCGTATGTTATATTTAGGTATATTTTACGTGCGCATATATATATATATATATATATATATATATATATATATATATATATATAGAATATAATATGTATTAGATGTATTCTGTAAAGAATGTTATATATAAAGAATATAATATGTATTAGATACACATAAAATTTTCTGCATTCTGTAAAAAAAAATTTTAAACCTCAAGCGTTCTTGGTATCAGATTTGGGGGGAATAATTTATATAAAATTAGTTATAAGTATTTAAAATTTGTAATTTTAATTAGAAAGATAATAGTTTATGGGTGGTAAGTCTCGTGCTTAAGCTGACGAACCGGCGTTTTAGGGCAGTGAATCCTTTGAATTTTTTTTCTAATTAAAACGAAAAATTTCAAATGTGAATAACTTCTTTTGTAGAACTTCTTCTTTTTCCACTCATTTGAAGATTTTCAAAAATAAATTAACAATTGGCAAATTCCAAAAATAAAAAAGGACCAGGTTTATGAAACTAACCTTTTCAAAAACTTACTCAAAACTGACTTCGTAATCAAAACTGAAGAAAGAGATGTTCCTTTATCAAACCCTTTTGAAACCATATATCTTCTTTCTCCAAAAACACTGCAGAAACACCGTAACAGGAACTATAATTTCATACATATAGGTCTTGTCCAAGTAGGAATCAAACCCCTAACCAGGGAAGAATTAAACACTTCAATCCTATGTGTCTTACGAGATGCAAGGTTCTTAAACTTTCAAGATTCAATAATAAGTACAATTGAATCTAGTTTGTGCCAAGGACCAATTTGGTTTGAATGTTATCCAAATTTTTCATTATCCTTGAAAGACCCAAATATCTTAAAATACCTTATATTACAAATCAAAACTCACAATTACAATATGTTATTAGGATCTATTCCTGTAGCTATTATTTACAGAGTCCATTACAAAGCGATGTTAGGGAAGGATTAAACACTTCAATCCTATGTGTCATACGAGATGCAAGGTTCTTAAACTTTCAAGATTCAATAATAAGTACAATTGAGTCTAGTTTGTGCCAATGACCAATTTGGTTTGAATGTTATCCAAATTTTTCATTATCCTTGTAAGACCCAAATATCTTAAAATCCCTTATATTACAAATCAAAACTCACAATTACAATATGTTATCAGGATCTATTCATGTAGCTATTATTTATAGAGTCCATTACAAATCAATGTTTTTAGCCTTTACCACTACAAAGAATATTGAAAATAAAAAGGGTGAAACCCTATTCTTACAAACTGATTTAACAAAAGCAAATGCAGTTATTCCAAAAACATCATTTGGAAAGATATAGATCTTCCTGAAGAATGGGTTCTGGAAGGAGCTGTTAAACCACAGTCTCCTGAACAGTCAAAACCAAACAACAATTTGAGAGAAGTAACACAATATAAAGACGGAAGGGTAAAACTAAGTTTTTCCAGAACCTCCAGTGCCAGATATTCTGATGCTGGCCCTGGAGGTTCTGGAAAAACTTAGTTTTACCAACGTCTAATTACTAAAACTAGATCTCACTGGAGTTGTGCAACTTTCTATGTTAACAAAAATTCAGAAATAGAAAGAGGAACACCTAAGCTAGTAATAAATTATAAACCTTTGAACACAACCCTAAAATGGATTCGTTATCCTATCCCAAACAAAAAAGATCTTTTGCAATAACTACATTCTTCATTTGTATTTTCAAAATTTGACATGAAATCAGGATTTTGGCAAATACAAATAGATCCAAAAGATAGATACAAAACTGCATTTACTGTTCCATTTGGACAGTATGAATGGACGGTAATGCCCTTTGGATTGAAAAATGCTCCTTCAGAATTCCAAAGAATTATGAATGACATTTTTAATCCACTCTCAAATTTTTTCATCGTTTATATTGATGATGTGTTAATTTTTTCAGAAACAATTGATGAACATTTTAAACACCTAAAAACTTTCTTTATGATTGTTAAGAAAAATGGTCTAGTCGTTTCCAAATCAAAACTTTCCCTTTTCCAAACAAAAATCCATTTTTTAGGACATTACATTTCGCAAGGCACCATAACCCCTATAGAAAGGTCTTTATTATTCGCAGGAAAATTTCCAGACAAATTTTTTGACAAAACCCAATTACAAAGGTTTCTAGGAAGTTTAAATTATGTCCTAGATTTCTGTCCAAACATCAATAGAATAACAAAACCTCTCCATGATAGGTTAAAGAAAAAACCTGTCTCTTGGTCAGAGGAACATACTAGAACCGTCCAAATAATCAAAAAACAGGTTAAAGAAATACCTTGTTTACATCTAGCAGATCCTTTAGCCCAAAAAATTGTTGAAACTGATGCATTTGATACAAGTTATGGGGGAATTCTTAAACAAAAACTAACTAACAAGGAATGCATTGTTCAGTTTACTTCTGCGCATTGGAATGATTGTCAAAAGAATTATTCGACTATTAAAAAGGAAATTCTTTCAATTGTCATGCGCATCACAAAATTCCAAAGTGATTTACTCAATCAAAATTTTTTACTTCGTATTGACTGCAAATCAACAGAATAAGTTTTACAAAAAGATGTTCAAAACATTGCATAAAAACAAGGATAGCTTGCCACCAGATGGCAAGCTATCCTTAGTATTTTTGATTTTGATATTGAATTTATAAAAGGAGACAAAAACTCAGTTCCAGATTTTCTAACCAGAGAATTTCTCCAAAACAGGACTTGAGAGATGCCTAGGAAAACCAAAAGAATTGAGGTCCAGAAGGACCAACCACAAGAAAACCCAAAACCCATTTCTTCTGCAAAACCCATCAAGTCATGGGCAAAGGCAGTAGAAGAAGAAGAAAAAACTCAACAAATTCAAAAATGGCTTACAAGCCTTCAACTTGTGGCACCCCAAAACTTTGCAGAAATTAGAGGATTAATGTCAGATGACATTAACTTTCAAAAGGCTGCAAGGCTCCGGGAACTCCAAATAGAGATTGAAAGTCTCTCAATGGAACTTCCATTTTCACAAAAAACTGAAAGGGGAGAATCTTCAAAAACCCCTACACAAAAAATTATTTCAAAGCCTTCACAGGAGGGATCAACATGTAAAATCATTTCAAAACTTCCTCAAGAGGAATTTTCAAAAATTTCTTTGAAACCTGATGAGTCTCAGACTTTGATGATTTTTAAACCAAAATCTGAGTATTTCATCAAAAAAGAATCCCAAAATATCTGGACAATAGAGGATCAATATTACAATAAAAATCCACAATTGATCATTTCAAATATTTTCCCAGATGGTTGGTTTTTTAAACCTTGGGATTTTTCAAAACCACAACCTTATTACAAAGCTATTCTTGAATTGACGGGTTCAATAACAATTCAAGACAACTCAAAAGAAGGCCCAGTGGATTACTCCACTGCGAAAATTCATAAAATTATCCCACCATCAGAATGGGGACCAAACCTAAATATTGCAAAACAGTTCCTAATTGACTTCAAAACAACATTTAACCATTGTAGAACTTTCAACTACCGGGACTACCAACAGGCCTGGTATAATTCTTTCCTCATCCAAAATAAAAAATTCGGTCATACTTGGCTCTTTTTCTTTAACCTCACCATGGATGCATCAAAGATCCCTCAATGGTTTGCCCATTGGTGGAAATTTTATGGATCCATCCCTGAAATACTAAAACCGGAAGTCCAAAATAGCTTCCAACTTTTCAAAACACAATATAAACCATCAGACAGAGAACACATTTTTCACCCTCTAATGCTATTATCTACAAAATTCTTTTTACCATGGGTATTAGCGTGGTACTTTGAAAGTGACCAAAAAGAGGCCCAAACAATCCTCAGTCGAAAAATTCAAAGTAAGATGGTGGACAAAATTCTCCATTCCACAAAGCATCAAAATACCAGCCGTCACAACTTGGCTTCAAAAACAAGGGTTAATGAAACCACAACCCATACAAACTCAATTCTTGGCTCAAAATTCATTTGCCCAGACACAGTTGGCAGCTGCAAAAACAGAAGAATAATATTTTGAGATAATGGCTCAAGTACTAAAAATCAAGACCAATTCCTCAAAATTTTCCTCCGGTACTTCTTCAGATGCATCCTAGAACTTTGAAGACGAAAATGAAGATGATTGTTTTGGTATCTTCGACCCTGCAAAATAAATTTGGGTCAATCCAAATTTGATCAAATCGTGCCTAGCCCAATTTAAAAAAAACGCGAAAAAAGCCCAAAGGGCAAAATTGGAATTAAAAAAGGACTTAAAAAAAAGAAAGAAAAAGCACAAATAGACAAAACCAAGGAAAATTCGTAGAAATTCCATCAGAAGACAAAAGCTTGGCATTTGTCTGCCACCAACATGAAAAGTCAAAAAAGCAAAAGGAATCCTATTGGCATTTGTCTGCCATCAACTTGTTCAGTAAAAAAGAAGAAGGAATATCATCATTTCCTCCACTAAACAAGTCATCTGTTTCTCAAATCTTTGGCTATATAAGGAAGGCTCCTCTTCAAGTATAGAGCAGAGTTTAGAAACACAAGAGAGGAATACATAGAGTTCACTTAGAAATCTTGTAATCTTGAGTGTCTCAATTTATCAAAACTTGTATCTTTAATTTCCGTTTTCAAAAACCTATTGTAAGTACTATTATGCAATAAATTTATTTATTCATACACATGTACTTATCTTTGCAAAACATAAGTATGCTCTTCACTTGCAGCTCTTGCTGATCTTGTGCATCAGAAACAAAACTGTTGCATGTTTATACTTTAATATGCATTTTGCTTTTGCTCAATTTGTTTTCCAAAACGCATATTTATTAACAACAGAACTTGATTGGTATCTTGATGACTTCTCATGGATGATTCAACATAACCATCTTTGGATCTTGTTTTCTTTTTCTGCATTCTGTAAGATCTTTTACCTTTTTGTTTTCATATTCCCCCTAAGTCTGATACCAGGAACACCCGAGGATCAAGAGGTACAAATCAAAGGGTAAAAGATCTGTAAAATTATATATAAAGAATATAATATGTATTAGATGTATGGTTTAGAGTGAAGTATCACATGGTTCATCTCTAGCTAGATCGATTCTCCTTTCATATACAAAAGACATGTTATTGATGATTGATGGAGCTAAATATCACTAGAAGGGGGGGTTGAATAGGGATTTTGGCGTTTAAAAATGTTTTAAAGGGTTTTTGAATTGCTGTCCTCTCTAAGAGGATGCAAACTTGAGAACAGAAATTTAAACTTTTAAATGAGAAAAGAATAAATGCAAGGAGAGTATAAAGAGAGAGACACATAACTTTTATACTGGTTCACCCAAAAATGGCTACGTTCAGTCCTCACACATTTGTGAGATTTCACTAAAAATCAATCAGATCAGCCTCTTGCAGAGGATGATTACACTTTGTGTTTTCTCAAGCTTCACCAAGCTTACAACCTTGTTCCTTACAAGTTTCAAATATTTTCAAGTACACCTTACTTGAAAATTACAGAGTGATATGAGTATGATTTCTTTCTCTTTATTTTAACATTTTCTAAAAAGATATTTCAAAGATCTAGTGTATGAATGTAGAAAGTATAAAGAGAGGATGACTATTGCTTATGATAGACTTAAGATTATTGATCTTTTTCTGCAATGTTGTGGTGTGTCTTATGATGAATAGCTTGCTGCCTTTTATAAAGGTTTTGTGATGTTCTTTCCATGTGACAAGCTTTTGTGACCGTTGGGAATCAAATCAAAACAATCCAAGGTCTTTCATCATATTTACAAAAATGTCATTTAGCTGTCCTTGGACAGAAGCAGTCCATCCTCGTGCAGGAGGTTGACTCTCATTGGATCTTGGTCTTGTGTTGTCCTTTTCTTTTCTCATTCTTCAAGACCTGTAGGACTTCCATTTTGAGCTTGTTTGTTGTTGCCTTTCTGTAGATTGACTTTGCATTGTTTTTTCAATCATACAAGAATGATATATAGGTCTGCCCATTAGCCTTTGTGCATGGGATGATAGTTTGCAACATGTGACTATTTGAAGATCCATACTTTTGTGTAGTACATGCCATCCTCGTACCTTGTACAACTGGCTTTCTGACTTCTTTTTATCAAATGCTTTATATATACATTCATTAATACTGTTTTGACTTCTTTTGATAAATAAGAAACATTATTTCAGCGAGGATGAGAATTTTCTACTTGAAGGCCCATCCTCTCATAGATTTATCCTATCCTCTAGTTTGAACACTTAATGAAATGAACCAGATTTTTCTCCCTTTTGTTCTAATTGATGATTAACCTGTTTTCTTATAAGAATTCACTCAAACGCACATATTAGTCATTAACCACAATCATAATCTTTAAATAATTTTGTTATCATTAAAATCATTTGAGAGATTTTGTCTCAACAATGATAAGTGGGGCACTACTTACATACTTCATTATGTTCAATTTCACTAAAATATTATTTTTTTAATTAATTGATTAAGAACAATCATTCATTCTATATAGTATGTTCAATAAATTATAATTAATATATTATAATTTTTTTATACCTTTATCTTGAAGATGTTTAAAAGATACAAATAGTTATGGAAGATTTTTCTAGTAACACCCCTAAATATCCCCTATCCCAAAAAATACCTTTTTGTACATCAACTAATTGATCTGTAAATAATTACCTTTTATTTAATTGATTAGTGATAGAAATTTGTTCAATGTATAGTTTCTAGACAAAATTATAATTAGTGTTATTATACTTTTTCTTGTACTAATAATTAAATACACATTACTCTTTTAGCTATTATTTATGTAGATGGAAATGAGAGAAAAAAGTGAAAAAATAAAAGCAAGAGAGGTTTAGGTTATTCAAATTTAAAATGAGTTGTTTAAGCAGGGAAAAAAAAGCAACATGTAAAATCAATTATTTAAAAATGAATGACAAATATTTCTTATTATTTAAATAGCAATGACAAATATTTTACCTATATGTGGGTTGTACAGTAAATTATAATTAGGCTTAAAAACCTTTTTGGTCCCTTGACTTATTTTAAAAGTTCAGTTTGGTCCTTTAATTTTAAAACCGAACAAATTGGTCTTTTCACTTATTCAATATTAAGTTGGTGATGTAGCAAATATGCAATATTAAGTTGTTGAAAGTATTTCTCACTTTACTTCTTCTTCCCCCAAATAAATTTAAGGTCCACTACATTTCTTCTTCCCCAAATTAATCAACTAGTGTTAATTACAAATCGATTTTCCCCAACATTTCTTATTGTTACTGCAAAATAGGTGAACATGGTGAACAAATTCAGTTCTTCTTCTTCCTCACAAACTTGTGAACTTGAAATTTTGTTTCAAAAAATGGGCTTTTTGCTTCGTGAAATGGAAGAAAATTTGGTGTTTTTAACTGTATTGATGTATTATGTGTTGGTGTAATTTGTATTTTGACTAAATCACTAAAATGTCCTATGAAATTATAGGGGTCGGGCATTAACCCCTGGATTTTAAAAATAGGCAAATAACACATGAAATTTAAAGACGTTGGAGAATATAGTGTCTTTGTTAGTTTACTCCATTAATGAGATTGACATTGACATTAACGGTTTACGTGGTGAGTGTAACAATTAGTCAACTCATTGTCACATAAGAGAGAGGTTAATTTGCACAATTTTGAAAATATGAGAGGCTAATTTGTCCGATTTTGAAAATAAAATTGAAACTCAATTTTAAAAAAGAAAAAGCTACAACACTGTCATCATTGCAACCATAATATCAATGTCTATATATATAATATAATTCCTTCTTGTTCTTCTTCCTTTGTTTGGGTTTTTTTTTTGAATAACCCTATTTCCAAAAAAAAATACGGATATGCCCCCCCTTGAATTTTTTTTATCAAAATGCCCCATTTTGAAATTAGTCACAAGGGAAGTCCGTGTTGCAAACAGCGACTTCTCAAAGGAGATTTTAAAAAAAAGTTTTCAGTTTTTTTTTGAATTTTTATTATATATATAATTAATATAATTCGTAAAAAAATATTAAATATA
>JBBPBP010000004.1:52397356-52446175 GCA_037974735.1 Cicer chorassanicum
GTTAAATGTCTTATTTATTATATTTCAATTCATGTCAATTTCTACTTACTTTCGTATAATATACACACATGAATTAGAATATAATATTGATTGAATAAAACATTTAATAGTATTGTTAAGTCTATTTTACCTTTCAAATCAATTTAATGGAATAGACAATTTTTTTAAAGGAAATATCCACTTTATATATTAATAGTCAATTATATTTAATAGAATTGACTATTAAATTATACCAAATACCACTAAAATAAATTTAATATGCATTACATATACTCAAAAATTTAAAATAACCGGTAATGTTATCAAGTCTTAAACTGCCTTTGAAAATATTATTAAATATCACAAAAACCCATTACCCTATTTTACATTTCAAATCCCTTTAATGGCATAGACAATTTTTAAAAAAAGGAAATATCTAATTTTATTTAATAATAATCAACACTACTAGGGATTTTGTCTTTAATGACGGAATATTCGGTCGCCGTTGGTTTTAGCTAGACCTGTCAAAACAGACTACCCGACCCATTTGGGATCGGTCTTAACGAATTGCGGGTTTCTACGAACCGGGTTAAAAAGCCCTATTTTAATATGAGCTGTTAAAATACTACCCGAACCCAACCCTAGACGGGCTGCAGGCTGGGCAGGTATGGGCTCTCATCATCATGAAATTGGTCTCTAATATATGGTATGGGCTGAAAGTTCAAACTATCCATCAATTATTTTATCAAGTGGTTCTAGGGCCCAACTGCTCTATTTCACTACTAGAAAAAGTGTTTTTAGCGAAGTAGGGGTGAAATATAGAAATAGGGAAAGTGAAAGAACCTTAACAAAGTAATGGATTTGAACGAAGTAGGGATGAAATATAGAATTCTTGAAGGATAACATAAATAATCATGATATAAATAATCCAAAAATTGCTAATGCCAACTTATCATCAAGCATAAGAAAGGTTATGCTTATATTTTAGAATTTAATTACACTTTATTCTAGGGTTCAATAACAATTACTAACATATGATACTGCATTAGATTAATGCTACTTTATTAGATGATAAACAAAATAATGTACATGTAAATTTCCATACCTACAGGAAAGATACTTTAAGAGTCGTTAAAGAGATATTGTTTGTTTAACAACACATCATAAATAGACACGAAAACAAATTTGAGGTAAATAAGGTTTATAAAACATCTAACTTAAGCTTCACAATGACAATTGACATCGGAGATATTGTATATGACTTCACTTAGTTTTAGACATCATGTCAATTATGCTTCACAAATGAAAACAATCTTTAATTCAAGATTAAGATAACAACATTTTAATTTCATTTTAGTTTTGTTCAGGTAGATAAGTCTATGAAACATCTATTCAACTAACTTAACCTTCACAATTGACAAATATGAGAGTGAGAGACGAAACACTTAAAAGTTAAGCACCATTTAGGAACTACTTCAAAACCACTGGGCATAAACTTTTGGCTCATATGAGATCAACATTGAAACACATATTGTAGTTCATATTAATTTTATTATTAGTATGGCTATTCAAACTAAATCAAACACAAACAAGTACCATATATGTGAAAGTAAAAATAGCTTTGGAAGAAGTAGAGGTGAAATATGTAGACCTCTTCAAGGATAACATACATGAATGATATCTATGTAGAACTCTTTAAGGATAACATACATGAATGATATCTACAAATCCAAAATTTGCTAATGTCAACTTATCATGAAGCATCAAAAAGGGTATTCCCATATTTTATATTTTAGAGTTTAATTACAGATTTCTCTCATGGTTCAATAATAATTACTAACACTGCATTATGCATTAGATGATATAAGAAAAATAGTTTAATGATGAAGACCACATAAGATGGAAATTCCTAGAACTACAAGAAAAATACTTTCTTTACATAGATATAATATCATACCAATCCTAAATATCACATTATTTTCATAATAATAGAACAAATACAAACTAATATATAAACACAAAGACATAAGCAAAAGGAAATGGTTACATTTTGTTAGCAACAAGTATACATACACATAATATAAGCAAACAAAAAGTCATACCTTACGTGACTCTTGTAGATTTTGTTAGAAACCCTCCAACAAATTCAACTGCCAAAGGAAAATAAATTCAAAATTAAGAAGTTATACGTTGATTTGAAAGACAGAAGTAAACAACAACATTTTTTTTATTTAAATTGAACCATATCAAAATATGAAACTTAAATTTCTACAAAAAAAATTGTTTTTAAGAAAAAACAAATCCCTAAATTTCTATTGAGAAAAGAGAAATACCTAAATTTATATTTACAAACTGAAATTGTTATTGAGAAAACAAAAGTCCATCATAAATTTAATTTCACAAAAATCATATAATGAGAACAATAGATTACATACCAATGATTAATAGATTTGTGGTGAGTCCGAGAAAAACGCATATGGTGGTTGCGATGGTGGGTTCACGACAGTGGGTAGTGAGTGAGGGCAAACGATAGAAAGGTTTTTCTACCGGTGGTGGTGGGTTTTATGGTGAGTGAGGGAAAATGAGAAGAATGTGAGGGAAATAAGAGGAATCGTGAGCTTATCCCTGTCAGCAAGACTGCTGCTATCAGTGAGGGCGAAGGTGAAAGAAAGGAGAAGGAGAGGGAGAGGGAGAGGGTGAGCAGGAACGAACATGTAAGTGAAAAAGAGTGAGTGAGGGTGACGAAAAACAGGCGAGGGAAAAAAATTAGAGTATCTGATATTGAAAATAAAAAAAGTAATGTTTTTAATTTTACCAATACAAAAATATTAACAAGTTGAATAAAATATTAAAATATTCAAGCGTCAGCCGTATTTACAGTAACGTCGACCATCCGACGCTAAATATTCATGAAAAAAATAAAAAATAGTTTATTGATTTAGCGTTCGCTGGGCCGACTCTAAATTGACACTAGTAGCTTCGATGTTGGGGTCCGACGCTAAATATGGACGTTAAAATCAATTTTTCTAGTAGTGTTTGTATTAGCCAATTCCTCTTGAAGGTGATCTCTTTCATTTCTCATTTCTTCAAGTTCATGTCTTTGTACCACTTAGTTGATAGGCATGAATTGAACCCAAACCCACCAGGACCCGCCCCGTATTTAACGGGGAGAATCGTATTTAATGGATGCGGGTGCGGGTGCAGATTTTCTCCGCTTTTTAAAGTTACGGGCGGGTTTTATCAAATCCATCCCACACCCGCCCGACATAAATGCAATTACTTAAATACCCTTATATCTCTTAAAATAGTAACAAAATCCTAATTTTGTCAATCTTCCTTCTTTTTCCTTGTTGCCACCGTCCACCTCCACCCTCACTTTTTCTGTCTCGGCCGTCCTCCCTCCTTTCTGTGCGTTGTCTTTGTCATCCTTCGAGTGTCGTTTCTTATTCTCTTCGTCGCTATACTTTTAAGGTTCGTTTTCAGGTTTTCTGCATTTTGATACATTTTCATTTTTGTTTTCAATCTTTTTCGCTTTCTGGTTCGGTTTCATTTTTAGTTTCATTTTCGTTTTCAGATTTTTCTGCATTTTGGTTTTGAGATTTTATGTATAACAGTTCTGCATCTATGTATTTTGGGATTTTTCTGCATTTTTGTTATACATATTTTGTGTATAACAGTTTTGAGATTTTTCTGCATTTTCAGGTTCATTGCTTAAACTTTGTATCTATGCTTGCAAAGTTTTTATCTATAAATACATATTTTCTTAATTTTAATTTTGATTTGGTAAGTTTTTATCTGTCTAAATTAGAAAATACTGAGTTTAATGAATGTAATTTATCAATATGAAAATATGTAGAGTTTAGTTATGAGTAATGACTTTTTATTTGTAAATTATTGATTAATGAAAGTATGTAGTAGCTTTTATGGATTAAAAAGTTTTGTGTAATATTTGGGAATTAGTTCTGAGTAATGAAAGTATGTTGCAGCTTTTTATTCAATAATTTTATTCAAAGTAATGAATATTAGTAATATTTGGGAATTAGTTCTGAGTAATGACTTTTTATTGGTAAATTAGTTCTGAGTAATGACTTTTTATTAGTAATAATATTCATAAACTTATTTATGAATTCACAAATTTCATTTGTTTTTATGTCGAACTTTACAGAATATATAAATGGAAATTGAAGGCACATCTCAACCACTACCATGTCAACTTACTTCAGAAGAAAGTTCACGTCAACCAACTATGAATGAAAGTTGTAATCCGTTAGTTAATGTTTCCACACCAAATGAAACTGTACAAACACCTCATGATGAGACAAATGATAACATGACAAATGATAATTTGGGAATTAGTTCTGAGTAATGACTTTTTATTGGTAAATTAGTTCTGAGTAACGACTTTTTATTAGTAATAATATTCATAAACTTATTTATGAATTCATGAATTTAATTTGTTTTTATGTGGAACTTTACAGAATATATAAATGGAAATGGAAGGCACATCTCAACCACTACCATGTCAACTTACTTCAGAAGAAAGTTCACATCAACCAACTTAATTCGTTAGTTAATGTGTCCACACTAAATGAAATTGTGCAAACACCTCATGATGAGACAAATGATAATATGACAGATGAAATAGCCGAAGATATTTCCAATAGTCAAAGTTGATGGAAAAGATAAAGCTAAATGTAATTATTGCAAGAAATTGCTTGGTGGGAGAGCAAGTGATGGGACGTCACACTTGCGCAAACATATATGAAAATATGTTATCCATGTTTGGCTACTGTGGGACATACTAACAGACAAACATTTCTTATCGCTAAGGTCTTGCAAGGTAAAAAAGAGTTGGGGATTGGAATTTATAATGTTGAAAATGCTATGAAAGAGCTTGCACATGCAATTATTTTGCATGAATATCCACTTTCAGCAGTGAAGCATATTGGTTTTAGGAGATACTCAGCCTCTCTCCAACCATTATTTCAAGTTCCTTGTAGAAATACTATAAAAAAAAAAGAGATATTCAAAGTGTATGAAGTTGAGAAAACCACAATTTTGAAGTTGTTAGAAACTTGTTGGGTATTGGGCTCCCTTCCTATATGGAGAAAAGCCCAAATATTGTAGTCCATGTGTCTCACTTATTTAAGTGGAGAGTGGTCTAATTAAGGTTAGAAGAGAGAGACTATTTTGAAGAAAAGGCAGCCACCAAAAGAGAAAAGGAAGAGTAACCATATTCCCGATTTTTTAAATCAGTCTCAGAAAAACATCGATTGCGCATTCGTTAACCGTTGGATCGAGCTGAAATTTGGACAGTAGGTTCGCAACATTCAGAGATTCATTTTCAATGGTCGAATCGGCGAAACAACGTCTGGAGGGGGAGAAATCGAGCTCGCACAGTAGCAGGTTAGATGTTTTACTTCTTCTTGCTTTTCATTTGTAAGTTTTTGTGCTTTGTTATTTTGGCTGGTTGTAGGCACACTTGGTGCATCTTTTTGAGACTCTCTTATACCCTTATTTGATTATAGTGGAGCTATTTCTTTGGTCTGGACAACCCATGGTTTTTACCCTTGCATTGAGGGGTTTTCCACGTTAAAATATCGGTGTTCTTCACGCTATTTTATTTTGATTAATTTGCTGCCATAAATTTGTTGTTGCTCCTCACGGGTTCTTGCAAGTTGGGGGAATTTTATATCCGCTGCGTATTACTTGTTATTGTGTTTTTGTGTTTATTCCCCATAAGAGTGGCATCAGAGCTCTTGGTTAAAAGGGTTATTTGACTTGCTTGAAGGATGGAGGCAAATATGAATATAAAGATGGTATGCTTGAATGGTACTAATTACCATTTGTGGAAGGGCAAAATGAAAGATTTGTTATTTGTGAAGAAACTGCATCTTCCTATTTTTGGTTCTAAAAAGCCGGATAACAAATCTAAGGAAGACTGGGAGTTTGAACATCAACAGGTATGTGGTTTTGTTAGGCAATATGTAGAAGATAATGTTTATAATCATATTGCTAATGAGACAAATGCAAAAACTATGTGGGATAAGATACAGACTTTGTTTGCCTCTAAATTAGGGAATAAAAAATTATTCTTGCTGAATAGTTTCATAAGTTTGAAATATAAGGAGGGAACGTCTATTTCGGACCACTTGAGTGAATTTCAGGGGCTCCTTGATCAAATGTCAGGAATGGGTATCGAGTTTGATGATGAGCTATTGGGACTTTTTTTACTGTTGTCTTTACCAGAGTCTTGGGAGACATTTCGGGTTTCTATAACGAGTTCAACTCCTAATGGTGTTGTTTCTTTGGAAAAGGCTAAGGGTGGTGTTTTGAATGAGGAGATGAGAAGGAAGGCACATGGTTCTTCATCTCAATCTGAAGTTCTTGTCACTGAAAATAGGGGGAGAAGTCAGAAAAAAGAACCGAAGGGTGGTAGAGAAAACAGCAGAAGCAAGTCCAAGTCTAGATACAAAAATGTGGAGTGTCATTATTGTCATAGAACAGGGCACATACAGAAGAATTGTTTTCTGTGGAAAAAGGAGAACAAATGCAAAAAGGGTAAGCAGAAACAAAGGGGTCGTTATGATGATAGTGATGATGACCGTGTTACTACTGCTACTAGTGATGATTTTTTTATTCTCCATGACTATGAGTCAATTAATCTTGTATCTGATGAGAGCATGTGGATAATTGATAGTGGTGCTACACTACATGTTACACCAAGGAAGGAGTTCTTCACATCTTATACTTTAGGTGATTTTGGAGTTTTGAAGATGGGTAATGATGGTGTATCTAAGGTAATTGGTGTTGGTGATGTATGCTTGCAAACCAACATGGGAATGCAATTGTTGCTTATAGGAGTCAAACATGCTCCAGATGTTCGCTTCAATTTGATCTCCGTACATATGCTTGATGAAAGTGGTTTTGATAATCATTTTGCTTCTGGAAAGTGGAAACTCAGTAAAGGTAACTTGGTTGTGGCTAGAGGGGAGAAAATTAGTAAACTGTATTGGACAAAAGCTTTAGTTGCAAAAGACAGTGTGAATGCCGTGGATACGGATTCATCTTTGTGGCACCGAAGCCTTAGCCATATCAGTGAAAAGGGGTTAAATTGCTTAGCTAGAAATGATGTGCTTCCAGGATTGAAGAATGTAGATTTGGAGAAATGTTCTCACTGCATAATTGGTAAACAAACTAGAGTATCCTTCAAAAGGCGTCCTCCCTCTAGAAAGTCAGAGTTGCTTCAGTTGGTGCATTCTGATGTCTGTGGCCCTTTAAAGATTGACATGTTAAAGAAGCAGTTGTGCGAGTCCTTTGCCATGAAAGACATGGGAACAGCTAAACAGATTCTTGGCATAAGAATCATACGTGACAGAAAGGAGAAGAAACTTTGGATGTCACAAGAACACTATATTGAGAGAGTGTTGCAAAGGTTTCAAATGGAAAACTCTAAGGTTGTAAGTACTCCTCTTGCTGCTTATTTTAAGTTGAGTTCTAAACAAAGTCCTTCTAGTGAAGATGAGAAAAGATACATGGAACGAGTTCCTTATGCTTCTGCTGTGGGTAGTTTGATGTATGCAATGGTGTGTACAAGACCAGATATTGCGCATGCTGTTGGTACAGTCAGTAGATTTTTGTCAAATCCAGGTAGAGAGCATTGGGATGCTGTAAAATGGATTTTGAGGTATCTTCGTGGTACTGCATGTATGAGGCTTTGTTTTGGAGGTGACAAACCTATTTTGGTAGGGTACTCCGACTCAGATATGGCTGGAGATATTGACTCGAGAAAATCAACTTCAGGCTACATGATTAAATTTGCAGATGGAGCTGTGGCTTGGCAGTCGAGATTACAGAAATGTGTAGCATTGTCTACAACTGAGGCAGAATTTATTGCCATTACCGAAGCATGCAAAGATTTGATTTGGTTGAAGAAATTCTTGCAGGAGCTTGGGTTTATTCAGGAGAAATATGTCTTATTTGTCGATAGTCAAAGTGCTATTCATCTTGGTAAGAATTCAACGTTTCATAGCAGGTCCAAACACATTGATGTGAGGTATCATTGGATACGTGATGTTTTGGAAGCTAAGTTGTTGGAGTTGGCTAAAATTCATACTGATTATAATGGTTCGGATATGATGACTAAAGCATTACCAAGAGGGAAGTTTGAAACTTGTTGTGATATCGCCGGTTTTACGATTATCTCCACATAGTTGTGAGAGGGAGATGTGTTGGGTATTGGACTCCCTTCCTATGTGGAGAAAAGCCCAAATATTGTAGTCCATGTGTCTCACTTATTTAAGTGGAGAGTGGTCTAATTAGGGTACGAAGAGAGAGACTATTTTGAGAGAAAAGGCAGCCACTAAAAGAGAAAAGGAAGAGTAAACCCTATTCCCGATTTTGTCAAATCAGTCTCAGAAAAACATCGATTGCGCATTCGTTAACCGTTGGATCAGGCTGAAATTTGGACAGTAGGTTTGCAACATTCAGAGCTTCATTTTCAGCGGTCGGATCGGTGAAACGACGTCTGGAGGGGGAGAAATCGAGCTGGCACAGTAGCAGGTTTTTAGATGTTTTACTTCTTCTTGCTTTTCATTTGTAAGCTTTAGTGCTTTGTTATTTTGGCTGGTTGTAGGCACACTTGGTGCATTTTTTTGAGACTCTTGTACCCTTATTTGATTATAGTGGAGCTATTTCTTTGGTATGGACGACGCGTGGTTTTTACCCTTGCATTGAGGGGTTTTCCACGTTAAAATATCGGTGTTCTTCACGCTATTTTATTTTGATTAATTTGCTGCCATAAATTTGTTGTTGCTCCTCACGGGTTCTTGCAAGTTGGGGGAATTTTATATCCGCTGCGTATTACTTGTTATTGTGTTTTTGTGTTTATTCCCCATCAGAGTGGCATTAGAGCTCTTGGTTAAAAGGGTTATTTAAGTTGCTTGAAGGATGGAGGCAAATATGAATATAAAGATGGTATGCTTGAATGGTACTAATTACCATTTGTGGAAGGGCAAGATGAAAGATTTGTTATTTATGAAGAAAATGCATCTTCCTATTTTTGGTTCTAGAAAGTCGGATAATAAATCTAAGGAAGACTGGGAGTTTGAACATCAACAGGTATGTGGTTTTGTTAGGCAATATCCACTTTCAGTAGTGAAGCATATTGGTTTTAGGAGATACTCAGCCTCTCTCCAACCATTATTTCAAGTTCCTTGTAGAAATACTATAAAAAAAAGAGATATTCAAAGTGTATGAAGTTGAGAAAACCATAATTTTGAAGTTGTTAGAAACTTTCCCACAAAGAGTGGCCATTACTTCTAACACGTGGACTGCGAATTATAATTTTGAGGTAATTATAATTTCTTCTAATACTAGTTTGATTGAATATGATTTATATTAGTCATTGGATGTGAATCTTATTATGTTAGGTTTATTTATATTTCTGCCCCTCATACAAGTGAAATACTTTGAAATGCATTGGTTGAATGTTAGATGGATTGGAACATTGATACAAAATTGTCCACTATCACTTTAGATTATTGTAGCACTAATGATGCTTTGATTGAAAAAATTAAGGATAAGTTGCAATTGAATACATTGTTAAAGGATGAGGCCTTGCTTCACATGCGTTGTTGCGCGCATATACTTAATTTGATAGTAAAAGATGAGTTAGAAGTTGTGAAAGATGGAGTGGAGAGGATTCGAGATAGTGTTGCATATTGGACTGCAACACCTAAAAGGAAGGAAAAGTTTGAGGAGATTGCCAAATAATTATGAATCTCTTGCACCAAGAATTTGGTTTTAGATTGTTCGACCAGATGAAATTCAACTTACAAGATGATTGACGTTGCCATTTTGTATGAAGATGTATTTAGTCAATTAAGAAAATGTGAATCTCAATACACTTGTTTGCCTACAAGTTTGCATTGGAAATTTGCAGAAGATATTTGTGAAAAATTGAAACTGTTCAATTCTATCACTGAAGTATTTTTTGGCACTAAATATCCAACTTCCAATCAATATTTTCCTAAGATTTGTATGATTAGAATTGCAATAAATGAGTGGATTAAATCCTCTGATGCATTGGTAAAAAAATGGCAGAGAATATGTTGGAAAAATATGAAAAATATTGGAATGTGGTTCATGAAATAATGCGGGTTGCTGCTGTTTTGGATCCTAGGTACAAAATAGAGTTTCTTGAATATTGTTATGTTAAGTTGTATGGGAGTGATGCTAATGACCAAGTTAAGTCGATCTGACAGTTGTGTTATGATTTGCTTTATGAAAATGAAAATGGAGTCTGGCGATGAAGGTATTATAATCTCTACATTATTTGATTTAAATTTGTCATATTAAATGTTAATATTTAACTTTTATTTTTTAATATAGGTGAATTGTTGATCAGTTGTGTTACTTCACTTTCCAATACCCGCCTTGAAGATGAAAATGATCGTTAGAAAATGCTTATTTGGAACCTTTTTGTTTTGATGATTTGGAACTTTTTGTTGTTTTGATGGATTAGTTCATTTGAACTTTGAATATTTAGAACTTTTGTTCGAATTGATATTTTCACTTCTAAAAAGTTTGAAGATTATGAAAATATTGTGACTTGTAGGAAATTTAAACAAATTTTGTGATATTGTGACTTCATTATTTTGATTATTGTAATTTTAGAACTTAGGTTAAATGCTACTATTTAGTCAAATTATTGATTTTTTATGTTATGAATAAATAAACTCCAATTTTTGGAGTGGGGATGGGGCGGGGAAACCCGTCTCCGTTGGGTGTGGGGGTGGATGTTAAAAAGTCACCCCCGATGGGTGTAGGGGCGGTATTGGAGTTGCTGGTGCGGGGTTGGTAATGCTTAAAACCATCCTCGTTCTTGTCCCGTTGCGATCCCTAGCAGTTGATGAAGAACATGAGCTACGATAATATAGACTCCCTAACAATACAATAGATTCCCTTTCAAGACTATATAATTGTCCTTTTTTTATTCTTGCAACTTCACACCACACATCTAATTTATTTTGTGGAGAAGTTCCTCGCAAAGATGCTTCTTGGTTCAATTCTTCCAATCTACGTCTATACTTTTCCTGTCAACATAAATATCATAAAAATTAATATTTTAAAGCACTAAAATAAAGTGAAACCAACATAAAAAAATAAAAATAACTAATAATATACAATTTAAAGTGAAATCTCTAACATGCAATTATCTGATCTTCTATCAACCAAGTTGTATCCTTGCCATGTTTGTGTGTGTGAAGAAACAAATTTAAATAACTAGGAGGGGTGCCATTCAATTCCGTCTAACAACGTAAAAAAAAAAAATCAACAATAAAAACATGTTATACAGGCATAAACAACAAAAATTTTAATTTTCAATTGGAAACAATTTTTTTTCCTTTAATTTTCCCTCATTCAATCCAAACCATCTGACATAAGTTATTAAACTCTCAAATTAATCCTTAAACTCTTACGAGACTAGAAGTCGGGTCTATGAGTTAAATTTATATATGTTTCACAAGTTTGTCTATTAAACTATCGATTTTACAATCTCATGAATATGGATGATATCGTAACCCGCACCCACGGGTACCCACCCGGACCCGTCTTAATTTGAGAGGAGAAAACCCATTTTGATTGGGTGCGGTGCGAGTTTTCTCTGAAATTAAAATTCGGGAGCAGAGACTGATTTGGGGGTGTTCATATCCACTCCACATCCCCACTTGAACCCGCCCTATTAGTAATATTATTGTAATTTTTAAATTTTATATACATGTAAATATTTAATATATTTATTTTGTTAAATAGTAAAAACTTATAATCTCATCTCTATAAAAAATATTTTTTATTATATTATTGTCGAATAATAATTATTTTATTATATTAATTATAATAGATATAATTTTTAAATTTATAATTTTATATATTTGAATGGGTACGAGCAGGAAAATCCGAACCCCGTTGCGAATGGAGATGGGTGCATAAATTTCACACCCGATAAAAAACAGAGGCAGGGGCGAATTTTCCAGATTAGTCGGATGCGGGGATGAGAGAGGCAAAATATGCTCCTGTTCCTCCGCGTTGAACATGTCTACTCATGAGTCCACTTTAATTACTTGACTTAATGTAGTACTACTACCTCCAAGCACAATGGAACAAATTGAACCTTGTATATCAAGGGTAACCTGCGAGCAAATCAACTACCAATAAAGTGGGTTATTAAAAAACTTTCGCTTTTTGCAAGTAAGAACTGCGAATCCCGTATTCGTACCAATTCCAGTGATGCATACATAGCAAAAATTATCACAAAAAGGTATATATGGCTAGTACAATATTCAAGACATAAAGACATTTTTTAACAAAATAAAAAAAATAATTCAAAAAAGACGAAAACATTGGGGAGTCGCTGACTCACTATAGGTGCCAACAAATGATATTGATAATTGTATCCACTAAATCATTCTATTGGGATATCTAATATGAGTTGATAATTGACTAATGACTAACATACTATAAAGGGACAACAAAAAAGGATTAAAATAATCTATCACATAGTATAATCACCCATCAATTATAGAATCTAAATTGGTTGTAAACATGAAATTCATTTTCTTTTAATAGCATAAACACTAGGTAACTCATTGTATCGTTCCAAATCAAACATCACCATTTTATTAAAAATCAAAGTAAAATATATAAATCATATACTAGATTAAGTAATAGAAAGAAAATGTACAAAAAGGTAATTGAGCAACCAACCAACAAATCACATGATCACCAATCAATATTTAATATTAGGCCTTGATTACTAATAAAGCTTTATGTCAAGCTTTATTCCCTTTATCACAAATAAAGTTTAACAAGAATTCACCAAAAAAAAAAAAATTTGACAAAGCCACTGCCCTCTAGGTCTTTTATCAGAAACTACTAGATTATGCTTCATTTTACTTTGGTACCATAGGTATTACAATTGTGAGATTTTGAACTCTTAAGTTTTAATTGTGCAAATTGAGAACTCTAAGTATCACAATTGATATAATCAAATACTTCAATTCAGTTTTATATGGTTTTCAAAATCCAATTCAATAAATTTAGTTTTAATTTTATTAACATACAAGCAACCTATTGTTTAGCCTCTACCCTTTATTCCTTATTCAATAATTCTAGTCTCTAATTCTTATTTTTTTGTAAAGTATTATCTATTATATATATATTTTAAACAGACTCTGCTGCCACCTCATAGTATTTCCTCCACGTATGCAAACATTTCCCACGTCAGCCAAAAAGCTGACGTGTATGTCTTCATAGAGAGTTTCTCATCCACTATATTATACTATATATCTTATTTAAATATTATTTCATAACGTCTATTCAAAATTTTCTAAATTAATCTCACATTATTATTTCATTACGTCACATTATTATTTCGTAACGTTTGTCCAACATCTTTCACATTCATTCCACATTACTAATCAATGTGTTTTTTTTTTTTTTGTCTGCATTATGCAACTTCACACATTTTTGCCTCTACCTGCCATCTACTATACGTATTTTTTGTCTAGATCAATCAACTTCTCATTTTCGCCTCTACCTACCATCTACTTATTGCTAGCAATTGTATACATCTTTTCATAATATATAATATTGAACTTAATAAGATGAGAAGTTTCTTCAACTTCTTCTGAATTGGGAATACATATGCCTCTCTTGCTTACCTCTAAAATATATTTCGACTATCTATATCCTCCTTTTATTGTTGAGTACTTCTGTTCTATAAATTACGTTGATAAAATTGAATATATATATATATATATATATATATATATATATATATATATATTATTGATATAACTACTATATCAATAATCATTTAACAATATGAACATAAAACTTCATATTGATTGTTTTAAAAATCCACTTAAATTAAAAAAAAATTAAAATATACCCGCATTTTATTGTTGGTTACTTCTCTTCTATAAATTACATTGATAAAAATGAATATATATTATTGGTATAACTACTATATCAATAATCATTTGACAATTGAAACATAAAATTTTATATTAATTCTTTTTAAATCCACTTAAATTAAATAAATTAAAATAAACCCGCGCAACGCGCGGGTTAGCATCTAGTTTATTCTTATTTGTAAGTATGTGTGTATATTATTATGACTTTCGATCTCCTTCCTCAAATGTCTCTTAGAATTAATCTAGTTACTCATACAAAAAAAGTAGTTCTTCAAAAGTTATCAAAGTAACATATCTGTTGTGATTTTCTTGAATCTATCTTTTGAAAGAAATCGTATACGTACTCTGTTGATGATGCAGAAAGGGATAAAAGCAGCAGTGATATGAGAAGGAGCATCCCCTTTTTCTTCTTGAAGAGATCGTCTTGTCTCCTCTGCCGATTATGTTCTATCAAAACTCCACTACTTCTCTGAGAAGGAGTACACTTTCTTCCTCTAAGAGTACAGTGAAAATGTAATATCAGGTCACATGAAATTACATTATAATGAGATGACATAGAACTTTCAAAAGAATTAGAAAATAAGTTCCTTACCTTCTGGTTCATGATAGCGGACGAGACGCCATAGAATGAGGGTTTCACGTCACAATTGCAGTTTGAGAGTTTAAGAGAACACGTTGGCTTCGCGGCTGCAGAAGGAATTCAAACGAGTTGGGGCTGAGTGTACTAGGAGTCAAACTCGGGTTGTACGAAAAAATGGTTGTGAATTGTGATGAAACAATAATGAAAATGGCGGTGAATGAGAGAATTATTTCTTTTACGAAAAAAATGTGAGAGGATTAGCACGAGAGGAATGATTTTAGGGTTTGTGGTGGATTAAGAAAGAAAGAGGAACTGGAATAGGTTCCTAGGTTTGTAGTCGTACACTTGAGTTTGGGTAGAAAGGATTTTTTTTGTTGGAATAGGTTGGAGTGGAGGGGGATAGAAAGATATTCATAAAAAATTGAGGGAATTGAAAATATTGGGTGTATTAAATAAATCAGTTAACGACTAAAATTTTGATTCCTCATTTTAATTAAATTAAAAAATGCTTAATTGCAGTTTTAGTCCCTATATTATTACCAATTCGCGAAAATGGTTCCCATATTTTAAAAGTCGACAGTGTTGGTCCCTCCCTCAAATTTTTGAACTAAAAAAATGCTGAATTAATATATTTTTAATAATGTGACATACAATTCTATGATATAGAGCCATCTAGATGCATTAATTATTCATATGTCATTAATTAAATTAAAAATATGAAAAATTTCTGAAGTTGAAAGCTAAGTTTTTACTGCGTTTTATTCCAATTTCATGAGTGTTAATCATTTTAGATTATCGTATCATATGTCACGTTATTTAAAACATCTTACGTCGTCATTTTTTATGTAAAAAATCAGAAGGAGGGACTAAAACTGTCAACTTTTAAAATACGGGAACCAATTTCATGAATCAGTAAAAATAGAAGGATTGAAATTGCAATCAAGCCATTAAAAAAAATAAAATTTAGAAACTAATTTTTAGTCACTAATATTCAATTGATACTCCGATCTCTAAATTTTGTTAGTGATTGATTTAGTGACACAAAAATATTTAGTTTTAATGTTCAAAATTTTAGTTTTCACTTTAATCGCTAGTGTGACTGAAAATTTCTAATAGTGCAATTATGTTTAATAGAATTGACTATTAAATTATATCAACTATCACTGTAATAAATTTAATACGCATTACATATACTCCTAAATTAAAAATAATTAGAAATATTATAAAGTCTTAAACTGCCTTTGAAAATCTTAATAAATATCACACAAACCCATTATATATATTCAACATCTTTTTGTTTTTTGGATGAGAATAGTTACTCAATGAAACTAGAAAAGATCTAAACATGGCAGTATAGTTTAAAGTTGACATTTTGAATTTTTTATGGAAAAAAATTAGAGGGGATGGTGTTCCAAATTTGAATTAAGGCACCATTCCATCAACTCAAATTTTTTTCAATTAAAAATTCAAAATATCAATCTAAAACTATTTTGCCATATTGTTTGTGTTAAAGTGTAATTCAATATTATAAGTTATTCTAAAAAATTTCATACTTAAAAAGGCCCAAAAAAGAAAACTCATAAAATTTTGTGGATGGGACAAATAGACCCACTTTTTGACAAAAAAAATTAATTTTTTTTTAATTTTTTTCTCTCAAAATTTTTGTAATTCAAGAAAAGAAAATCAATTTTTTTCAAGAAATTTTTTTTTTATTTTTGTCAATATTTTTCGAGAAAAAAATGATTTAAAAGTTTTACGAGAAAAAAAAAATTTAGATTTTTTTGGTAAATTCTTTCGAGAAAAATAAAATTTAAAATTTTCAAGAAAAAAATCTCAATTAATAAATCATTGAGCCGATGAACTCCATCACTTAAGCCTACAAAAAATAATAAAATAATAGATCGGAGTTTAAAAAAAATTTATTTTGCCTACTATTAGGAGTTTAGTAGAAAATTTTTTAAAGGAATTTTGAGGCTTTATTGACAACTTTAGTTGATATGGCAAAGTTAGTTGCATGTGATGAGTTAGTTAACAATTTGTTTTGAATAAGACTTTGCTATATAATGCAAATGTTAATGTTGTAATCAGAAAGTGTAAACTAAAACTTTGTGAAAATCCCTTTCTCTATCCACTTAATTTATGCTGCAAAGTGAGAGTGTGTAAGAGTGAAAACGCAATGAAGTACAACAATCTTGTATCAGGGAGTTCGGTTCGATCTTGATTCGTGGATAATGGCGGAAACGACCGGAAACACAAATAATGGAAATTTTCCCAAGTCAGCTTCCAAAACTCGATGGCAAGAACTATGATCGGTGGTGTGCTCAATGTGTTTGAAAAAATCTTTAATATTGAAAATGCAAAGAGTGCTATATTAGAACATTGCCTTGATGCAAATCTTTAATTTGTTCTTTTCTCTTGATTTGTTCTAGACTTTTTACAAAAATCTTATTAAAACATTGCCTTTTTCCTTATATCAACACATTCCCATATTGAGAGACTTTCTATTTAAGCACAGAAGAATATAACCATTTAAAATATTACCGTTGGAGATCGTGAATTAGCATTTAAAACATGTCCATATATATCTTCATAATTAATTCAATTTTTCTTAATTTAAGAAGACATGTATATAAGTGGATGACACTTCTAGAGGATGTCATTGCACTTCTTCAATCTGATGATAAGTCCAACTTTGATGAGCTGAGGATGTTGAGAAGTTGATTTTCAAAGTTTCTGGATTCTGATGTTTGACTTAAGAAGTGTGATTTTTCATTAGAGCGTTGAGTTTGTTAGAGTGTTGACTTGATGTATTGATCAGACGATCAACTAGTTTGTCAGAATTATCAGACATAGAATTATCAGAGCGAGCTTGTATTATAAAATTCATCAAAGGCGCATTGATCAGAGTAAGACACGTTTTTAATAGATTCTTCAAAGTATTCCTTTGATTTGTTAATTTTATTTCTTTGTTCATCATAGAATTTAACTTTTACTAGATCATTGACTTTATTAGAGGCTTCATTGAAAGCTTTCTTCTTTGGTCTTGAGTTTAAGGATCAACGAAGGTCTTGACTCTTAGTTAAATTTAGTCAGAGGCAAATGACCATTGTAGAGTTCTTCTCCTTTCTAATCAAAGGATCAATTTTTGACTTATAATTCTTTTGTCTTTAACGCTTTGACTCGAATTATAGATAATCACACACTTGTTGCAATGCTTCTTATTGCTATATCATGACTTATTCTATCAGTAAAGTAGGTGATAATTTTCTTTGTGTTAAAAATACTTAGATTATTATCTCTAACATACTCATAATTTATGTTGCCTTAAAATAGATAGTCGTTAATATAAATCTTTGTATTATAACTTAATTTGCACACTTAGCATACATAGTTAGAGGATAATTGTTCTTATTTGTTTGTTTTGTTATCATCAAAATATTAAACAAGGAATTGTAGCTAAAAACTATTTTTGCACTAACAAAAGTGTTTCAGAGTAATTTACCTGATTTGAAACCTTACAAAGAGTGATCAGATGATCATTAAGAATGTTTTAAGAACCTTAACCTAAAAAATTTGATCATGTAGTGGTGGTCATGGAGGAATCAAAGAATTTTAAAGAGTTAAAGATTGGTGAACTATAAGGTTTACTAGAAGCTCATAAATTGCGAAATAAAGAAAAATGATCAGAAAGGGATAATGAGTAAGCATATAAAGGTCATATGGCTAAGAAAAATAATGGTGATGGTAATGGACGAAAGAAGAAGAAAGGGAAGGGAAAATGGAAGAAACAAATGCGGCTTGCAGAAAGTTCAAATGATAGTTCCAAAAATGATGGTGAAGTAGTTGACAATAAACCAAATCAACTTGAACACATTTTGAGAAGACTCACTTTTATAATTAATTCGTTGAACTTCTTTCGCGAAACCAAATGAGCTGAAATTGAGCTAAAAATTGAGTTCGTTAACTAAATGTGCTAAACTTGAACTATATATAGTTACACTTGTTTGGTTCATGAGCTACTCGAATTGTATGCGTGTGTGTGAATATATATATATATATATATATATATATATATATATAATTTATAAATCAATATTAATATTGTTAGCTAATGTTGGTTGTTGTTCACTAGTTCTATCGATCCCAATTGTTTGTTGAACATGTTTATGATAGTTAGACTTTTGTGTTATTATTTTGTATGTTGATTATATTTTGTTGAGAAATACTTATAGTAGAGAAATAAATAATAATTATTTGAAGTATAAAGACAAAAAATTGTAGCTAAAAAAGGAATATTTTCATAGATTTAATTTACATTTATATTTTCAACTACACAATTATTTCATCTAACAAATAATATTAAAAGGTGAAATATCTTCGTCGATTTTCTTTTACAAGAATACGTCATGACTTTTCTGATGGGTTTAAATGATAGTTTTGCTCAAATTCGTGGTCATATCTTGTTAATGGATCCTCTTCCTCCCGTCAATCGAGTTTTTTCCATGATCACTCAAGAGGAAAAACAATGCGAAATTCGTACTCTTCATGGGTTTCCACCTGCATATGAAACTAGTGGTATGTGTTTTGTAAGACCCTTAATTTCAAACTCTAATTTATGCAATTTTAGTATATTTGGTGTTAAATTGCTGAGTCATTTAGCCCAATTTTAATTTATTTTGCGAATTAAATACCAAAAGCATATTTTATTAGAGTTTGTTTCATGTTCTATATATATATATATATATATATATATATATATATATATATATATATATATATATATATATATATATATATATATATATATATATATATTTAGATCCGATTAAAATTATTCGTCGAAGAATAATTTATTTATGCTGCGAAGAATTTAATACCGGACAGTTTTGTTAATTAGTGATGTGTGTAAATGTTTTAATTATTTTTGTTTTGGTTTAATATTTATATGTATATATATATTATTGGTTTAGTTAGTAACACACACATATATATATATATATATATAGTATTTAGTAAATAAGTAGTATATATATATATATATATATAAATGAAGGCTATGAAAGGAAAAGAGAGAGAAAGCAACATTTTCCCTCCCAGCCTGCGTCTTCTTCTTTCTCTGTTATGTGGAAACTAAGTGTGAGTGGTTTTCAAAACCGCCAAACACAAACCTCCACTTTTCTTCGACTTCTGAGCTCCATCTCGTGAAGTGACAGAAGAGAAAGTTGCTCATCTTCACGCTACGGTGCTAATGAACAAACTTTGGAATCGACGTCGCGAGCAAAGTTTTTACCAAAATTAATCACGGTGCCGTAATCGGTTGTTAGAGCTACCGTTGAGATAAGGGCTCCTTCCAAACTTTTAAGTTTGAATATAGGGACTCTATATGTGAGATTAATGTTGTTGATTTTTTTAGTAATGGTTAACAAAAACAGAAATTGATTTTTGACGTGTTTGAGTTATGTAATGAGTTATTTTCAAATAAATGACTTTGAACTGAAGTTGAAACTTTACAAGAAAAAGTTTAGAGTATTTTATTAACTCAATAATTTCGGTACTTTAATAGTCGAGTGCGTGTATGTGTGATTTGTACAATATATGTTTTATTTAGTTTTAACTAAATAATGTAGATTATTTGGTTGTAAAAATTTGGTGTGTGAAAAAGATATAAATTTAGGAATTTTGTTGTGGTTGGATAAATTTTAGTTGCGAACAAATTGTTATAAATATTTATGTTTATGTAGTTAGCTCCTTGTTATAAATGTTGTTGTGGTGATTTATGTGTTCATAATTAATATTATGAATTTTTGAGATGTGATTTATGTGTGGATTATGATTGAAAGTTTTGGAGATTAAATTTGGTGATTTATGGTTGAAAATTCTAGAGATTAAATTTGGTGATTTATGGTTGAAAATTGTGGAGTTTTAAATTTGGTGATTTATGGTTGAAAATTTTAGAGATTGAATTTGGTGGTTTATGTTTGAAAATGTGGAGTTTTGAATTTGGTGATTTATGGTTGAAAATTTTGGAGATTAAATTTGGTGGTTTATGTTTGAAAATGCGGAGTTTTGAATTTGGTGATTTATGGTTGAAAATTTTGGAGATTAAATTTGGTGGTTTATGTTTGAAAATGTGGAGTTTTGAATACGGGTGATTCAATTTGGTGTGAAATTTTGGAATTCGAATTGATTGAATTTGTTGTGTTTGAGATGTAGATGTGTGGTGAATGTGCGATTGATGTGTCCATAACTGATGGCATATGCGTTATGAATTTTATGGATGAATATATGTTTGAGTATGCTCTGTGAAAAGATTGAAAAATCGTTAGTGTTAAATGAGCATTAAAAAAGGGGAATATTTTAATAGCTGCATTTACTTAATGGTTGTGGTGAAAAGAGTCAAAGTATGCTCATGCATTTTCATAGTACATGGTGATCGCGATGGGCCATGGTGATAGTGGTGACCGAATGGGCCAGGAGATGATGCCATGTGAATTGTTGGTTCATCTTATTCTTATGAGGATTATCGCGTCGTGCTGATCTGTGAGAGATTGCATTCTAGAATGTGCTGATCAGTGAGCGATTGCACTATAGAAATCAGTGTAAGGCCTGCGAGAGGCGACACTTTAGTAAATCGTGCTAGCCTGTGAGAGACTGCACCTCGGTAATTAGTACTGGCCTGTGAGAGATGGTACAATTATGATTTACGCCCCTTCGAGGAGGGTTTTGGTTTGGAATTCTGGAATCATGTGCATTGGCATATACGCATTGCATTAGGGTGCTTGGCACACGAGTCGTGTTTGATATACTGTGATGGTTGTATATACATACTCGGTTGTTGTTTGTAATTGTGCCGTAATTGATGAGTGTGATTGATTTTGTGTGGTAAGTGTTGAATGATTGCGAAACGTTTTCGAAACTAAAATATGCAAATTTTAGCAGTTGTATTCGGTTGCAAGCAGTGTGTAGTCGAATACAAATATTCAATTTTGCTTCTGACTTGTGAAATAACGTTGTATTCAAATACAAGGATGCTGTATTCGAATACGACAGTGCAGTTTTGTTAAAAACTTCATTTCTCAACTTTGATTATGCATGTTTGGCATATGAAAATCCTTTCTAGATGTATGCTAGGTTGAAATGTTATTTTGTGTATTTAAAATTTAAATGCTATGTGATATTTGTTAATTTTGGTTGGTGACCTTTACAATTATTGTGGAAATCTGGGCTTTGCCCTCATATGAGAATCAGGATTGTTCTACCGGTTAGTACCTTGGAGATGGGAAGATAGTTAGTTATACCTTGTTGTTCCTGTGTCAGAAGGATTTTTGCAGAGCGCGTGGAGATCACCCGGGTTATATATTTTTTTGTAGCATGATCAGTTTAGATGGTTGTATAAGGGCTAGAGGTCTTTCTTTTATGGTTGTTTTTATTTCGTTTTGGAAGACTGTACCTATACCTTATATTGTCAACTTGACTTCTATTTTGATAGGTCCTTGTACCACTTTTTGGATGTGACGTGGGGAAGTTAAAATTCTTGTGGCAGTGCTTTTGTACAGAAGTCTGCCGAGAATACCACATTGGTATGAGCTATGTTGGATAGGTCTCATAGCCCCAGTTTAAAATACTTTGGATTTTTCGTTTCAAAAACTATTTCCGTTGTTTGTAAATCTTGTTGATTTTTGTCGTTGTGTTACGACTTAAATATTTTATCAAAAAGTATTTCTTTATTTATGGATTTGATTTTGTTTTAAAAAAAAATCGGGCTGTTACATGTTTTACCCTTCTTAATTGTCCTTCTTTTACATATTCCTTGAATAGTTCCAAAAGAGATTTTCCAAATCGTTGGATTATACGTTCCGGAGCTACCTCACATATTTGCTACAATCTTGACATGTTTAATTCGTATACTTTTTTTATCAAATAAGTTTGTTACTTTACCTAATACTTCACAAGTCACGCTTTTAGCAATTGAGAATGTTACTCTTAATCCCAATATCCAACTTCAGCATGTCTTTATATTTTAGTTTTTTGTGTCAACCTTGTTTCGGTTAGTGTCTTAACTCAATCTTCTAGTTTGCAACTAATTTTTTCTGATGATTCTTTTGAAACTTTGGATCCCCTAAAGAAGAAAATGATTGGCAATGGTGATCATTATTCATCATGTTTCATGTATTATTCCTGCACATAAATCATGCATTTTATCCACCATTTCTTTCAATTGTAACATGAATGCTTTCAGTAATAGTAGTTTGTGGCATGCTCATCTAGGCCACTTGTTTGATCTTGTACTAAGGTTGTTGCTAAAAAAATTGCTTTCACTATGCCTCAATCTTTTACTTCTTCTACTTGCAATGTTTGTCCATTGGCTAAGTTTCATAGTTTGCCTTTTCAATCTAACAATAACTTTGCTAATTTTTTTTGATCTAATCGATTTTGATGTTAGGGGGCCTCTTGTCCCATCCCACTTGCAATAATAAATCATATTTCTTAACTATTGTCGACGATCGTAGTCATCGTTTTACTTGGTTATATTTGTAACATTCCAAGTATGAGGCATTTGAAAGCATAAAACAATGTCTTGCCTTTGTATGTACTCAATTTGATTGTGACATTAAATGTATACGCATTGATAATGCCAAAGAGTTGGCTCTTAATGATTTTCTGTAAGAACTTGGTACTCAACACCAATTTTCTTACCCCTATCGAACACAACAAAATTCAATTGTGAAACGCAAACATCAACATCTTCTTAATGTAGGTGGTGCACTTTATTTTGACTCAAGAGTTCCTTTCAAATTCTTGGGTGATTGTGTCTCGACTGCAACTCATATTATCAATCAGACACCTTCTCTCCACTTGGACAAGCAACCTCCTTTTAAGATTCTTTATTCAGCAGCTCCTATTTATGATTATCTTTGTGTCTTTGGCTGTCTGTTCTATGCAGCCACCATTCATTATATTAGAAATGAATTTTTGTCGCGTGCATATCCTTTCGTCTTTCTTTGATACCCATCTGGTTTTAAGGGATACCAACTTTACAACATTTCCTCCAGAAAATTCATTATTTCAAGGGATGTTATTTTTCATGAAACTTTCTTCCCTTTTCACACCCTTTCTTATACAAATCTTGCTCCTGACTTTCTCTAACACATTGTCATTCCAAAGCATGTACCTGATTTTCATCCACACCCTACTACTCCTATTGTTTCAGATGCCTCATCGATCTCATACCCTTTGATTCAGACCATGATCATGCTGACAAGCTTCCACTTAATTCTTCTTTACCATATCCTTGTATTGTTGTTCCCCCTGCTATTAGACAATCAACCAGACCTCACAACCTACTATCCTATCTTAATGACTATATCTGCACCACCAAATACCTAGTTCACGAACATCTCTCATATTCCAAAATTTCCCCCAATTACAAGTCTTTCATCCTTTAGGTTTCTTCTACCTATGAACCTCAATTCTATCATGAGACAGTAAAATTTGATGATTGGAAACATGCAATGGCATTTGACCTGGCAACTTTGGAAGCAAATAATACTTGGATTGTTATGTCTCTCCCTCTTCACAAACGTGCCATTGATTGTAGATGGGTTTATAAAATGAAAATATAAAGTAGATGGAAACATTGATAGACATACGGCATGGCTGGTTGCCAAAGGTTTTGCACAACAATCCGGTATTGATTTTCTCCACTCCGTTTCTCCTATTGCTCGAATCATCGCAGTTCGGGTATTGCTTGCTTTGGCTGCTCAACAACATTGGGATCTTTTGTAACTTGACATCAATAATGCATATTTTAATGGCATCCTTGAGGAAGATGTCTACATGAAGTTACCAATGGGTTATCCCATTGAGGAGGAGACACATAACATGGTTTATAAAATAAACAAATCTATTTATGGTTTGAGACAAGCATCCCACCAGTGGCTCACAAAGTTTTCTTCATAAATTTTAATTTGGCTTTAAACCTTGCACTGTGTATAATTCTTTGTTCACTAAAGGTTCAACCAAGTCTCTAATCAAGCTTTTAGTCTACGTGGACAATATTATATTGGCAAGTTCTAATCATGAATTGTTCCATCATACACAACAACAACTTGAGAATCACTTCAGATTGAATGTGCTTGGAAACACAATATTTGCTTGGTTTAGAGATAGCTAAATCAAAAAAGGCTTTCACTTTTGTCAAAGAAATTACACCTTGCAACTCCTTGAGAACACTATATTTTTGGGAGCCAAACCTCTGCCAATACTTATGGATCCTACCCGCCTCTATGTGAAAATGATAGAGTGAACTACTTAAAAATCCTACTCAATATAGAAGACTAACAAGGAAGTTGATGTATCTAATCGTTTCAAGGTCGGACATAACCTTTGTGATGAAAGAACTCAATCAGTTTATGAGTAAACCTTGCAAACTTCATTTAGATGTTTTTCATAATGTTCTAAGATACAATAAGTCTTCCACGGGTCAAGGACTTCTGCTTTCCACATACTTCTCTTTGAAGTTGTCTACCTATGTTGGGGTAGTTGCAGGAGCACCAGAAGATCAATCACATGCTATTGTATTTTCTGAGGAGAATCATTGATATCATGGAGATGAAAAAGAAATCAACAATGGCAAAATCTTCTGCTGAAGCAGAGTACAGGGTTGTAGCAGTGTTGACTTTTGAATTGTTTTTGCTTAAGAAAATATTGGGAAGTATGGAAGTGAATATATCCACTACTATTAGCCATTCATCTTTTCACCAATGTTATAATCAAGTTGGTTTGAAGAACCGTGACCCTACTTGTTTTGATGACAACAAAATCTCTTTGTGGGAACAACTTAATGCATTAATGTTTTGATTAAGTGCGCAGTTTCCATATCATGTGAATTTTGTAGGATCTTATGCTATATCCTCTGGTAATCGGCTATATCCTCTACTAATTGAACTAAGACAAAGGAAACCAAGACTTCGTTTTTGTTCTACATTCTAAGTTTGGTACAAGTGCTTTGACATACACCTCTGGCGGTGGCTTTGATACTACAACCTTCGATTGACTCTAATAATGCAAGCAATGTTCTACTTCGGTTGACTTTGGTGCTGCAAGCGATGTTCTGTTTAAATTGCCTCTAATGAATGCAACTATGTTCTGATTGGTCTGCCTCCGATGACTATAATATGCATCTGATCATCTGTCTCTGATAAATGCAACAAGCGTCTATTCGTCTATCTCTAATGACTTCAACAAACGCCTGATCATTTGACTCTAAGTTATCATGCATCCTCTGAAGAAGTTACCATACTAAAGAAAGTCAACATTCTGAAGAAAGTATATGCTCTGAAGAAAGTCCACATTCTGAACAAGTAAACAATCTAAAGAAATTCAACGCTCTGATGAAAGTCAATGATCTGATAAAGTCATTGCTCTATGAAGACAAAGCTCTGCCCATTCATCAATAATCACCTGAATCTATTTTGTCTGATGATGGTCTATGAGACATGTTTGATTACTGTATCCTCTACTGCTTATGATTTCATACCAAGATATGTTGAATTATTGATAAGGATTCATTTCAAAAATGCTCAAAGATTTGATACAAAATTACAAAGACTTACTTTGGAAACTTCATGATATACACAATGATTTTGTGCAATCAGCCCTGAAACCCTAAAAAGATCTGTATAAGGATGTGAACTCCTCATTGAAGAACTACGACACAAGAAACATAATACATCAACTACACACAACCACTCTGCATAATCTATTTTATCCAAGTGTTGAAAGAGAAATTATGAAATTACTTTGTTAACAAACTCTTGAGAAGAGTTATTCTGAAAAACCTAAACCTATCTCTTTGTAACCAGGCCCAATAATGGCTGCCTTCCTTAACAGCTCGATGGTACTAAGCTGGAAGTTAAGAAGACATTGGTTGAACTTTGTAACTTGACCCGATAGTCGTTGTCTTTCCTCAACAACTTGACGGTATTAAGCTGAAGGTGAGAAGATTGAACACGGTTAGTGTGACTAGTAGGTGTTCAAGTGTAAATTTAATTCAGTGGTTATTTAGTGAATTAAATCTCTTAGGTTGAAGAGACTGAACGTAGCTACCATATTGGTAGTGAATCAGGATAAATCAGTTGTGTCTTTCTGCTCTATTTTTATTTTCCTACTCTGATTTCTTTACTTTAGTGTAGCCACACAAAAAATATTTTAAACAAGAAACACAATTCAAACCCCCCCTTTCTTGTGTTTCTCATTCTACAACCAATTCTACAACTCATGAAAGATGAAAATATATTATACATTGTCATTTTATTTGAGAGTATGTTCCTTCAGGATTTCTTATTCTTATTCATGTTCCAACCAAGCATCAATTAGCTGATTCCTTGACCAAAGCTTGACCTCATACTCAATTTCATCAGTTTGTCACCAAGTTGGACCTTCATGATATATTTATCCCAACTTGAGGGGGAGTATTATGATATCAACATCAACTTGCTTGTTAATTATTTACTAGCTTGTGATAAGTTGAGTCTTGTTATTGATTCCTTATTACTTAGAGTTAGTTTGTTGTCTCTTAATTTGTTATTCTTCGATTAGGCTTGCAATTATACTTTTCTGTTTTGTTTCATCTTGTATATATGTATCTTTCTCATCACTTTGTAACATTATCAAAGTTTATCAATAATATTCCAAAGGTATATTCAGAAAAGTCTCTATTCTCAATAATATTGGTTGTTCAAGCTGCATGATAGGAAACAAGGAGCTACTTTTGAAACGTGATGAAACCACGAAGAAAAAGATCGGGTTTGCAGACATCAATTAAGTGATCTCTAGTGGGATTGGAAGACATCAATGAAGACATCTGACTTATGCAATGCTTCTCTTGTTACAATTTACATCCACAATAATGCTATCATTGACCATTTTCTTTTGAGGAACTTGATGATTGTTATGAAGAATGATTGTTATCCAATACGACCAAGGTCATTCTGTTATCTTATGCAAGGAAGATAAATATGAGTTATATCATATTGGTTGGAGTTAATTAATGTTATTCCGATCGTTGAACAATAAAACATGGGTTTCTTAAAAGAGTTGAAAAATGTTGGTTGAAATAATTGAAAATACATCTTTTAATACCTTTTTAATTGATATTTATATATTTAGTTTCTTAAAAAGTGCCTACAATCCCATAAAATATAAATGCTATTGGTGCAATAGTTTGCCAAAGCATTCAGTTCATTTCAGTTACTTTTTTGTTGTCATTTTAAACTTGATAATGCTTATGATCCCAAATGTATATGTGTGTTATTGATTCTACGATTGCAAAAATTAATTTTTACTGAATTAATTTTTTGAAGTTGATTCTAACTAAAAATGAGTTAAACATAATTCAATTTCTATTTGAATACATTAATGTAAAAGTGAACTGCATAGTAAATTTCAGGTGAAAAATCAATCATAAAGGCAAAAACTACAAATTCTAGCTTCAAGTTAGAATAATTCTAAAGAAAAAATTAATTATACTCGAGGACAACCATGTTCGTGTCACGTGTGAGTTAGAAGTCTCACATTAGTTGAAAAAATGAATGTTCAGCAATATATAAGTGAGATGACTTATATACTGTAGCGGCTTAAAATTTCGATTGTTTCTCGAATTCAATGGAATCGTCACCAAAATTTATTTTAAAAATAGAGAAAATATTGGGAAACCCTTAAACATGAAAAAAAAAGGTATTTGAATCAGATTTTGAGTTCGGAAGTCGATTATTCGTAGGGAAGGTATTAGCATCCTATGACATCTGTTAAAAAACGATTACCTATAACTAATTGTACAAAATTAATATTAACTTAAATATATTTATTTCTCCTTATTGTTAAATATGAATATCAATTGTTTGTTTTTTGAGTGTGATTTTAAAATAAAAGTATGCTTAAGAAAGAAAAGTAAAAATAAAAAAATTATTAGTGTGCTTGACAAGAGGTTGATCTTGCATCTACGTATCTCCCGGTGCGATGGAGAAATCAAAGCTATGTAGTTCTTGGGTATAAAGCGCGGATGTATTGATTGTTTTAAAAGAAAATTTGTTTTGTTGTTGAAAAAAAGAAAAGTTGTTTTGACGAAGAGAAAAAAAAAAGTGAGATTGTTTAATTTGAATAATTATTTTGAAATAAAAGTTTCAAGACTATCAAGCTGTACAACTCGTGTCTCATAAATTCAAGTAGTAAAAAGATGTCCAATCTTGCCAACCTATTAAGAATATTTTATTATTTTCGATTCTAAAATGGAGTTTTAAAACCAACAAGTGGTACCACTTGTGTCTTAAGAACTCAAAGATTAAAAAAAGATGTCACATCTAATATAATCAAATTTTAAAAATTAATTTTGAATTAGTTTGTTAGAAAAACGAATTTTAGAATTTATATGATGTATCAAATTATATTTATACATGACTTGAACCAATTATTTTCTTTGATTTTTATGATTTAATAAAAATGAAAATGCAAGCAAACTATGTAAGTTGTATCTATCCTGCCTTTGCGTAAATAAAAAAAACAACTAGTCTACTCTATTTGTGAAAGAAACTGACACCTAGTGCCTTGCTTAATGTGATAAAACTTACACATAGTTCCTTGCTTAATGTGATAAAGTGACACCTAGTTGCCTAGCCTAATGTGATACCTATACATATTGTTGAGATAAGAACACTCCAGGCAAGCTTCAGTTTAATAACCTCTCAATTTTAAACAAATAAAAAGATATCACTCTTAACCATGAATTCAGCAATTTTATCAAGCAACCAACAAGTAAATGGCATCATTTTTAAAGGGTGAAATTAAAATTTCAGCAAACAAACAACAAAATGAAAGTGCCATATTAAAGAGATAAAGAACGAAACAAACGTGATAAACGTGGATTTGTGTATAGCAGCGAAGAAGAAGGCAATAGTGGTGTAACGGTGGTCGGCGATAGTTATCGGTGTTCGTAAAAAAAAACTATACTCCTTGTTTTTTTTTTAGTTTTGAAATACGTGGTTTTGGGGATGAAATTTGATTGTTGTTTCCTCTTTATTGAATTTCATCTTTTTTTTAGAATCTCCTCTTTTTGTTCCTCACTTTTTATCAAAGAAAAAAAATCTCTCTTTTTCTTATCTTCTTTGTTTTTATATTTCATCCAAATTTTCCACTCGATCTCCCCCTCCTTTTTGAAACCAAACGAAGATCTATTTATAGATCTTCAAATGTTTAGTTGTTTTCTTGCTCTATCCTTGTACTTCCCCATTAATTTCCTTCTTTATGTTTTATTTTCTTTGTTCATCGTCTTAATTTTTCTGCATGTCTGATGTATTCACGTTTTAAACTTATTTGTTTTTATCTGAGTGTGTTAATTCTCTGTTTATGTTTGAGAAAAAAAAAACAGGTTTTGGATGAGCTAATGTTTCTCCCTATATGTGTCTCTAATTCTGCAGAATGTTGTCTTCATGCTTCTGCTTTAAACTCAAAGCTTTGTCTTCTTCTCTCTGCATCATAACAACCAGAGAGGACAATAGAAATTTTTATTTAATTTAATTAATTAAATATGTATATAATTGTGTATTATACTCTAATGTTATTATAATTGTGGTTTTAAGAGATGATGAGACAAAATGAGCATCATTCGCTACTTTTAGCTATATTATTTTTATTTCTTTTTTATACATTTTTTGTATTTGTATAATGCCTTAAGGTTTTAAATTAAGATGTGATATCTAACTCACTTGTGTGATTGCTCTTGGCTAATGTAATGATCATCGGACTCCCTCGTGACCCAACAAACCAAGATATCAAAATTAATTTTACACCATAAAATAAATTTTAAGATCCAATAAGTTAAGTAGTGAAATTTGATTATATAAATATACAAATGCAATAAAATACATGCAATAATATATCTTGAAGCAAGGGTGTAATAATCAGTCATTTGTGTTTCAAAACACTAAGTTTTTTTTGGATTTTTCCTGATACCAACCTTGATCAACAAAATACACATCCTATTATAAAATGTAGGGATAAATAAGTTTTTAGTCCCTATAAAATTTTACTATTTTGTTTTTAGTTCTCATAAAATTTCGTTCACTTTTAGTCCGTTAAAATTTTTTGTTTCTATTTTTGGTACCTAGTATTAAATCGATTGTTGTGTATCTTTTGAATTTTTGAATAATTTTTTTTAGTAATGTTTAGGATATGTTTCACAACTACCTTGCAAAAATTTAAATTTTTTAATAAATGATGAATTAAATATGAAGTTAAAAAATTTTAAAGCTTAAAATTCTTATTTAATTTATCACTTGTTAAAAAATTATAAATTTTGTAGGATAATTTCTTGTAATGTCTTAAACATTAGTGCAAATAACATTCAAAATTTTAAGGATAAACAATAGTTTAATTAAAATTAAGAACTATAAATGAAAACGAAATTTTTTTAAGAATTAAAAGTTGATAAATTTTTTATAAAAACTAATAATAAAATTTTGATATTTTATAGAAATTAAAAATCTAAAAACGATGAATAAGTGGTGAGAGATGTTTTTAAATTTTGTGATTATTCAAGGGATGTCAGGGAAAGGAATTCCTGCTAGCACAGTGTTAAGATCACTAAACAATCATGATGTACTTTCCTGTTTAATTAAGGCCTTAATTAGCACCATAATTCAATTAGACTTAAACTTCAATGAATTTTAGAATTTTTTTTTCAGGTGAGTTGTGTCAAAGATGAAATCATGTCTATCCAATGATAAGTCAATTTGTGTACAAGAATTGGTCAAGTTGAAATAACACAAAAAGGATAATTTTATGCTTCATATAAATCAAATATAAATCAAAGTATAAGGTTACCAAATCCCAACCATATGTTATTAAGTAAAGGGAATGTATGGTCCATTACATAGCAGTGCATCTTCTTCGCACTCACTTATGAGTTACGATTTGATAACGAAAAAGGGTCAATTTCTTGCTGGATTTCCGGGATATGTCATTTTAGATAAGGGTATAAGGGGTATTAATTGAGTGTTGAATAATACTTGTGAAATTTTGTTCAATGCATGCCTTGACTTTTGATTATATATTCCCAAGGTTTTGATAAAGGAATATATTCACAATAATGCTTGTTATTTTTCGGTAAATTCTTATCTACAAAGTAAAATCAATTCTAAATTTAAATTATTTAAAAATTAATTGAAGTTTAGACTCTTCTTCATAGTATTATGGTGACTCGAAATATGAGCTTAACAAATGACATATTTGCAAGTGATTTTAAATCTTTGATTAACATAGTCAGATGTGTGTCGTCTACTCCACTAAGTCTTCAACTTCTCTTGAAAGAGGTTTCACTTTGTCATCCATCTTCTTGATTGAAGTACTTCTTTTCAATATATTTTACGTGAAACTAATCATACGATGATTTTCTAGAAAAAGAAGGTATGCAGGATCTCTAAATTTATATTTTTTTACCGAATTTTTATTTTATTTGAAAGCATTCTACATGCTGAATGCTGATTGTAAAAAGGTTTAGTTCCTCTTCTTTTAGTTAATCATCTAGTTATATTTCTATATATAAAAAAAAAATAGAGAAATAGTGTATGATGCCATCTTAGTTTTTATTTGGATAAGCAGTGTTGTATCTCGAATGAAGAGCTCTACAAACATCTTTAGACTGCAAAAAAAGACTATGAAACATAATATCAAAACAAACGCTTATAAATAAAAAATAAAAATGTAATTTTCAAAAAAAAATGTAAAATAGTTAGTGAATATTTTAATAATAAATAATATAACATTTTAAAAATGTTCTATAAAAAAGTATAATTTAGTATCATATAATCTATATCGAGTAGAAATCTCTTATACTGTATCTACGCTTATGTTAACTTTTAAATTTAATTATTTACCTTAGAGATCAAGAAAAAGTTTATAGGCATATTTTTATTCAATAATTTTGTTACATCCTCTTACATAAGTTGTCATTTTCAAATGCTGGTTTATTAGAGTGTTTTAAAATTTTACATGCTTTGTATATACATAATTTTATGGGCTGCAATAATTTTCACCATGATCACATTAATGCTTTGGTGGCTCCACACCTTGATAACAAAGTCATCAAATTGAAATGACCTTGAATCACATGAATGATGTCTCTATCACCTATGCACTTAAAGTTCCATTTTATGCCACACATACTATGCTTCTGGTAATTGTTCAAGAAAATTACCACCTCTGCTTTCACCTTTCCAGAGACCAAAGAAGCCGTACACGTTTCCTTTAAAATGTGTGATGTTTTTTGGACCTATTTATTTAATAAAATTTTGGACCTATTTTTTACTTATAAAATGACATCACTAGAAAATATATATTATTGAAAAAAAATTAGAATAAGAAAATTCGAATCACGAACTAAATTTAGTGACGAAGAAATTAGATAGGATTTTCATTTTTTCTGTAAATTTTTTATTATTAATTTTGCTTTTTTTTCAATAGTTTGAGTTTATATTTAGGTTGATTACATTTTTTTTAATAATCAAACTTGCCTACAAAATGTTTGGAGAAAAGCAATTAAACCAACCCTAAATTTTTTATTAAATGAGGATTAAATGTTTTACAAATGTCTATGTTCTGAGATGAAATTGAATGTATGTGTTAATTTTTTTTACAATAATAATATACATAAATTAATTCCTTAATAAATATAGTAATTCATATGAAAAATATTTATCTACAACATTCTAATAATATTATATGAAAGTCACCTTTCACACAGAATTCGGCAACCGATAAATATTAAGTCCGTTTGTTATAAATTTTAAAAATATACTTTTATTTTTATATTTTTAAAAATAATTTTTATGAAAATTTATTTAAAACAATACGAGTTATTTTAGATTTATTTTTTACTGATTAAAAATGTAATTTTGATATTTCAATAATTTAGATAATTACTAAAGATGTTTTTTTATTTAAAAAGTCTCTTAAAAATGATTTTAATGAGAAATTTTTAAAACAATTTCCCATTTTAATTATATTTTAAAATTTTATCATCAAAAGAAATTATATTAACTATATGAAATAATTAAAATGACATCTTATAATGAATTATTAATTTTTGGTAACAAAAGAAAAAAAACCGATCAAAAACCAACTACTTATTAGAGAAAGAAATTCAAAAATCACGTGTAATTAAAGAAAAAAAGCAAACTATTTAAATTAAATTATCATTTGAAGCTTCATTTTTTGAAAAAAATTATAATAAAAAATACAAGACTATAAAAATTATTTATAAAAGAAACTGTAACAAAAGAATACAATGTAGTGTGTAGTCACCTTTTACATCACTTAAATAAGTAAAGCCATTTTACCAATCTTCTGTAGAAAAATGCATATGATTTGATAGTTCGCTAGAAAGTTCATTATCAATATAATAGAAGTGGGGTTCAAAGTGAACTTTGGGTAGTTATCTATGAATTGTGATGACTAGTTTGTCTATATATGAGGGGAAACCGATCTCAATTTGCTATATTTGCCTTTTGGGACCATCTTAGAGCACCCTTTCTTCATTCCAAAAACATGCATTGTCGCTTATATATCAACATGAAATCAAATTAACCTTTATGAAATCATGGAATAACGTGTATAATATATGCTTCTAATTATAACAATTTTGAAGGTACAAGCAAACAACTATTTTTTTCATAACTTTTATTGGCAATTCTAAAAATAATTAAATTTAGTTTTTTTTTAAACAACCAATGTTAGTATTATTCTGAAAGTGAGAATGGAACTCATGACCAACTTATCTTTCTACTCTTTAATTCTTCCGTTCCAATCATCAAAAGAATTTAATATCCCCTATTACTGAAATCTAGTTAAATAATTGATTACTGAAATCTAAATAAATTTAAAGATTTGACTACATGCTTAAGAAGTTGTTTAATCTAACCATTTTTTTTTTACTAAAATCAATATTCATTTATTTAAATTGATATAAATTACATCGATTGAAAATATTGCAATTCAAAATTGTTAAAATAAAAAATGATGAATCTACGAACAAACTCACAACCTCCAGATTAATAGCGTAAAACGATAAAATGTCTATAAATGTGACAAAACCTACAAAAATAATAAAATTGAAGTGTTTGGAGTACTCATGCCTCCAAATATGTAATGTCAATCTGAACCAAAAGACATCGGAGCAAGATAGGAAAATGAAAATATCGCACCAAAATGTCGAACAAATACAACATCGCCTAAAGACGATAAAACCAAAATAACAAAAGAAAAATTATATATGTGTAAAAATAACTTATTTAAATAAAAGAAAATAAAAAACGATTAAGATGAATAATTTCATATCAAAAATTGACTCTAAATCATTTATCTTTAATGATAAAATGACTAACCGATCAAAAGTGAAGAGATTAAGAGGAGGCTGCTAATCATGCTGCATTCTGTTAGTTGCTAGTATTTTTAAACAATAAACCTTAAATAATGTAGAAAAAATTGAAGTTCCAACTACCATAATTAATAAGTCAATCTCTCCAAAAACTTGCATACATATGTGTCTACAAGCTGGGAAAAGTCAAAGTTAATATATACAAGGCTTAAAAAAATAGTGCCTTGTTTTTAAAATTGAATATTTTTGGTATTTCAAATTTTTTATTTATTGTAATTTTGATCTCAATCCATTTAATTGCATTGATTTTAGTGTTCCCCTATAAGTTCAAATTGACTTGGTCTCAAAAAATAATGATGACACATTTTTACATGAAATTAAACATTTTGAAGAGGAAAAGCAAAGACAGGTTTATATTTATTTACTTTATTAACATTAAAATAATATATTTTAAAATATAGAAAAACATTTTAAGAAATTACTTAGTGCTTTTGTAATTTATTTTTATTTCACAACTTATTTTTAACTTCTTAAAATGTTTTTCTTATTTTTTAAATATATTATTTGGATAAATATAAATTCACATGTATTTTACTAAATAGCATCTTTAATGCTACATCATTAAAAACTTTTGACATCACCAATTTTGAGGCCAAAATATTGAATTGAAACCAAAATTGCAATCTGTCACCAAAAAGTTAATTTCAAAATAGGATGACAATTTTTCGTGAACCTAATAAAATGGAGAAAAAAAATACAATTAAGTGTGCTATATGTAAAAAAAAATAAAAAACAAAAACAATTACATGAAAAAGCCTTAAAGGACATTATAAATAAAATGGTTAAATAAGTTTTCAATTTCTATAAATTTTAAAATTAAGTCGGTGTAAAAAACTAATTACATTTTTCAATCCCTACAAAATTATTATGCAATTATTTTTAATTTCTGTTGGAACATCAACATATATTTTTGAATGATGTTTTTTTGTATACATGTTTACAACACTATAAAAAATTCCCCCGCAAAAAATGAGTTCAAATTTTGATTTTTACGTCTATATTTTAAGAACTTTTACCTTAAACATATAACATTTAACATTTTACAAATTTATATTTAATTCATCCCAAGTAAAAAAATTATAATTTTGTATTGATAAACTTTTAATAATTTTTTGAAAGTTGAAGGACTACCAAGGACTAAAACAACTTATAAAATAACTTTGTAGAAAATAAAAAATGTGATTTTTTTTATAGAGACTACAAACGAAATTTCAACATTTTATAGGGGCTAAAACTTGTTTAACCCCATTTAATATTATAATTTCAAAAATATTCTTTAATTAATATTCTCTTAAAACAATTTTTCATAGAAAATTAAATAAAGGGTAGTTAAGTTTTATAATAAAATTATTATTATTATTATAATTTTTTTGTTTTGGGTTCTCATAAATTTTTTTGTTTTGGTTTCTCTTAGATTTTTGAACTAAAAAATGAAGATTTGACGTATTTTAAATACGTGAGATACAATTTCATGATATACAACCATCTAGATGCATTAATTATTCATATGTCATTGATTAAATTACAAATATAAAAAAATTCTGAAGTTAAAAAGTTAAATTTTTACGGTGTTTTATTTTGATTTTATGAATGTTAATTATTCTAAATCGTATCATATGACATATTATGTAACACATGTCACGTCGTCATATTTTAGTTAAAAAATCTGAAGAAAGAACCAAAATTGTCGACTTTTAAAATAGAGGACTAATTTTGTGAATTAGTAAAAATATGAGAATTAAAATTGAAATTAAACTTTTTTGTTTTATATATGAATCCAAAGGAATTGTAATACAAAGATTTTCTTAAGAAATTATCATTGTATTTTGGAATTTTATAATTTGAAATGTCTTTCAATAATAATCTATTTCATTTGAATTTAAATATCAATAATTTTTATTTAACAAAAATTGACCTATCAACTTTTATAGAACTAAAACTATTGATATTTAAGATAAAATTATAGTATTTAACTCATCAAACTTGTAATTTTTTTATTATTGAGAATTTAAATCCACTCATTCTTTTATGGTTATAACATATTTCGACCACCAATCATATATATATATATACTAGTACATTTTTAACTAGTGGTAACCTATAACACACAATGCAACATGTTCAGTTGCATCATGCATTATAAAAAAAACAAAAACACATAAATCTTAACCAAATAAGCATATATACACATTATAAAGACCTTATTACATTAGAATATAGAACACAAAAAAGACCTTATGACATTTAATTTAAAATAACTTAATGTATTAGATCTACTCCACACTAAATAATAAAAATTAAAAAGCCAAAGCATGCACAGCTATAATTTTCTTTGATGACACATTTGGTGATTTCTGATTCGTTTTTATCCAAAAGAAAAGAGTGAAATCCGGTGATACCGATCATTATGTCTCCTCAATATTATAGATAATAATAAAAGAAATATTTATGACGATATATATGTATTTGAACAGTGAGTTCCAATCATGATTCTGTTGGTATCCCCATGCATGGCTCTTCTTCTGTCAACCTCACTATGTTTGAGTGTAATAATATCCCACATACTGCCCATTTTATCATACAAGGAGTTTTCTGCAGATTTTGCAGTCACCTATGACCCATCACTTTCAATATTCTTATGGAAGACAGTGCAATTTACAAAGGTTTAGAATACAAACAATTTCTTTTGGTTATCTATTTATTTAACACTAAAATGCTGGCGGTGGTGGAGGCTGGTGGGCCATTTCTTCAATATCATCTACAAAAACTTATGTTTGATTCTTCTGTGATTAAAAGTAATTTTCATATAAAATTGATTTTTAAAGTAATTATGTTAGAATATCTTAAAATAAAAGTGAATTTATTATAATTTTAAAATTAATTTTAACTTCTCCAAAATCAAAATTAAATATGCATTTAACCAGCCGTTAATTAGTTTGACAAAATTATCATAAAATTGTTATTTTGTGAAACTAGTTTAATTTCAATGAAGTGACTATTTTTTTAAAATTAATATCTTAACGGAAAAAATTATAATAATTTTTATTAATATATACAAAATATAAATTAATACTGCAATAAGAAAAAGTAGGAATTGAAGAAATTTTAAGGAGTCAAATTAATTTATAATTTTTTTAATATAAATAATCAAAGTATTTACAAGAAACTCATAATCAATTTTATATATGAATTATATTTTGACAATTTATATTGCTAGAATTATTTTATTTATAGTTGCAGTAAATATCGAAAGTATCAAAGCTATATGAATAGATATATCAACCAAATGATAATTATTTTGACTATTTTATTTCTTCTAATTTAATTTCTAAAAAAATTATTTAAAATAGCTAAATATATATTATTACGTAGCTAAGTATAAACCTATACTTATTTATTCAAAAAAAAAAATTAATCGGAGTAGTCAAAGTTAGCTGATTCGTAAAGTTAGCTGATTCGTGTGGATAATTTCACCCGTGGAAGCGAGGTCCTTATAGGAAAAGAAATAGAAAACTATAGACGGATCTTCTACTTATTAGAGAGAGTAACTTTATAAAAAATAATAAAAAAATATATATAAAAAATAAAATTTTAATTTTAAAGTATTATAATAACATATAAAGAAGTTGAAGAATTTATCTAAATTCTTCAAAACTCTTTTCTAATACATTTTTTAATTCCTCAAAATTAAAGAGATTTTATATAATAAAAATATATATAATTTCCAAAATTCCTATCCTCCCAAAGTCATCTCTTCATTCCACTTTGTCTTTTCTTTATTTCAAAGTTATCTCATCCTCAACTGCCAAACAAGGTCTAAAGTATAGTTTCAATAAAATTAAATTACGGTAATTCACAATAACTATATATTTCACTGACGCTGTGAATTTCGAACTTTTCCACCATGATATTTTAAAAGCTGCATTGTATTGTTTTTAGTTTACCGTGATTTGTTTTTTGAAGTTCTACAGTATTCTTTGTTGCACATTTGTTACCACATGGTTTTTATGGTACGCAACATAATTACTAACATAATTATATTTCTTTATTGATAGCTCGAAATTGGAGCTACAACAAGAGGATGAAGAGAAAACCTATTAAAGCATTTTAGATGGTCGGCTTGGGTTAGCCACCAGATTGGTGTTGTTAATTGAGGTATTATCTAGCCAAATGATTAATATTCAATTACAAGTTGTTTGGCGGACATCCAAACATGCACCCATTTGTCACCATGAGAGAAAAAAAAAATAATAATGATTTGATATGCTTTCGAGATGACTAGAAGAATGAGATAAAGAAAAAATGTATATGAATTCAAGCAACAATTTTTCTACCATGAAAGGGTTTGAATCACAATAGTCCATTTACGTCTAAAAACTTTTACGATTCGGGAATCATTGTTCTGATCGCAATAATATAGAAATTAAGTTAATTTCACAATAGTCATAATATATATATAAATACTACAAGAAAAACATCATTTTGTGGAGGCTAAATGCCCTCACAAAGGGAAAAAAGCAGCCACAAATAAGTCATTAACAAAGGTTGTGGCGGCCAAAACGTCCACAATTTTTTTTTTGTTACCATTTCTGAGGGCTTAAGCCCTCACAAAATTGTGACGGAAAAGTCCGCTACAAATTTGTGAGGGCTTAGGCCACCACAAAGAACTACGAATTTAAAACAGTTAGCGTTTGTGAGGGTTTTGGCCGCCACAAAATCTGTCATTTGTGAGGGCTTAAGCCGCCATAAAGGATGACATGACATAAAATAATCAGTTTGTGAGTGCTTTGGCCGCCACAAAATCTATCATTTGTGAGGGCTTAAGCCGCCACAAAGGATGACATGACATAAAATAATCAGTTTGTGAGGGTTTTGGCCGCCACAAAAGTTGTCCTTTTGTGAGGGGTTAGGCCGCCACAAATGTCTGACTTTATTAAAAAAAAATTATAAAATTCGAAATTAATATTAAAAAAATGATATTATATATAAAAAATTATTATTAATATAATTTTAAAATTAAAAATTTAAATTTAAAATAAATATTATATATTAATAAATTATATATATCAAACAAAACAAATTATATTTGAAATTATATTCAATTTAAAATAAATATTATATATTAATAAATTATATAAAATTATAAATTTAAATCATATATATCAAACAAAAAAAACATTCCAAAATTAATAAATTATGTCATACAAACCAAAAATTAAACATACCATAATTAAATAATAATGTATAGCAAATTCATACAAACCATAAATTCATACAAACCAAAAATAAAAATAGCAAATATTATTCAAATATATCAATCATCATAGTAATTGCTCTGATCATTAGCTTCACTCCCTCCATCATAATTTGATGGAATATTACCCGACGACAAAAGTCCCTCAAAAGTATTATTAATTGGTGTTGGAGGCAACATGGTTTGAAATTGTAATTCATCTTCAAGTACACCACCACTAGTCGACTGAGCCATAACTGGTTGAGGTTGATTTAAATTTGGTCTAATCAAGCCAGCTGTTGGCATAGTTGGTCGATATGGAGTTGGATCTTCTTGAGGTTGAGGAAGCTGCTGTGAAAATGACGGAACATACTATATTTAAAATGCATATTTAAAATGCATTACATACTTGATATCGAGTAGTGTCTGACTTGACGCTTACAAACAAGTAACAGCTATTCGCAACCACCACAATAGCACCGCTGTCCAAAAAAATAAAAAAATAATATTCATTAAAAACAATAACTTAAAATCAAAAATAACATTAAAAAATAAAATATAAACTAACAACTTACCGAAATTTAGCAACTAAAAGATAAATATTGGAGAAAAAATATTTGTAGAGAGAAGGTGGAGAGAAAATTTAGAGAGAAGGTAGAATTGAAAAATGAGAGGAATGGTTATATTTATAGGAGAACAATGACACTTTGTGGCGGCCAAAGCAGCCACAAAAGTGGGCCTTTGTGGCGGCCTTTGTGGCGGCCAAAGTGGCCACAAATGCCAACGGTAATGTGGGATTTTGAGGCAGCATTTGCAGCCCGAAAAATGGACTTTGTGGCGGCCTATGCAGCCATAAATGCCAACGGTACGCTACGCCCTTTGTGGTGGCTTTTGCAGTCACAAACGAATTCTTTGTGGCGGCTTATGCAGTCACAAAAAAGTGACTTTGTGGCGGCCTAAGCCCTCACAAAGGCTCAACGGTGTAACTTTGTGAGGGCTTTTGCCCTCACAAAATTCTACTGAATTTCAAATCTATTGTGAGGGCTTTTTCCGCCACAAATTACAACAAATTTGAATTTTAGTATTTGTGAAGGCTTTTTCGGTCAGTAATTTGTGAGGGCTTTTTTCAGCCACAAAATATTTTATAAGTTGGCCACAATATGAGTGTTTTCTTGTAGTGATATATATATATATATTGCTCCGGTACAAATTGTAGTGTAATCAAAATCATAGAAACAAGTTATAATATATTTACATAACAAGAATAATCAAGAATGACAGATTGAGTGGCGAACTACTCTCATTGTCGCTTAGGGTCTCATGATTAGGATTAGATTAACAATTAAATAGTTAAAATGTTGTTGTGAGTATGACTCATAAGTAGTATCAAGTGAGCGATTTGACCTAACTTGGAGTGTGGTAGGCGATAGCTCCCCACGATATGGTTCAGAGTTATTGTTGTAATATGAAACTCATTATTCCTATTTAAGCACAATAGTTTGTACTATATAAACATCAATTCATTCTTCTAATACAAAGTAACTACAATTGCTCTGTAGTCAAAGAAGTATGCGCACTATGTCGAACTCCGTGATCAAACGTCTTGTGTTTCTTGTTTACAATTTCATTCTTTATGTTCTTTCAAGATTGTGTTACTATTCTAATAGGGCGAGGGAAGAGACCTCTCATTGAGCTCAATACATAATTCAATGCTTAATACTAATTAACCATAATTTCATTCATAATTCCTACAAAATGATTATTCACAATCCACAATTGATTAATTAAATAATTAATCTACCGTGTACTAGTATAAATGTTAGGGGTGTTCAAATATAATATAAGAATTGTATTCAATAATAATGGATTTCACGGTCTTAGGAGTGTGCACGGTCTCGATGGCATAATTTTGATCTATATATAATGGTTGGAGCTAGCCTTTTTTTCCAGATGGGTTCAGAAATATTAATATCAGGATTGTTCTAACAGACATTTATGTTATGATCTTGTTGTTGAAGGATCAAGGGATGCACAAAAGAAGCAATATGCCAAATACTCTAGGATCATAAGAGACTTTGACACCCCAACCCAATCCAAAACCCTAAGGCATTAGGTATATGAGTCACCTCTCCTATATATCCAACATTTCCATTATTCTTAGTTGATGTGGGACTAACCATTCACACTTGAACTCAACATTTGTCACTCGTATAAAGGAGGTACTCGAGAAGTTAAATCACTTTTAAGCTTTCTCATGTCCACCGTGAAGCCAATCAAGTAGCGGTTACTTTTGCTAAATTCGTTTTTTTTTTCTTCTAGGACTGACAATGTTTTTTATGTAATTCCTGATTTCACCTTCCTCACGATGTTGACCGATAATAATTTGATTACCCTTTTCAAGAGCTTTATCTTTTTTTCTTAGAGCTTGACCCCTTCCTTTAAAAAAAAAGTGTAAGAGCATATATAGTGTTAAAACGAGGACACATGGTGCAAAAGACCATCCCTAATGGGAGAGTTAAGCTAAATAAGCTTGGTATCAAATAGGTTATCCATTGATTGGGGAGACCATTAAATAAGTATTTATGGTAGTATAAAAAAATGAGTACTTATGGGCGAGATGTGTTTTTATTAATCTCACTCTTTATGGATCCCACACAAGTTTTATATTAAAATATTAGAATATAATGATATACAATTATTGATATATAATATAGAGTTATAAGTGAGATCTGTCTAATAATTTTTTTGAGGTGTATGGTTAGAAAGATTGAATGCCTATTAAGTACTAGTATTATTAAAAAATATAAATGAATGATTTGTTCATATGAGCGCTACTTAAGTACCCAAAAATGAGTTTCACCATTGTAGATACTCTAAGACATTCTAAAAAGAAAGTAGTTGTAGCGAATGTTTTGGAATATTTTGTAATTTAATTATATTCCAACATATTTGTGGACAATATCTTTGAAGATTTCGAAATTGTGCAAGGTATATGGTCAAAGAATAAAATTGAGCAAGAAAGAATTAGGACAATATTGTTCTTCCTCCCATTCTACATAATATTGTGCAACCTGGGAAAACCGTGTCATTTGACACAAAATAAATGGTTTGCAAAATGATAAAAATTCATCAATTAATTAAGAAAATTGTCTCGTTAATGATACCACAAAATCTCATAAATTAAGATAACTCTTATTGAGAATTGTTGGTATTGCAAGCTCGGTAAGAGTAGGTTTATATTTCATAGTATAATACGTCAATTATATTTAATTAGTCATAAATGATATAAGCTTCCGAAAAAAAAAAAAAAAAACCAAAATATCTCTAACAAAATTTTAACAATGAGAGATCTTGGACGCCTCCTTTGTATTATTAACAGTGATTGTTAGAAACACATGTGATCATTGGATGGCAAAGTAATTCATTTAGTAGACAATAAAAATATTAATGAATTGATCCATTCATTTAAAAATATGGATGAATCAAAATCATCCAACCTTATTTTAAAATTCAATGGATCACATGTATTTTAATGCGATCCTATAAATTATTACATTTATTTATTTTAAATAAGTATTATTACATTTATTTCAAATTATACATTTTTTAACAAAATGCTGCTTTAATAAAAATATTGTTTATTCATTATTTTCAAAAAGAAGTTTTTAAATATTATTATAAAAAAAAAACAATTTTTTAATCTCACATACCTTTTTTAATCATTAGTTCATCTTATAAACCGTTTTGGGGTTTCAATCTCACATATACCTTTTTCGTATGTTATTTTAACTCCATACTCGATGAAGTCTATTATATGAATGAGTCAAACAATCTCAACATCATTATTTAATTATTAATCAGGATTGGTTTCTAAAATTTTAGATACCCTAGGGGAACCAATAAATCAATGCCCTTGTAACTATTTGAATACCATTCTCCTTGTTTTCTTTTTAAAAAAAAAATCATTAATGGTGATTTCATAATCAAAGCTTTTTAAAAAATAAGTCAACTCCTATCTTGCTTTATATATTAGAACACTAATGAAATATAATATGATAATTTTAAATGTCTATCAAAAGTATATAGGATTATTCGTAATTGACAATCTATTTTATGATCAATGTTATTAATTTATCTCGTAAGTCACTTATAAGATTATTTTATGTTCTTGAATCATAAATGTCTAATGAAATAAACTAACTAAGTTGTTCATCAACAACACTATGGATCAGTTCATTTTTATTAAGACCTACTACATCAAAATGTTCAAACAACTAAACTACAAATATAGACAAAATTATAATATACAAATCAAACAATTTTTTTGATGAATATGTGTACCAATAACATGAAATAATAACACTCATTGATGAATTTAAATCTTAAACTTAAATCATTATTATTTAAACTTATATCATCACTATTCAAATATATATCTATACAACTAACTATTATAATAATAATAATAATAATAATAATAATAATAATAATAATAATAATAATAATAATAATAATAATAATAATAATAATAATAATAATAATAATAATAATAATTTCGGTGCCCCTAAAACAAAGAGGCCTTGGGAGGTCACCCTTCCTGCCCATGCCCTAGGCCACCACTTTTACTCATCATCACAAATAATCACATCATAATTTAACACACATTCATTAATTTAACTCATTTCATCTATTAAACTTATACTTGAGAGTATTAATTATTGTTCACACTCTACCTCGTGCATTATCAATTCATAAAGGATAATTGATGCTTTTGGTTTATGGTATTTAAGCAAGTTTTGGTTTTATACCTTTGACAAAAAAAATAGTTATGTCCCTGTAATTTAAAACTCTCATTGTTTTAGTCGTTGATGTCATCTATTCATTCTAGTTAGATGATGTGTCATGCTGACATGACATGACATGCCACATCATTTTTTGTGCCATGTGTCACTTAGTTGACATGTCATTAGTGTCATGTCAACATCCAATGGTGACTGTCACGTAGCAATGAAAAATACAAAAATAACATATTTGCAAGTTTCTAACTTTAACTACTGTATTTGCAAGTTTTACATCATTATAAAATAATAGATTTTTTGTGTATCTTCTCTTTTTACTCCATTGTATTTATATATTGGTTATATTTAAGTTGTATTCTTTATCTTAATTGTGAATATAACTAAAAAAATGTTATCTCATTAATTGTAAAGCTTATACAAACATATTTTCTCATAACTCTTCAATATAATAAAATATCCACAATACTCCCCCAAATTCTATGAAGGACTCAAGAGATCCTTAAACAACGTGCAGAAGATAGCTACATCAACCAACATAACTCAAAAAGACAATTCAGATTAAGACACAATCAGTTGAGATTAGGAGAGTATAACTTACCCAAACGATGAAACACTTTAACAATTGATTAAACAGTTGGAAGAGGAACTGAAATCTGACATCAAACCATTTAAAAGGAGTTTAGATATGTGTCGCTTCATATGGAGAGTAGTGGGCTTGGATGGTGAATTGAAACGAGAGGACAAAGAGATTTGGCTGCGTACAAACTTAGTTTTGTACAATGATATTGTTGTGTACTTTAACATTTTCTCATGATTCTTGTGTGATTCAGAATTTGAACACTTTGAAGAAGATTGGTAGTGCTATCTTTAGGAATGGACTTTATGAATTTGTTTGTCCTATATCTCCATCTATTGTTGTAGCCAACCATATTCCTTTGATCTGTGTTGTAGATACTAGTTCCACAGTTTTTCCTTTAGACCACGTTTGGCATTACAGGCTCGGTCATCGTTCTTCTACTTGTTATACTTATGTAGCTAAACAACATTCTTTTCTATCTCCTATTGATATGAAACAGTGTGATGTATGTCATTATTCAAAACAAAAGATATTACCTTTTTCTAATAGTGCATCTGTTTCTTCTACTATCTTCTACTATCTGTTTCTTTGAAATTAACTGCTTCTTCACATGGTCATAAATATTTTATAACAATTGTGGATGATAAATCTAGATTCACTTGGATTAGATTGATGAATGTTAAGCATGAAACCAGACCTCATCTTATTAATTTCATTCATTATGTTGAAACTTAATTTAATAAAAAAAGTCAATATTATTCGTTCAGATAACGGCTCTGAATTTTCCATGGTTTCTTTTCTCAATAGTAAAGGCATTATTCATCATACTTCTTGTGTTGAGACACCTCAACAAAATGGGGTGGTTGAGAGAAAACATCAACATATTTTAAATATTGCTAGAGTCTTTTATTTCAATCTCATTTACCTCTTTCTTTTTGGTGTTATTCTGTTACTCATGTTGTTCACATTTTAAATTTACTTCCTTCTATAAAATTACATAATGTATCTCCTCATTTTTTTATTGTATAATAAAGAACTTATTCTATCTCATTTAAGAGTTTTTGGTTCTCTTTGTTTTGCCTCAACTATTTCTGCTAATAGAACAAAATTTCAACCTATTTGACTTGCGTACTAAACATATTTTTCTTTCAAGACATGTGGTATTTTATGAAAACGTTTTTCCTTTTCATGAACAACATTCTACTCAGTTACATACTCCTAACTCTCAACTTCCTTTGTCTATCAATCATAATGCTTCTGACTTATCTTGTGATAATGAAGGTGTTGATCCTTTATCTTGTCCTACAGAATTGCTTGATCCTGAGCATTCCCAAGTTTTTCCTAATTTTGATATGCATTTTGATATTCCTGTTGCTACTTTAAATGATATTCCCCCTATTATGCATGAATCTGTTTTTGATACTGCCCGTGCCCCTCAATCTGCTGTATGTGCTTCTACTAGAGTAAGAAATGCTCCCAGTTACTTACAAGAAATGCTCCATTCTCAATTTCAAATCAAAGACTTGGGCTCTCTTAAATATTTCCTTGGGCTTGAGGTTGATCAATCATCGAAGGGAATTTCTCTTAATCAATGCAAATATGCTTTGGACCTCTCACTACAAGAAAAACAACAGGCAAATTTGTGGCTGCCTTTGGGAGCCACAAATAAGCCAATCGGTTTGTTGCGGCCAAAACGGCAACAAAATTCAGGTTTTTTTGTTACCATTTATGAAGGCTTAAGCCCTTACGACATTGTGACGGAAAAGTCCGCCACAAATTTGTGAGGGCTTAGGCCGCCACAAAAGACTAATAATTTAAAACAATAAGCGTTTATGAGGGCCAAGGCCGCCACAAAAGCTATCCTTTGCGAGGGCTTAGGCCGCCACAAAAGATGAAATGACACAAAATAATCAGTTTGTGAGGGTTTTGGCCGCCACAAACTGTCTGTCCCACAAACTGATAACATTACTTAATTTTATATTTCATAGGATCTTTATTATTTATTATTGTTATTAGTTAGTTTTAATTCTTGGACTTAGTTGCTTTGGATTAGTTAGCCTATAACTGTCTATATACCAAAAAGTTTTGTTAGCTGGTGTATATATACTTAGTTTTTTGACTACTTTTTATACCAGAATAGTTATAAAAAATCATGAGATAATTTCAGTAAATAACATAGATTAACTTAGGATTTTTTTTTTTTGACAAAAGGGAATTGACTTAGTTGATGACAGGAGAAATCTCCCATAAAAAAATATAATAATAAAAAAAGAGAATAGGTCGACCGTGTTCTATCAATTGTCCTTCACTAATTTTATATAGAACCGTACCAAAAGTGTAGACTTTATCTATGGTGCTTCATAGAGTAATATATTGTTGTACAAGACACTTGGACATTTATTGCATTGCATTAGGACAAGCATATAAAAAGGAACATCTTCTAAATGTACAGTGAAAGTAATAATAAATAATTAAAAACAGTGAAGGAAAAATGGATAAAATTATATCGAATAATATGTAGCACGTACATATATAATAAAAAAAGTGCATAAAACATCAATTTCACCTAAAAATCAACTATATATTGAATTTGACTTGACACCCATGTGTTTCTTCAGCTGAAAACACGGGCTTACTCCAATTAAATGAGTACAATTATTTTAGTCACATTGTAATGTGACATTTTTTGTTGTTGATATGTTCGTACTTCATATACAAGTAGTAAGTTCATTTATGATTAAATATATATGCAGGAAATTAGGTGAAGCAATCAAAGCAAACAATATTATTAGATATGTATGGTCGTTGTTTTCCTCCTTCATTTAACACCAACCGGAAGAAAATAAATAACTGAGTATTGGAATCCTTTCTTTAAGCCACGATCATAAGTTACCATAGATAAGGCTATTTACTCTAAATCAATCTCCACAACTCAAGCACAAACTATATATATCAAATTAACTTACAATATTGTTTATTTATTTACATGTATAAAATGAAGTGTTTTGTTAAGTGTCTTAAAAACACTGTTTTGTTAAGTGTCTCAACGTTTGTCTAAAATAAATTTATTACTCGTTACTTTTTTAGTAATGTGAATTACACATTTACCTACCTCACCATTAAAGAATAACGTAATCCTTTTGATGTGTTATTACAATAGTTACTTATTCTATCAAAATTAGAA
>JBBPBP010000004.1:52451617-52463817 GCA_037974735.1 Cicer chorassanicum
TGAAATTAAACCAAAATGTAAAAAAAAAAAAAAAATAATCACTACGTGCACTTTTTGATACTTAAATGATGTATTAAAAAAATTAAAAAACTTATCCGATCAATAATTGAGTCAATGTTTTATAAGCATAAGCCACTATATATCTTCATACTTTGGGTGTCATTTTCAAGCTCAAAGTTTTGTCCTCCACACCACAAAACAGTTCCCGTGCCGACTATCCATCTCAATCAAAATATTGTGCTTCAAAATGCTACACGTACTCGTTTAATTGAGTTCACAAAGTTAGGGGGAGGGGCTCTCACACTAATACCTTCACCATTGTGAATTATAAGAATAAAACGACAATTTACATGTCATTTTCTACATGGTACTTGTACTACATCTCTCTTTTTCATCATATATAGTTGAGTTTACCATTAATTAAGAATATTTACACTTTTTCCTATTCCTTTTTCTTAGACAAGATTTTATTCGTGTTTTTAAACATCAAAATCAAATTATATATTGAAAAGGAATATAACTATAAAGGGATACTTCATTTTAAGAAATTACATGTTGGGTTACTAAGGATTTCGATCATCCTCACATTAGAATAAAATTAATTATGTTGGTGGATTAGAAATCACATCTTTACTTAAAATTTTAATATCTTAAATATATAATTTATCTTATTTATACGTTATTCAACATTCAATTTTTTTATTAAATATAATATTTTTAACTCAGACTTGACATATTAATTAAATTTTCTACGATCGTAAGATCATTCATTCATCTAAGTATGTTGTCTCGTATACATCAACAAAATATGTATCACTGTGTTTCATAGGATTATACTAGAATTGATTTTGTGCTAGATAATTAGTTAGAATGTGTTGAGTTGAAAGGCTTCATGTGAGACTAGAATTTGGTTAAGGGAACTGTTGAGAGTTAGAAATGAATCAAGTGAACCAATCACCAATTTTGAACTAGTTTGCATTGCGATCTTGGATTCTTCGTACGAGGTAGTGCAATTGGGAGGAGATCTCATTGTTTTGCTTCGCAGTTGCAAACTTGTTTCAATTGAAGACATGAAAATGTTGCATCGTACGACACAATGACATCATTGTGCGATGATGTGTTGTTTGGAAAATATAAAAGGATTTTAGTCAAATTTTCAATCATTCAAAGCAAAACCTTAAACAAATTTAAAGAACCCTGGCCACTCAAGTGGATTAGACACTGTTTTTTTTTATAAGCAATCATATTATTGAAGAAAGTAAAATGGGTACTTCAACCCTTAAAAAAAAAGTCTTACATCCAACTTCATAGCAGGTGAATTTTATCTGTATTATAAGAAAGGTGGATTAAACATAATATATTTATCTAGAATCTTAATACATTGGATATAATCTTTTAATTTTATATTTTGTTCAATTAAGATTCCACTATCCCTCAATTGTCAGATAACTCATACTTGACACACCATCAACACATATTAAAAAAGAAAAAAAAATGAAGCAACTAATTAGAACAAGTTCGGAAACCATTGAAAAATAAGGAGTGCGCTCTCTTAGGTTTAGAGTCTACTTGGCAAGATAAATAAGTTAGTTTATATATAGTTTATAGCCAATATATAGCTTATAAGCTCATATGAGGGGAAAAAAAAACTGTAAAAACCATTGTGTCACGAGCTTACTTACGACGTTTTATCATATACTACTTCATACTTCCGGTAGTTTTTAAGTTTATAGATTTACTTAATCTTTTTTGTCAATTATACCCTTATTAAATTACTAAATTCAAATTATTTTGTACTACAATAGTTTTATTATGAATTAAAAATGTCATTTATTTCATTTTATATTTTAAGTTAATTTGACCAATAATTTACTAAACACTTCAATTAACTTATTTGTTATGAATTATAGTTTATTAACTAATTAATATACTATCAAATCAACAAGTATCAACTAACTTATCTGTTAATGACACGTTGATTTTAAACAAATAGAGCCTTTAACCATCATTACCATGACCTAGCTTAATAAGATTCATAATGGACCCAAAATTTACGGACAATTTATTGGAGAAAATACATCAATTACAAACCTTCCAAACAACCTATAAAACTGAATATCAAATTAATGCCATACATTACCTTGGGACCCCTACTTCAGTAGCACAAAAAATAGAATATATATATATATATATATATATATATATATATATATATATGAAATAAATTAGATAGTATAATGATGACAAAATCAAGGCAACTAAACACAATTAGTTGTAAAAAAAAAAATATAAATTAAACCGACACTACCCCACAAAAACACAAGTGATTCGAATAATGGTTTAAATAGTGGTCCATAATCGTAAATATAGTTATATTTAATATTGTAGATTTTAAAATCTCTATAATAATAGTGATTTCAATTTAGACTGCAGCTGCATTTTTCTACGGTATAATTAGCACAACTGTGACCATAATTTAAAATCATATACTAGTTACATGGAGCTGCAATTACGTTCCATTTAAACAAATTAACTCGAATTGACAAGAACAAAGAGTTCCAACTTTGAAAAGGAGTAACATACATTGACCATTACCAAATCGAGGTTTTTAAACACACCTGTCTTCTTTTAGAGAGGGGGCCGTGTCCGTGAGTGTTACAAGTATCCAAGCTCTAAATGACTCTCCCTAACAATCAATCAATAATAATATTTTAAAGTTTTTATCGGTATACTATCCAACTATTAATTATTTAAAATTATATTGTTCTTTTATATTTTATTATAGTTAGAGTCATTTAAATTTAAAAGTAATTTTGTCTATCGATAATTGTATACATCTTTTCTCATGAATATCAAATAATTCTCCATATGTTTTTAAAATATTTCCATGAAGTTTAAGATAAAAATAGATAGTAACTCAAATTTATCACTGTTCTTTTGAAAAAAAAATTATCACTGTTGATCCAATTACTATATAGTTAATTATGTTTTGTTTTTGCTGAAGGAACTAACAGTTTATGTTAAATTTATTGTCCAACACATATTATTCACGCGCATGACTTAGACCATACTAAATGCCAAACAAAATTGTTTACTGTAAGAAACAAGCATATTTTAGAATGATTTAATAAAACCAAACTCATGACACCAAAAATCAATAATGTGTGGATTTGATATTTTGTTGACGGATAACTGGATAAGGCAAATAGTATATGAAAGAAAAAATGGTAATTAGTGGGATCATTAATTAATGTGTGAAAAGTGTAACAATCACTAAACATGCCCACCCAAGGAAATTGACGTATATATTATGCATGAAGGTTGTATGAAATGAAATATTTAATAACGACATTCTCATCAAAAAAAAAATAGATAGCAATGAAAAAATAAAATAAAAAAAATTAGTTTGAAAAACTCAAATACATTTATATAAAATTATGATTTTTTTTTACTCTCATTATATTGATTTAGTTAACTCCTTAATTAGCTAGAAAATTTAGAGAGGAAAAACTCTAAATTGGTCACTAAATTTAATGACAAAAGAATTAGAGAGTGGTTTTACTATTTCTGTTAAATAAATATTATACTCTGTACCTCTAGTGTAACGAGGGTTGAGACGAGGAAAAGCCTTTCATAATTAACTGTAATGAGATTGTATATTTTGAGAAAAATATTGCATATACAAAAAATGATTCATATACCTATTGCTTTAAAAAATTTAGTTAAGATGTGATGAAATCTCATCTTAAAATATTTAACTTATTGTTACTCTCAGCGTGTCTTGGACTCTCCAAAAAACTTAAACTTGTAACACCCGTTCTTAGCATATAGGCGCATATAGCCGAACTTGTTTAGAGAACCACCTAGCCCAACAACTTGCACAAACCAATAACATCAAAACCATAATGGTGACATATATAGTACATAATTTGTATTATCAATTGTTAAACGAGCATGTAATCATTTCCAAAAAAAGTATCCAAAAAAATGAGATCAAGTAATATGATCACATCAACATCGTGAGTAATCCAGAATATGGAAACAAAGTCTCGTAATGAAGGAAGAATGAGACAATCAACACTACGAACAAGAGGAATGGGAGAATAGTGTGAAATAGCATAAAATTTGTAGAGAATGAACAATGACAAACTTGTATGAAGAAAAATGGTTTTTTATGGTAAAACAAATTGAGAAGGTAAAGTAACTCTAGACTAGAATTTTATCTAATCAGATTATTTCAGCCAATTTTATCTCTAACACCGCGGAAAAAGATGTAGAGTTTATATAGATTGTCACTTCTTTATTTAAAAAATAAAAGTAAAAAATGTGTCATTTCATAATATCTAACAACTGAACGTAACAAAATAATCATTTAAATTGACGAATTATAATTTTGGAGACGGAATTTCTATGGTATAAAAGTAGGGAGAATTTGACAAATGATTACAATTTTGAAGGATTGAAATCTCTATTCAATCTTGGACCCACTCAAAAAGTTAAGATAATAACATATAATTTATTTTTAACAATTTTTTAAATTTTTTACATGTTTAACAGCAGTATAAAAAACAACATATAGTAACAAACATAAGTAAATAACACAGAAATGTTAAAAAATTATAATTTTTAATATAAATTTATATTTTGACTTATTTAACTAATGTCCTAAGGACACTTCTAAGCAAAACTAATAACATAATTATTTCACTTGATCTTTTTCTTTCATTCTATATCTATCCCTCTTTCTCATGGTGTGCACGAAGGTGTGTATTTTTTATTTGGATCTCTTCTTTTTACTCCCTTAATTTTTTCATCATGCTATAAAAGAGATAAAAAGACAAGCATATATTTTGTGTGTAAGAAGGAGGGTTTATAAAAATTATTTCTGTCTTGTTTAGATTTATATTTCTCTTTAAACATGAGAGAAGAAAAATGATATAATAAAAGGAGATAGTGTAATTTTTTTTCAATGGCACAAAGGTTTGTGGTGGTATTTGAAAAAACTCAAATACCACATAAATAAAAAATATAATTATATAATAGTTTATAAAGTACGAAACTATTCACTTTCCGTATTGACTTTATAAAAATAGAGTAAAACTTTATAATAATTTATAAAAAATAAATTCATGTTTGTGTGAGTTACCTAGAATACATCTCAAATTGTAAGGAAAGGTGAAATAAAAACTCTTAACTCGGAGACAACCTGCATGTCTAATCTCTGACTCTATACCTTTGCCTTTCCTTTTCGCCTTTAATTTCTCTTAATGCCTTGCAGAGGGTAATTTCTTGACTTTCCATACCCTTTATTTGCTTTATTCTTTTACCTTTGAAACTTACTTAAAACAACTTATGGCTCTCCTTTCTCCCACATAATATTCTCTCTCTCTCTCTCACATCAACATGCACACAATATATATTTATATATTGGTTCTTTGTAATATAACTTCTCAAAAAATTATAATAATAAATAATATAATAAATTAAATTAAATATTTTGTTAAAAATAACAAGGTCCACCTTTAAATCAAATCCCTTAATATCATTAAAAATAAAAAATCCTATATATAAATCAACCATCACCAAAATAGCCTTTACAACAACATATCAAACATTCACACTATGACAGATCCTCAACCTAACTTTTTTGATGAATGGTACAACTTCATGCTCCTCAACCCTCACTACTCTTCTTCTTCTTCTTCTACTTCAAATCAAACCAACATGTTATCATCATCCTCTTACCCTTTTTTTCATAACTCAAACAACATGTATGAAATTCAATTTCAGCATCAAGCCTCATCTTCTACCCTAAATCCTCCTTCTCCTCCTCTTAGAGAAGCCCTTCCTCTCATTAACAAATTAAGCCTAAAAAATCACCAACAAGAAAATCATGAACCCTCAAACATTAATAGTACCACTACATTAGAAGAGGAAGAAGATGATCATGATGATATTAATGATGATGAAAGTGTTACTGTTGCCCTACAAATAGGGCTTCCTAGAATGAGTAATAGTTCTTGTGATCTTGGTTCAAGGATGGTCTCAAATTGTATAGAAATGGCTGAAAAAGAAGAAGTTAATATGGTTTCTGAACACCCTTTGGAAAGATTGAACAAGGGTCAGTATTGGATTCCAACCCCTTCTCAAATTCTCATTGGTCCTACTCAGTTCTCATGCCCTGTGTGCTCTAAAACTTTCAACAGATACAACAATCTTCAGGTACTACCACACTTAGATATAGATAGTGAAATCTATTATAATTAACTTTCTTTGTGTATGTTTGAATTAACGGTGATTGTTAAGATTCCTAATTTTAAATAAGTTATTTTAATATAAAAATATAATACTAATATCAAGATCTGTTGGTCCATTGCCATTAAATCACCGTTATTAAATTTCTTGAGTCACTTTTTCGATATTCAGTCCTCTTCAGTCCTGCTGAATAAAATATGAGTAAAGAATCTCACATTAAAATAAATTAAAATTAGATTCAATTTGAAAATCTAAAAATGAGTTTTTACAAGATTATGATGTATCACCTTAATTTTAACAAAAACTTTACTCTAAAGTTTCAACAAAATTACAATTACAATGAAACTGTGATTTTATGAATTTAACTGTTATTCCAAACATGCACTTGTGTTTTATATTGTTCTCTTTAAAATTTTGCTTTTGTCCCTAATTTTTAGTTTTTTCCATTAAAAAAAATGTTTATTTTCTCTTTATACATGTATCATGATCATTATGGTTTTTCTGTCTACATCCCTTTTGCATGGTCTACTTTTGTTTTCTTTTTTCTTTCTTAGTTTCATAATCTGAAGTTGACTGTTTGATCTCAGGCTCAACAGTGCACTTTAATAAATTCAATAGTTCTGTTTTATATAAAAACTCAAAAAGTTAAAACTATTCTTCAAGTTTTGATAACTGTGCTTCACCAGTGCTGCAAATGAATGAAGAAAATGAAATTATTGATACTAACAATGTTTTTTCAATATTCAGATGTTTTGTCATCAGAAAAACTGTTATTAATCATCAGATCATATTTGGAACCTTTGATTGATGTCTCAGAAATAAAGAGCCAATCCCTTATACCCTATATATAATTTAAGTTTAATTAAGAAAACTTGTTTTATATCTGAACAAATTATGCTAAATTTTGGTTACTGCTAACTTATCTTTATGATATTGTGGAAATTATAAATATAATTAACAACTTGGATGGAAAATAAATGATGTTATTCACCTTTTAAATTTTATTACCTGCTTTTTAATTCTTTTTTTACACAAATTTTTCCAAATTAGCACATGAATATGAAGGAGAAGCCAAAAAATACTGGTTGCTTTTGTGTCCGTCTTCAAATTTATCGTAATCATTAGATAGTTTCTTTAGTTTTTTTTAATAAGCCCACTTCTATTATGAAATATAAACAAAAACTGTAATTAAAAAGTTGATATATTGGATCTTAATATTAAATCAAATACATTAATTTTTTAATTATTCTTTTTATTTATATTTCATTTAAGAGTAGTAGTTTCTTTATGTCTTTGTTCATTAAAACTCAAATATATATACTAACTAGGGTTGAGCCTAGTAGAAGGGACTAGACTCCCACAACGTAATGAACTTGAGTTTGAATCTCCACTCTAAGAGGTATTCATATTTAATGTCCAACACACCTCGAATGAGATTAACGACTGCATTTGCATTGGAGGGAACCTATCGAAAGAAAAAAAAACTAAAATATACATAAACACTCATCTTAATTAATTTCTCCTTAATTTAGCAAAATTTTTGTTTTTGCATAGTTTCCAAATGTTTACATTAGTTGCATATGATAAACTAATTGAATGAAAATTTGGCCCTTTATTTAATATACTATTTCTTAACAGAGAATCACAGGGTCTGAAGGTTCAACCCATCTAAAAATGGTACTTGAGTACATATACATTATATATGTAGTCATTTCTTTCAATTCTAGGTAAATCATTAGAAGAATCCCTTTAATACATTTGGTTATAAAAAAAATAAAAAAAATAATTAAAAAGAAAAGAAAGCCATTAAAAAAACTAGTAAAAATTATTTATATAGTCACTTCTTTGAATTCTAGTTTTTTATTTAAAAAAAAATTATTTCATTTTTAGTCGAATCATTTCTTGAAATAATAAACTGTTGACAAAAACTAGTGACAGAAAAATAAAATTCATCAACAATTTCATGATATAATTTTGTGACAAGAAAATTATTAGAGAGATTACATCTTTGTTGTCACTAATTTTTGTCATAAATTTTATTTTTTAGTATTTAACTTAATTTTTGTGACCAAATATTTTAATAATTAAAGGGTATATTTTTTTATGGATTTTCAGATGCATATGTGGGGACATGGATCTCAATACAGAAAGGGGCCTGATTCACTAAAAGGAACACAACCAACAGCTATGTTAAGGTTACCATGTTTTTGTTGTGCACAAGGTTGCAAACACAACATTGATCACCCTAGAGCAAAGCCTCTCAAAGATTTTAGAACTCTTCAAACACATTATAAGAGAAAGCATGGTATAAAACCTTACATGTGTAGAAAATGTGGAAAATCATTTGCAGTGAAAGGTGATTGGAGAACACATGAAAAGAATTGTGGAAAAATTTGGTATTGTTTATGTGGATCAGATTTCAAACATAAAAGGTCTTTAAAAGATCATATTAAAGCCTTTGGTTATGGTCATGGTGCTTTTGGTATTGATTGTTTGCAAGAAGAAGATGAAGTAGGTTCAGAAGTTGAACATGATGGTGGAAGTTCCATGTGAAAAAGTTGGAAAATAAAAACTAAGGTAATGAATTCTTATCCAACTTCACATACAGATGTCATGGTTTTAAATTGTAGTCAACGATCGTATTTGCAACCGCAACATTACATATTTTGAGGTGTCAACAATGGTATGGCTATTGTTTTCGACAACATTGGTTGCATTTTTCTAAATTTTACCACAATATCAAGATTGACGACGTAACTCCGATCACAATTTAAATTCATACTAATATAGTTAAGTTGTCTATATATATATATATATATAAATGAGTTTCTCGTTGATCTTTTAATTTGTGTTTAAGTTGTTCATAAATTATCATAATGTGCACTTCTCAACTTCAATGTAACGTGTACTATTTTGATTAAGATTTTACTTGCTTTATATAAATTAGGTTTAAATGTAAGTCTTTTTTTTTCCTTGAGGATATATAAATCTACGGTTCATGTAAATTAGCATAAATCTCCATGATGGTTATTCCTATGACCAAGTTTGACTATAATTAATGCAGTCATTCTGAAAAAAAATGTATTTATAATAATACGTACTGTGTGGTTGTAAACAGTGATGTATCTAGGGTTTTGTGGTTGAATTCCAAATGAGCAAAGTCACCGTTTTGTACTGTTTTTGTTTTATGAGATCAATATCAATATAGGCCTCAATTTAGGGGTAACACTTTATGGAGAGGAGAATATAATAATATCATAATATAATAACATATAATATATGGTGGTACGTTATGTACTTACAGAATAAATATAGTTTTTTTCTTCTTATATATATATATATATACTTGCACATGTAATTATCAGAAATGTTAATAAATGTTTTTAGGGCTCCACTTGTTAAGAAGGAAAAAAATAATCATTTTAAAAGTTGTGTATTTAATGTCTTAAAATAATAAAAATTAATTTTTTTATTAAATATTTTTTTTAATCAATGTCATAAAAACACACATGGAAAGTTAAATACAAAATAGTAGCAGTAACCGAAGACAAGACCAGCATTATTGAATATTGACTTCAATTTCAATATGTATCTTCTTGCAACTCATTGCATATCCAAGGGAGATCAAATAGTTAATAAATATTAATAAGTGACAAATTGTATGGTAGAATACGAAATCAAATTTTATTTTTTTACTTTGACTTATAGAGATTGGATTTTTTACAACGTCGAGCATAAGAGAAGAGGATTACACAATAACGAGTGGCAAATGATCTTTATGGTAGTATGATGATGACAACTATGGATGTGGAAGAACAAAAGTATCTTTGATGATGGGTTTTATCGTTCGAAACAATCCAACTCATGAGATTATCAAGATGGCAAAGGAGATAGGGAGATGCAAAGTTCCTCACTTGACAAGAAGGCCTCAAAATAGACATTGTCTTCATTGACCGGAAGAGACCGCGGGATGGATGGATCAAACTCAATAGAGATAGAGGACACAAAAGCTCAATCAATCTTTTCGGATGTGGAGGCCTTCTTCGCGACAACATTGGGAAGTATATGATCAGTTATGTGTGGCAAATTGGGGTTTGTGGCGCCCTACATGCTGAGATGGGGGGTATATATATGGGTATGGAAGTGGCTCGTCGATAACGGATTACGCATCTTCAAGTGGAGAGCGATTCTAAAGTCTTAGTTAATATGATAATTGGTAACTGCAAAATCAATGGAAATATCTCAACTCTTATTTGTCGCATTCGTGAACTACGGAATATGGATTAACAAGTTGAGATCAACAACATCTGACGGGAAGGAAATCGAGCTATTGATTGGCTTGCTAATTTTAGTTTGACTTTACAGTCTTTTGATTTGTGTACTATGGAGCATCTTCTTAAAAAACTCCAACGGCTTCTTTTTTATGATATTTTTGGAGCTTGTATGCCCAAAATATTCCTTTAACTTCGTAATTTTTTTTGATTTTGTCCTTAATATAAATTCAAATTCAAATTTTAATTAAAATAATTTTGTTGTTGTTAAACTTTAGTTTCTTCTAATCTATACTCTTGATTATCAAAATTATGATCAGTTTAATAGAGAGTTAAAACAAATTCTAAAGTATTACTTTGATTAAAAAAATATTGAAACATTTTAATGCTTATAATAGTATTAAATTATAATTTTATTTAAATTGTATTTTTTTTACTTTTTAAGATATAAAACATTTTAATTAAGTAATTAATTGTTATAACGTTTCACACTTGTGAAACATTTTATTTGTTGTAATTAAATATTTATATTTTTTGTTAAGCCTAAATCCAACTGACTTATATGTCATAAGCTAATTTTTTTTATCAAACAGAGGTTAAGGTTCGAATGCTTTTATTGCATCACAATAAATAATGTACCTCTTAATCTTAAAAACAAATAATATATTGGTAAAATTGTTTCTTCACGGATCACTCAAAGTTGTAATAAAATAAGAGTTTAAATAAGAGGTAGTAGTTAGACCAAATCTTTCATTTAAAAAATTATCAAGTAATTAAAATGAAGGTTTGTGATACACAAGGTATACACTTGTGTTTTATGCTTTGGGTGTTTGGAAACTATGGAGCATATGTTTTTCTCTTGTCCAAATCTGGAGAGCTATGGAAATTAATATCTCAATAGTTAGGAATTGTCTTTGATTGAATACGTGAGGACTATCCCAAGTGCAGGTGGATGAAAATCAACGGTTAATTTGGTGCTGGATTTCTTATAAATTTACTAGCTCTTTGTGTTATGTCTATCATGATTGGTTGAATAATCATTTGCTCTGCTTACATAGTTTGTATTTTGCTTGATTTACACTACTTTAGCAATTATCTTGATTTCCTTTCCTCACTATTGTGAGTTGAAGTATTTTTGTACTCTCCATTAGAGAATTCTTTATTTATAAAAAAAAAATATTGAAAAAGTTATGTAATTCATTTAATAATATTTAATAGTTGATTATTAACATAATATATTAATGATCAAATACGTAAAGTTTTATATGAATTCGAAATTTGTAGCTATATATTCTAATTATCAATATTTATTTATGTTTTTTTAAAGGTTTATTATACATTCATTTGAAATATTTTAATAAACTATCAAATTAGTTTTAGAATTTCATAAAAATTACTTATAAAAACTTTTTATTTGACGGCTAGATTAATAAAATTTATTATTTATAATGAGTTATTCAGCGGATTAACTCATCATTTTTATTCAAATTAAATTTTTATATCTGTATGACATATTATCAGTTTTAACTCACTCTAATATCTTACAACTAATAGATTTATACATAAATAATTCATTTTATAGTCATTAACATATCTTTGTGAAAAATTAGATATTAATGTGTTTTTCTGTAAAAGTTATCATGAAAATATTTATATATTACACCCAAAAAACCT
>JBBPBP010000004.1:52478764-52516257 GCA_037974735.1 Cicer chorassanicum
AAATATTCCAAAAAAGAAATATTTTATTAAATATTAATTAAATGTATCACCTTTTAATCTTTTAGTTATCAAGATACAAGTTGTATAACTTAATAATTTTAAAACTCGTTTTTATAAATAAATTAATTTAACTTTTTATTTATTTAAAAATCTGATTAATTAGATGCGACATCTTTAAATCTTTGAGTTGTTAAGATACAAATTGTATAGCTTAATAATTCTAAAACTCGTTTTATAAGTAAATTATTATTTTTTTATTTAAAACTCTAACTAATTAGATGCATCATCTTTTAATCTTTGAGTTGTTAAGACACAAGTTGTACTACTTGACATTTTTAAAGCTTAATATTTACAACCGAAAAATGATAAATTATTCTTAAAAGAATTAAATTAGATGTGACATCTTTTTACTCCTTAAATTTTTCGAGATACCAGTTATACTACTTGACAATTTTTAAACTTAAATTTAAAACCAAACATGATAAAATATTCTTAAAATGATTAAATTAGATGTGACATCTTTTCACTCCTTAAATTTTTCGAGACACGAGTTGTACGACTAGATAGTCTTAAAACTTGCATTTAAAAATATTATTCAAATCAAACCAATTCTTTTGTCAAAACTTTTTATTTATCAACATCAAAACACAATTTCTTTAAAAGAAATCAACATATCCGCATTTTCTACCAAAGAACTACGTAACTTTGATTTCTCCATCGCACCGGGAGATACGTAGGAGCAAGATCATACTCTTGTCAAGCACATTAATAAAAAAAATCTTTTTTTTTCTCTTTATCTTTTTAAGTACACATATATATTAAAAAAAAAATTGATATTCATATTTAATAATAAGGAGAAATAAGTATATTTAAATTAATATTAATTTTGCAGAATTAATTATAGGTAACCATTTTTTTTTAACGGAAATCGTATTGTGCTAATACCTTCCCTACGCATAATCGACTCCCGAACTCAAAATTTGGTTTCAAATACCATTTTTTATTTTATTTTTATGTTTAAGGGTTTTCCAATATTTTCCTATTTTAAAATAAAATCTGGTGGCGACTCCATTGAATTCGAGAAATACTCAAAATTTTAGGCCGCGACAATATATATATATATATATATATATATATATATATATATATATATATATATATATATATATATATATATATATAACCTTTCTCTCACGAGTCATCATCTTCCATTATAATTTGTCGTCTTCTACGGGATGTTGTCGGTCGAATCCTTTATGGACCATCCATAAATGATGAAGTTTCAACGTCACGTGTTATTCGTACTATCTTGTCGTCTCTTCCTCTTGCACCCGCACCCACTGAAAAAAAATTATTAGTTAAAATAAAATGAATTAAATAAATAGTAATGGAATAAAAAATTCAAAAAAATGCAAAAAAGAAAGTAAAATTAATAATATCTTCTGAAAAACTTGTGGGATGAATTTTTTTGGTAACTTTCGGAAATCTCAAAAATAGTTTTCCGGTAATGTATATGTATATGTTCCAGAAAGGTTGAAAGAAGTTTTCCGATATTTCCGAAAAACTTCAAAAAAGATTTCTGAAAATGGTCTTTTGTAACGAAAAACTTTTTTTATGTTTTTTTGAGTGTAATTTGTGTACCGAAAAACTTAAAAAATATTTTCTGAGAAAAAAAAAATCTATACGAAAGTATTTCTGTCTTTTCCTTCAATTTGTGGGGTACAGGGATAATTTAGAAGGTACAAGTATAACGGTCTATAAAAAGTTGGGCGAAGCCCAATCCGTGAAGAAGTGCAAATGAATAAGCCCACTATTAGAGACCCAAATTCTTGCATTCGATTCTGATGATTTTTCTAAACAAATTATGGACAAGTAAATATGGGATTGGATCAGGTAGAAGTTTCTTCTACCGGTCACTGTGTTATACTATTTTATTATTTGTAAAGATTAATTTAGTTATTGTTTAATATCTTAAAATTAAAAAATTTATTAATTTTTTCTACCGATTTGTTTTCAAATAGTATCAAAATTATTATATTGAATTTTTTTTATTTTATTAAAAAAGAAATTATATTAACTAAAACGAAATCTGAGAATGATAACTTTCAGCATCATACATCATAAATCAATCAATCTAACAAAGAAAAACGTGATGAATTAAGATATGAACACGTCTATTTGATTCTCTTGGGGAATAATTAAGGGAGTAGATACAGTCTGTCTGATGTAATATAGTGATAATTTCTTTGAAGAAGATAAGCACGAGAGCAAAATTTTCTTGATCATAGAGAGGAGGACGATGGAGTCAGTTTCAAAAATAACATTACGAATACATTTATCACGAGTAAATAAAACACCATATAGTAAAAAGCCTGCATTTCAGAAAATAAGGAACTACTAGATGTCCTTTGCAGAAGAAATCACATATGAACTCACTATTAGGGTCACGAAAGGCTTTATTATGAAAGATTTTAGGGTTTATTGTGTTTTATGTGTTTGCAATATGGGGAAATATGGTTTTAGTACTTGTAATTTTTTTTTAAAATATTGTCTCTTAAACTTGATATTTTCCTCTTTTAGTTCTCGATGAATTTTGGCCTTTTTAAATGCTGATGGGATATTGACACATGAAAATTTTGTGGTGAAGTGGAAATAACTTTTTTTTTTTATCATTTACTTACGTTATTATTAATATAAATGAAAAAAAATTAAAATAAAAAAATAGAAAGAAAACAAAAAACAAATTTTGTTTTGAAAGAAATCAAAGAGAAGCGTAAATGCATTTCTTCATCTGCTCGCTGCCCCCTTTACTTCCTCGTCTTCCTCGGCGTTATAATTTCAGGCGTAAGTTTTTTTCCATCATTTTACAGATTTATTATTTACTTTTAAAATTTTATTCTCTTATTGTTCTAGCTCTAGTTTATCATGGGATTTTGAAAAACAATTCAATCAATATCAGTGGAATCAAAAGCTTGATAAGATTGTAAAAAATGAGGTGTCATAATACAAACAAATGTCATTAATAAAAAAAAAGGAAATATGATGTTCCTTATTTTGTAGTAATAATTAATATCATTGGCTAAACCCCAATTTAGAGAAGAGACATTTAAACCACATAGATCCATGTGAATGTGTGGTTCCTTTTAGTCATTGATGAAATCGTTTACAAACTAATTATTTTAATTTATAAATAATGGGTTTAATTTATGTTTCATGATATTTTTTTCCCCGTTAGGTCTTTCTTTGATTTCTTTCGAAACAAAATTATTATTTTTTTCTATTTTTTGATGTTAAAAAATGTTTCATTATATTAATAAAAATGTAAGTAAATGGTAAAAAAAAAATTATTATTGTACCCCACCACAAAATTTTCCTTGTGTCAATACCGCATCAACTTTTAAAATGATCAAAATTCATCAAAGGACTCAAAAATGAAGAATATCAAGTTACAGGAATAGAATTTAAAAAAATATTTCATAGGAACTATAGCCATATTTCTCCTATATTACATAGACCAAAAACACAATAAACCTAAAGTTTTATTATGCCAACTCTTCATGTATCTTCATGTATCAAAGCCAATGTTAAATTTTGTTAACGGTTGTTAATTGCAATTTTAGTCTATTTTTACCAATTTGTAAAATTACTCCCTTTATTTAAAAATCTAATAGTTTTAGTTCCTCCTTTGAATTTTTTAACTAAAAAATTGATATGTGGAATATTTTAACCGATGTTATGATGTTGAACAATTAATACTTATTAAATTAAATAAAATTATCTAAAAATCACTGTTTAAACTTATGAAATTATTCATTTTTGTAATTTAATTAATCTGATATAAATAATTAATGCATCTAGGTCGTATCTGACATCATTTAAATAAAGTGTGCAAAACTACTAAATTTTAAAATACATAGATCAATTTTACAAATTGATAAAAATAGAGACTAAAATTGTAATCAAGCCTTTTTATTTTTATTGGCCATTGCTCAATGCTCACTATTCAAATCTTTTGATTAGCACGTTAAAATTGGTAAAAAAAAAAAAGATGGCAACGTTCATATTGATGGAGCCGTTGGTTCTTAAAAACTAATACACATATATTTGATATATTCTATTTCTATGGACAGTTTTAGTTTTTCGGATTACCACCTTGCAATCTTTTGGTGACCACATCAAATTAGTTGTCATTTTATTTGGTGATTTCTTTTATTTTCTTGAGAGCAATTATACTGTAATTTGTAATTTTCTATGATGTTTTGATACCTCATAAGAGTTTTCGTTGATTGAATCTCAAGGGTTTTTGTTCCAAACAAATAAATCCTTGAAGACATATATGTCTTCACACGCCTCATACTAATATTAGATATTTGTGAAATATAGTCGGCGATTGTGTTCATTATTACATATATTCATGATAAAATTTGTTCAACTGTTGAGATCGTTGTTGTGTTCGTGGTCAATGCCTCTTTGTGTTTTTGGTCAAAGTCTTGTTACAATCTACAAATTTTACAATAATCTCAAGAATTTACCTAAGTGCACAAGAAATAGCAATGACTCTCCAAACAAATTTGATTTTAACCAAGTCTCCTAATAAAAGGTACAATAACAAACTTGATCACTTTCCTAACCTTTCAAAACTCATCTTCAAAATAAAAGGTACTTGCTATTGGCGTGGAAGGCCAAATAAACATGTACCTTAGTGCCGACATAGAATGAGAAATGACGATCATCTTAAGCCAAGTGTTAACTCTGAAAGAAATGATATATTTGTTGTCCTTTATTTCTCGGATTAATATTGTGGTGAATGTGAACAAATGGGTGGTAGACACGACATATTTGTACAAACAAAAATGCATTTACCTCTTACACTTATATAGCGGATGGAGAAGAAAATGTTTTATTTTGGTGATTCTCAAACTACCTCAATTTTGGGAAAAGAAAAAGTTCTTCTAAAGCTCACATATGAAAAGACTCTAGCTCTAAAAAATTGCAACATCTTGGAACCATTTTCGGAATTGGCTATGGGTATTTTATTTAATGAATGTATGTGTGGAAACTAAATTAACCAAAAAATCGTGTCATTTTGTTCAATGTAAAAATATTTGTTTGGTTGAATTCTTAAAATACATGATGAATGCTTTGGTGGTTCGTTCCTTTGCATCAAATAATCTTTGGGGTGAAACTTTATTAGATGCATATTTTCTACAAAATAGGATACCTCACAAGAAAATGGGTATAACATCTTATGAGTTATGGAAAGTTTATAAGCCTAATTTGGGTAAAAGTTAAAGGAAAGAAAAGAGTTTTGAAAATGATTTTCATAAAGAAATATAATTCTAATGGCTCTGTAGATAAATATAAAGCTAGATTAGTAGCAAAATGTTTTACACAAAAACAAAACATTGATTATTTTGTACTTTTGCTCATATAACTAGAATTGCTTCAATTTGGTTTTAATAGTTTTGACTTTAATTTCTAAACTTGTTATCTATTTTAAATAGATGTTAAAATTACTTTTTTAAATGTTGATTTGGGAGAAGAAATTTATATAACACGCTTGAATGTGTAGTTTTTTATCAAGAAAATAAAATTTATAAATTTTTAAAATCCATATATGAATTAAAACAAGCACAAAATCAGTGGCATGAAAAGTTAAATCAAACCTTGATTGATGATGGTTTCTCTTCTATTAAAGATGATAGATGTGTGTATACTAAATTAGTGAATGGTGAATATGTAATTATTTGTTTAAATGTGAATGATATTCTTATCTTTGACATTTGTAGCGATATTGTGATACGCACAAAATATGCTTGTAAATTTAACATGAAAAAAATGGGTGAGGTAAGTGTGACATTGTGTCTCTAACATGGAGATTACTCAAACAATCCGTAATAGCTAGATCTAATATGGAGTTCGAGTTTATAGCTCTTGAAAATTTCTTAGTAAATATTCCTTTAGAATAAAACCAACACCATCAATGTCGAAGAATAAAACTTTGAATAGTAAAAATAGACATACATAATCGAGGCATAATAGGGTAAAATAGCTTATAAAAGATGGAACAATATACATTGATTATGTGAAGTCATAAGTGAATTTAGTCAATCCTCTAATAAAGTATCTTCAAATCAAATTAATATTCCAAACATATGGGGAAAGAACCAATTTGAAATGGTAACTCAACCTTTCTAGTTAAAGATACCATGAAGAAGATTCACATGGATAAAAACAAATCACTTGTTAGTTCAACTAGCAGTATTATTTTTGTCTTTTTCTATTGTGTAAGAAGTGTTAGATTGCATTTTTGAGAGGATAAGTTTAAATGGATTTTTAATGATTTCCAAATCTCTTATGGATAGTGTATGAATTGCAGCATACACTTGATAAAATCATCTATAACAATGTCAAATGGGACTGCTTGTTTAAGATTGTGGCGAAATCTCTAGAGCACTCATGATCAATACCAGATGCACGCACCAGATGCACGCATGATCTACTAGCGCAACATTGCATCAACAGTGAGAATTGTGAAGGTTTAGTGCGATTGGTAGAGCTCTAACATATGTGAAGTGTCTCTAGTTTATAAAAATTGATTGAAGAGAAATTGGAATAAGGGTTTGATTCAGGTTTGAAGCAAATGAGTATGTTGTGGGGGATCTGCTTAAAAAGTAATCGGAAGAAATCACGGACAGGATGGAATGGAGCGTCCAAGGGCCTTTTCTTTTGCTCGGCGGGCCTTTGTGAATGTGTTTGATATTTCTTCTCCTCTCTATTTATTTTCATATTTAATTTCTTTATGTTCTATCTTCAATTTTCTCTAAACCAACATTTTCTGAAATGAATTTACGCTTCCGAGAAAAAACTAAATTAAAATGTTTTAAACGGTCATTACTATTCAAATACTCTAATTTCTTGTCTTTCGAACACTAATCACTCACAGCATCCACACAACAACAGTCATAAGAGTTCACACTGAAGGACCAATTCAATTTTGACCAAAACAAAAAATGCACTCTAATTAAATCGGTGTCCAGCAATATGTATTACACAATAATGATAGTAACAAAGTAAACATGATAAAATCAATCTTTTATTTCTTCCTAACACTATACAACAAATGATAAAAATAATAATAATTAATAATACATGAAAATATCAGAAATCCAGAAATTGAAATATTCAGAACTTGAAAGCGGCAAGCATGGACAACACGAGCGAGGCGCCGATCATGGCAACTGAGGTGGACATAGATCCTGCTGCTCCGGCGTCAGGAGACGGTGCAGGCGACGACGCGGGAGACGTGTCTTGAGCAGAAACGGCGACGGACAATAGAGCAACGGCAAAGAAGAAAGCCTTGAGTGCGGTCATTGATGCCATAGAGAACTAACGGAGTGAGATCGAGAGAAAATGTGTGTTAGTTTTGGAGAGAAGGAAAGTGATGAAATGGGAAATGAGAGTAAGGAGAAAGGGGAGGAGAGGGTTTCATTTATAGGAGGGGAAAAACGCGGACACGTGGCAGTAAGGAGGTAGCGGGGCGTTACTTGCTGTTGTTTTTGCGTACCGTTGGCATGAAGAGTCGGTGAAGTTTTCTTTTCTTGAAGTTTGCGCTAGAAAAAGCTGCCGTGTGTTTTATTTACTCTTTCTTTTGTAAGCAACATATAAATATAAATTTCAATGTCGGTAACTTTACGATTTAATTTCAATTCGTTTGCGGATTTTAAATATTAGTCCAAGCAGGACATGGTAAACCTTAGAATATTATGCTACATCACTTTTACAAATTGTTTATAGTTGACTATAAAAAATATCTATTATTGACTCTTTCTTAAGTTGTTTAATAATTTTTTTAATTGAATTAATATTAATAAATCATCGGCTTAAATGTAAAGAAATAATTATTAGTTTATTTCTAAGAATTATTATCATGGTTAGTATTTTGAGTAACTTTCAGATATTGGTCAAAAATAAATTTAATGCACTTTATAATTTGTCTCTATTTAAATGATATTAATGATATTAATGATATGTTTATTTTAATAACAAAATTTTGATGTATTTTTCAAATCAAATCAGATTTTTAACAACATAAACCATTACAAAATGTTAATAATAATTCATTCATCCTTTAACAAATTCAACTAAATATAATAAATACTTTTCCAAAAAAAAGTAATATAATAAATAAAAAATTAATTCTAAACTAACTAATAAATAATAAAAAATTATTATTAAATTAACTATTTATCCGATATTTTTATATAAAAAATATTATAAAAATATGAGATAAATAATTAGATTATATAAATATACAATTTAAATTTTCAGATGATATAAATTATAATTCTAGAACAGATTACTCTGTAATTTTGCTGTTTTGGAGTATCTTGAGTATTGTAATTGCACATCGTATGATCTTTACGGCAAAAACCAAAAAGCCAGGCTGTGAAATTTATTCTGCGCATTGGGCCACATCGCATCAGAGGTGCAGAGCTTTTTGACAATTCAAGCTTGCTGTTCACAACTTTTCTTTTTATTTTATTATTTTACCTTTTTTTCTCATTGTTTATTTTGCTGAATGTATTCATAAGCATACTGGTGTCCGTACTGTCCATGCTAGGTGTATCATGCTAAGCATGTAGTCAATAACAACAAAATTTTAAAGAGAAGGTCGACAGATCACGACACAAATTACAAAGTACAAAAGTTGCAAGGGTAATGTGATTGCAGAGCCATTGAACTATTTTGAAAATCATGTTTTAATGTTAAAAATTGACTTTTCAATTAAGCGTAAATTATTTTAAAATATCCTATTTTTATCAAATAAAATATATAAATAAATTATTATATTTAAATTATAAACAACATTTTGATATAATTTAAATTTAATATGAATTTTTAGTTATTTCAAAAGAGTTATTATTTTAATATTTTTAAGTAGATTTATCAATTAAATTTTTGTATTGTGTTATTTAATTTTCAATCTCTCATCAATTGGAAGTAATGTTCAGTTGAGTCGGATGTCTCTGCATTTCAGTGGCCCTAACTATGGCAATATTACAAGAAAATATGCTTGAAGAGACTAATAACATTGTTTATAAAATAAAACTAAGATGGTTTAAAGCTTGTATTATCAAAACTAACAGCTAAGAATGTCGGAATGTGGGTTGTCGTTAAGGCTGTGTTCGAGAGTTTAGTTGACAGGGGATTATGGGGGAGTGGAGTATAGGAAAAATCAAGATTTTATTTTTGAGAGATTTTTTTTAGAGAACGATAAATAATTTCTTATTATTAATATGTTTTTAACATTAAGTAATTAACATAGATTATATTTGAAGAATTAATCAAAGTCCTTTAAAATTCTCCTCCAACGCGCTCTTTGAAGTTGTTTAAATACGTTTTTGATTCTTGTAAATGTAACCGTTTTTAGTTTTATTATGTAAAAAAAATTTGTTTGGATTTCATCCCTATAATATCATAAAAAAATTAGTTTTGGTCATTATGTACGTTACAAAAGCGTTAATTGACAAAGGAAAACATGGACCAAACGTTTAAATATATTTTTGGTCCCCGTAAATATAAGAGTTTTCAGTTTTAGTCCATGAAAAACATTTGTTTGGATTTCATCCCTGCAATATTCAAAAACTTTATTTTTGTTCCTTAATATCAAATAGACGTTACAAAAACATGAGCCGACAAATAAAGGAAAACGTAGATCAATCGTAGCACTCCAATAAAAATATTAATTTAAATATTAGAATAATTTGTATACTTATTTTTATTTGTTATTTAAATATTATTTCAGTTAAATAAATAAAAATAATTATTTAAATTTGTTTAGAAATAATTTGTTTAGAGTACTTATTTTATTAGAAATAAGTATACAAATTTAAATAATTATTCTAAACAAATTTAACTTAAACATTATTTAAATGACAAATATAAATAATTTGTATACTTATTTCTAATAAAATAAGTATACAAACTCCAATAGAAATACAAATTTAAATAATTATTCAAAACAAATTTAACCGAAACAATATTTAAACAACAAATAGAAATAAGTATACAAATTATTATAATATTTAAATTAATATTCTCATTTGAGTGCTACGATTGGTCCATGTTTTCCTTTATTTGTCGGCTCACGTTTTTATAACGTTCATTTGACGTTATAATCCAAAATAAAGTTTTTAGATATTGCAGGGATGAAATCCAAATAAATATTTTTTAAAAACTAAAATTGTTATATTTACAGAGACCAAAAACATATTTAAACGTTTGGTCCACATTTCTCTTTGTCAATTAACGTTTTTTATAACGTCCACTTGACGTGTTAAAGATCAAAAATAAATTTTTCTGATATTATAGGGATGAAATCCAAACAAAAAATTTTACAGGGACTAAAACTAAAAATTATTATATTTACAGGATCAAAAACATATTTAAACCTTTTGAATTTCTCAAAATTAAAAAAAAAATTGTATTATGAAAAAAATAAACCGCCAAAGTCCTTCATTCTTTCCACTTCATCCTCCCTTTTTCTCAAAGCTCTCCAGAATAAACCTGCAAACTCACCATAAGGGTCTGTTACTTATAATATGTTAGGAACTGCATTCAAAACATGAACTCTACAAGTAATAGCTTCACTCAAAACGTGACAAGTCATCGTGGAAAATTTGTTTTCCAAACATATGTTTTGTTTATTTTTCTATAAACAAGAATTTCTATGAAGGAACTAAGGTTGAATACTTAAATTTTTAAACTCATTCATAAACTTGAAAATGAATTCAAGTTTAGCGGCTATTATGTATGTCGTACATTGTCTTTAAAATTCCAGTAAAACTTAGACACTTCAAATTATTTTATGGGCGTTGTACGAATGACAACATACACTTGATAAAATCACCTATATGAATGTAAATGAGACCGCTTAACGAGATTTTAACGAAATCTCTAAATCACTTGTTAGCTCTGCTATCACTATTATTTTACGTCTTCCTATGATGTGAGAAGTACTAGGTTGCATTATTGAGAGGATAAGCTTTTAGTGATTTTCACATCCCTTATTGGTGTTGTATGAATTGTAATATACACTTGATGAAATCAACAATATGGACGTCAAGTGGAGTCGCTTGTATGAGATTTTTGCGAAACCTCTAGAGCAATCATGAATACCGGACGCGCACACAACCTATTTAAATCCATTGTCAACAACGAGAATTCTAGAGGTGAAGTGTGATTGGTAGACCTCTAACACACATCAAGTGTCTATAGTTCATAAAATTTGTTCCACCAATTCAACGTCTGCTAAATTTTATCAGTCTAGGTTTGATTCATAGTCCAAAAAATATCAGATTCAATGTACTTACAATCATTCTTTATAATCGAGATAAATTGCTTCCGAAATTTTCCAAAATATTTTTGAACTTTTGAAAAATGTGAGGGGTTGTTGGATATTTGTATTATTTCAAAAGTTATAACTAATTAAAGTTTATAATACTTAATATGAAACTTGTTTTTAAGTTATTATATATTTTGGTTATAATAAAACAAATGACAATAATTGATACTATTGATTTGTCTAATTTCCCAACGTATTGTATAGCATAAGCTATAAAATAAAATGTTCATACTCTAATATTTTACCATTTAAGTTTTGGAGTTAGCATGAATTTATTACTTTGGTTTTCATTCAATTCAATATAGTAGAACGTTTCTTTTGTTTTATTAGAGGTTGTTTGGTCTTGATTCTATAAAGCAACTTACAAGTTGCAAATTGTGGGGAGATAGTCTCATTAGATGCTATAAATGATAATTTTGATCTCTTATCTTTGGTGTGAAAACAATTTTTGATTCTGATTACTATTATAACTATATTATAAAAGATTAAATATATTTTTAGTTCCTTTAAATATATCAACTTTCGCTTTTAGTTTATTTAAAAAATTCTTTTGAACTTTCGTCTTTTTAAAAAATACATCAACTTTTAAGGAAAATGATTAAAATACTTGGGAAAGGAGAATCATATGTGATGACAAAAAAATTTGTCATTACTAATTTTATTGGTAGAGTTTCTCCTTCTGAAGAGGTGGATATGCTTAATTTGAAAATAAGTTGAGAGGTTAATCAAAGCCAAGTTGTTGGAAATGATGATAAAATTAATGGAAGATTGTTGAAAATAATGGTGATATTAATGAGCTACTGTGGTTGTGAATTAAAAAAATGAAGAGGTCCCACATAGGAGGGATTTCACACACTAGTAGGGTATATAAGGTGGAGGTATGTACCTTGGGTGTGTCCCAAGGGGTACCTCAATTTTGTGAAGGAGGAAGAACGCATGCAAAGTTGACCACCACACGTGCGCGTCGTCGCCGTCCGTCCGGCTCGGCAGGGCTCGGGCCTTGGCTTTGTAGTGTATTATTATTATTATTATTATTATTATTATTATTATTATTATTATTATTATTATTATTATTATTATTATTATTATTATTATTATTATTATTATTGTTATTTAGTAAATTAATAAATTATTTAATTAATTTTCAAATTGAATGCTTGCGTTTTATCTCTGATTGTTACGTCAATTACGTAACTGCCCTCCACCGAGTCTACCTGAATAATCTGATCCATTATTCCCTTTTGCCACGTAACTGCTGTTGTCCGGTCAATATTCAAAGTCAAAACCCTAGCGCACGTTTTAGTAGTCAAATGCGCACGTTTTGGGTGGTCAGCAATATCGGAGCGCACGTTCCTGAGGTCAAGGATTGGAGCGCAGGTTTCGTGGTCAACTGGAACGCAATTATTAGACCTGATGGATCGCGCCCGTTTCTCTGATCCAGTTGCGGATTTCCTCTATAAATAGAGAGCTCTCCTCAGTTGGAAAATCACACCAAAAGCACTCTGCATCTGAGGTTTTTCTCTCTTCTCCCCCGTTCTTATTTCTTCTTCTTCTTTTTCTTGAGTGACCTTAGTGCCATATTACTAGTGGTAGTCGTTAGACTGCCATTTTGAGGGTGTAATTCTAGAACGGTTTTCTACGGTGTAGTAGAACTCCGATACAGTGATTTGAGCTATTTTATCCTAGGGACTTTGTGGTTTATAGTCTGTCTTGCACCATTTGAGAAGTGCCTCGAAACGTCTTAAAGAGAGCGACCTAGTCCGTGACTCAACTGAGTAATATTTTCGGTGGCATAAATTGTTTTTTCAAACTTTTTCGAAATTCAAAAATAACATAAATTCATGCAAATAATTTGAATGGTTGTCGAATGTACTTCTAATGTTAAAAATAATGGACAACTGAGACCTTACATTGATTTCATAAACTTGAATCAAGCAACTTCAAAAGATGAATACCCAATGCTTATAGTTGAATGTTGGTTGATTCGACATCTTGACCTCAAATTTTGAGTTGTATGGATGGTAATATAGACTATAATCAAATTTTCATAGTTGAATAATATGTTGACAAGACTGTTTTCATTTGGCTTAATGCGATAGGAACATATGAAAGAATATTAACGCCATTGGTTTGAAAATTGCGGGAGCTATATATCGATAGGCCGTGAATGCTATTTTTCATGACGTGATTAGTAAGTTTGTGGAGATATAAATTGATAATCTAGTTAGTTATCAAATTTAACAATCAATTATGAGGTTATAAGGAACATTTGAGACAAGCAATGGGGTTTTAGTAGCTAACTTCTTAGGGTTTCTTGTCCACACAAAAATTGAAGTCGACAAAAATAAGACCAAAGACATAATGAAAGCATCACCATCGACAACTAAAAAAGAACTATAATCTTTTTTAGAAAAAGTAAATTTTCTGAGAAGATTCATCTCTTATCTATCGGATAAGACCATAATATTTCATATTCTTTTTAATAAAACATTTGTAAACAAATTTTTAAATATTATGACAAATACTAGCTTTCCATGTTTACATATCATAAAATAAGAAAATATTTATAATTCAATAAAATAAAAGGAAATATATATGATATAACTTTAATCCTTATTTTAAAAAAAATCATTTCTAAGATAAAAACGAATCTTCTGAAGTAATATTATTTTGTATATATCATATCGGTCAAAAGTGGTTGGTGGATAAAATACTTCATTCTAACAGTTGTGAGTCAGAGAAGTTGAAAAGATAGATTAAACATAATTTATTGTTATAGTATATCATTAAATGTATTATTATATATAATAATATATGAAATTATAAGTTATAATCATTTTTAATTAATAAGTTGTATATCATGAATATATAGAGAAAAAATTAAGCAGACATTAATATATAGAAATTTTTATTTTTCTATATATTTTACTTCCATATTATAAAGATATAATTAAAAATTATAATAATACACCGATATCTAATAAAATTCCACACATTTTTTCCAGTTTATGTACAAGTTTGGCTCTATTATTACTTTTTTTTTATAGATAAATGTTAGTAAATTAATAATGAAGTTATTTTTTCATATTTAAATTCAAAATTTCCTTATTATAATTTATTCGACATTATTTAACTCACCACTACTACTTACGCGGAACTCCATACTAGTATTATGATTATTATAAGAATCCAATATCCCATGTATAAAATTAATATGATAATTAATGACCATATAAAGAAACTTCTTCATTTTATAGCAAGAAAAATCATTACAGATTCTTGAAATTAATTATGAATAAAAAAATCAAAGACTTATAATATGATCACCAAGTGTCTCTCCCACTATAAATTAACCATCCAATATTCCAACTCATTTCAAATTCCTTTGTGAAATTAACCTACTAGTACTAAATATACAATGGATATGAAGAAGGTTGTTTTTGTTGTTGTCCTCTTAGCTGTCATAAGCACCGTTTTAGCACAACATGATCACCATGTTGAAGCCCCAAGCCCAAGCCCAAACCAAGGCCCAGCTCCAGAACCCACCAGCGGTGATGCTGCTTCTCTTAGTTCATTCCTTGGTGCTTCTCTCTTGTCCTTTGTTGCCTACTACTACTTGTAATTTAGTGCATGAAACACACATGGGTGTTTTGTGAAGAGATAAGGAAGTAATTATTTTGTTAAGTTTTTATTGCAATAATTAGAGGAGGTTATTATGTGATGCAGCCATTAATCTTTTATTGCTGAGAAACAACCTCCAATTTAATATTTTTAAAATATTGAGACTTCTTTCTGTATATTTTTTGTTTTGCTTTTGCTTTAAATGTATAAGCATAAAAGTAAAATATAAATCGTAAAAATGAGGTGACTAGATGGTGGGGTTAGTGTTTCGGCATCCTCGTCTATATTGATAATACATTTTAGTGATTCTTATTATTATTCTACGGCCGTTTTAAGAAAAATGAACTCTTCTTTTAGAGGTCATAAAATTAAACGTTTATCATTGAACTAATACCTGATGAATTGATATTCAAAAGTATTTAGAAGTTAACAGAAAAAATAAAATAAAAAACTCAAAATTTAACATATTATGTTATTATTCTATAATATAAAAATTTATTTATTATTATTATTAGTTCATCATCTAGAAAAGTATGAAATAAATAAAATTAATCACATCTTAGTGTAATTGAAAATTACTTTTTTTATTATATATATTTTTAATATTAATGAAATAATTTTTTAATCTTATAGAAAAAAGATATCAGCGGTATTATGAGGATAAAATTACTTTTTATATTTTCTATTTCTCTATACTCAATTTCTATGCATTCAAATTAAGGAGAGAAAATGTGATATCCTAGACTTCAAAATTATTTTCTTTTCATTTTCATATATAGAAGTTATTAACTAAAATCTTTGTCTAATTTTAAAAACCATTTCAAGAATGAGATGTCACATCATAAATAATTTAACACATCATAGCGAAATGAATACCTCTCAAAACATCGAGTAAATTTGTAATCCAGTTACTAGAACATAATCAATTATCCAAAGATAAGAAACAAAGAACATAACACGACCTCAACCTATCAGAGCGGGAATTCATACGTCTTGACGTACAAAGCAACATAATTACTACACTAGAAATAGATTAGCAAAACATCAAACGTGGCCAACTTCTAGTGATCACCTACACTTGGAAGAACATATGCGTCATTGCTACGCCAAACACAAACGAAATGCAAGGTGAGTGTATCGAATCATAATAATGGTACAAAGTAATAGTAAGAACTCGTTGCACATATATCACATCTATAGAAACATATCACGGTTCACTTCACAATTTGCATATGCATGTTATCAATACAATGTTATGCCCACTTGATGCAACACTTCAATGTTATGTGGTATCGAAACTATTATGAAGTACTCGGTAAGGAGACGCAGTACTATGCCACTACACAAGTGGACAAATTATCACATATGTGGCATATCCCTATAGATCCACTTGATTCATCATGAGGCTCGTATAAGTGGTCATCAAGATTAAACCAAAGTTGCATGGTAGCTCCCGAGATTTGATGAATTGCCCCCACTCACCTAGGAATTTCATCTAGAATACCCCTAATCTATTATTCCCTGCAGGCTCGGTCGTGACCCCACTGTCACGTTCATTATGTTATACTTCTCCAACACAAGATCAAAGATCATCAAGTCGTTAATAATATGTATGCATATTTGGTAGAACTCATCGCAATTACATTCATTCCATTGTCATCGTAAGTCATTCCTTATATAAAGGGACCATCATATTCATGGATCAGATATAACACATGTTCACAGTTTCACATAATGCAGCATGCCAGTAATCACAACACAGTTTAGATAATAATTTAAACATAGTAATTTATATCTCAACAATATCTCAATTCACAACACATAACACATTTACAACAATCAGATGGTGTATCACAATACAATACAATCATTCGCAACGCAATAATCCATGGCATATACAAATAACTGAAATATCTCAATTAAGTAGTTATCACACATCACAATATCTTAGTAAATTGAACACATCAAGCTATAATTATATCCAACTCATTTTATTATCCATCATCCAAGTGACATATTTAATTCAATTCTCAACCGTAATAGGTGTTAGCCTTGGCCAACCTCGGAAGGTTAGGAAATGAGACATTCTCATTTGATCGTATTAAATTCACCCTTACCTAGATAACATAATGAAGGAAATTGGACAGAAAGAAAGCAATGGTTCAAAGTTGACAGAAGAAAGTTCACGAGTTCTCTTCGAATGTAGCAAAACAAATAACAGACTAAAAATGGTTGCACAAGAGATATTTCGATCAAAAGGAAACAATAACAATTGTGATAATCAACATGAGACTTAACAACGGTAGAGGATACTCCTCAATGATATATGAATGAAGGTTAAGTATAAAATGAGAAGTTGTAGATGTCATCTATATCTCAAGTTCATGGAGTTCATATCAAACAAAAAGAATAATAAGGATGATGTTTTCTTTATGTCATATATATTTCACATTGACAATGGTTGAGGCGTCAAGCTAATGACGCTAAACAAGCGCTTCGTGGAAGGCATCTCATAGGTAAAGGTAAATTTCATTTTTGCAATCTTATTTTTGTTATTTGAATTTGTTGTTTTTTTTTTTATAAAAAAAAAAGTGTGGACTGCATTATAACGATGGAGTTTGATCAACTTAAAGAATTTAACACGTCACAATTATTCACAAAATCACATCTATGAAAACAAGGTGTTATAGTGTTCTCCCATTTACTAGGATGGTAAGCATGTTTCTAGAGCAGTTTGATGATATTTCTTCCACAGACTAGTGTCTTCTGCGTGATCACACAAATGACTTCACAATATTAATCATTTCAAAAATAGGGGTACAAGAAAGGTGAAAATGAATACTGGGTTAGTACAAATGTTGCCCACGAAAGAGCTTCTAAGGATGCTGAAATAGATGAAGACCCTGCCAAAGGTGCTTTTGATATTTTCAAAGTTGTTCTTGCCTAGTTTACTAGATTAGAAGAAATGGTTATGCAACATATGGATGGATTTGAGAACCAAATGGTTCAAAGATTTGAAGACTTTCTCTTGGAGACTCAGCAAATTTGAGGGAGGAGAAAATAATAGACTTGATTAACATGGAGAAGCGTATTTATGCATGTTTCTTTACCTTTTTCCATCCACCACCATAGTGACTATCTCATTTTCATCTTTGACAATTAATTTTGTGTTGCTTTTGTTTGTTATTTTATCACAGGTTTAAATATGTCTTTCGTTTTTGCAAATATATTACTTTTTGATTTTAGTCCATGTAAGTTTTTTTTATTTGGATTTAGTCCCTGTAAAATCATAGACGATCTACTTTAGTCCATAACGTCAAATCAACATTACAAAAAAAGAGCACCGGGACACGTGACTCTATAAATGCACACCAACACATCATCTTTTATGATATATTAAAAATTAAAATATTTTATATTATTAATTAATAAATTTATTAATTATCATTTAATAATTAGAGAAATTTTATAAATAAATAAAATATGAATAGAAATTAAAAGTGGTGTTTAAGGGTTTTTAGAAAACTCGTCTTTTTCCGTGCCACGGCGGTTTGCCAGCTCTTTTTATGTAACTTTTGATTTGACGTTAGGGACCAAAACCAATCGTTTCTGATTTTACAAGGACTAAATCCAAACAAAAAAACTTACGAGGACTAAAATCAAAAAATAGTATATTTGTAAAGACTAAAGACATATTTAAACCTAAGGTAAATCTAGTTTGTATAAATGTATTAAATAATTAAAAATACAAGTTTGACGTCATTACCTTATTAAATTGCCACATCAAAAAAATTGAAAGACAAATTGGAGATTGGACAAAATGCCTAAATTTTTAAAAATTGATGGACTAAAATTGCAGGAAAAAAAAAGTATGAGAACTAAAATTATGGATTAGGCAAAATAGGGAGATCAAAACTGCATTTAAACCAACTATTACAAACCAAATGAGATAATGTGATAAAAGGTTGGCTTAATTGCAATTTTGATCCCCTTATTGTAGCTGAATCCCGAAAGTAGTCCCTCATTTTATTTCTCCGCAGCTTTGGTCGCCGAATAGAATTTTGGTCCAAAGATGAAGTGTCATTTTTTTAAGCCACACCACACCATTTATGATCATAGATTTCAGGTACAATTGTTAGACCACGAGATCTTGAGGCAAGGTGTGGATTAAATAAGTGCAAAAAAATGACACTTCATCAAGTTTTGAACCAAAATTCTGTTTGAGAGACCAAAATTGGAGAGAAATAAAATGAAGACACTATTTTCATGGTTTAGCTAAAGTCTTTACTTTATTCATAAGTTTTAAAAAGTAAACAAATTTAAAAAACTAAAAACTAAAACATCCAAGTAAAATAAATACTAAAACAATGTCAGCCATCTTTATTCTAATAATATGCAAAAATGGTATGGTTTCAACTTGAAATAGTGACGAACAATAAAATTAAAGAGGGTAAATTCAAACTTGAAAAAATGCAAATCTTTTTTTTTTTAAATGACAAATGCAAATATAAATATACAACGGATTCAACCAAAACAATTGTTTCTGTCATCCGATGATCCTATGTTTAGTGCAAAACGAAACTTGCAAAAAACAAAATTGAGAATTGAAAGATTGTTTCAAATCGGATAATGGAGATCGCATATCAATGGAGGAAGAGAGAGAAAAGTACCATTTTTGTAGGGATTGAAGGCACTGTAGGCCTATCACACATAAGTGGTATCGATGAAATGGAATTTAACTGGCATAGAATCTCTAAATTTCTTTGATGGAATTGAATAGTTTTTTGTTTCTTAGGGTGGAGATTGTATTATGGGTGCTCGAGCTATGAGTGAAGTGTCAATGAACTCAGTTTCCATGGGAATCTTTAGATCTTTTAGATAAAGAGTTCAAGTTTGAAAAAAAAAAGGATTTTATATTAATGGTGCTGCTCTCTTGAAAAGTTCAGCAAATCAAAATGAATTTTTTTTTTACAAAAAGAAAATAGATAGTTTGTTGTTGCCGCTTTTGATTTAGATTCCCGTGAGAAGCTATTATTTTGACCCAAATTCAATTGAAAAAAGGAAGAAATAATCTAGAATGAGCAATAACAAAAATAGGAGAAATTATGGGTTTGAAATATCGGATCTTATGCATTTCTGTGGAGTTTTGTTTTTAAGTTTATTTTTATGATCGTATATAATTAGGGATTAAGATTTTTGTTTAAATTTTATTTTATGTTTGTTTTTATTTTTTAATCTGTTTTATTTTAAAAAACTAGATTAATTAAATTTGGTTTTGTTATAAATGTCTTAATTAAATAATTAAAATACAAGTTTAATATGACATGGTTGCCGCATCACTTGATAAAATTGCCATGTCATCAAAATTGGGAGTCTAATTGAGATTTGGGCAAAATGTCTAAATTTTTAAAATAAATAGACTAAAATTACGGATGAAAAATATGAAGTCTAGAATTTAAATTAGGAGGACCAAAATTGCATTTAAGTCTAATATTTTAATTTTCTAAATTATGTTTCATGTTTAAATACTTTGGTTTGTCCTATTACAATGGATATTTTATTGTTTCAAATGACTTGGTGTGTGGTTTTGTTTTTTGCTGTTAAAAATTTGTTATTTTTGTTGGATGGTACTTTCATTTCTGAACCATGTTGCTTGATATATTGACTTGTTCCTTCATTTTAAAGTGGCCACTTTCACTAAATCTTCATAAAACATTCATTCAAGAATTGTATCTAGATTAAAAGCTTTTTCTGATTCTTATTCTTAGATGATTGATTTTTCTTTAGAGATAAACAACAAAAGTGGATAATTCGTGGGTTGGCGAATACTTTGTGATATTTCTATCTGGCAAGTTTTGAAGAGGTGTCTTCATATTGGAGATTGAAGTTCATATTGTTGTTCAAGGTTTATCGAGAAATCTAGTTCGTGAGAATTTAGAAAAGAAAATATTGTTGTACAAGCTTTGTAATCATTTGCAACGAATCTTCTAAATGTTTGTATCATAATAATAATAATAATAATAATAATAATAATAATAATAATAATAATAATAATAATAATAAAATAAAAATAAAAAAAATTGACTGGGGACTAGAAGTATTTTACATAACAAGAATTAGTAGAAGAACTAGTATAAATATTTGTGTAATTTTTCCTTTCTCCCAACTCTTTAATTTATGTACATAATTGTTCATATCGATGTGAAAATCAGTTTTCGAACCGGTTCAATTATCATGAGTGGTCTTCGAATTAAAGTTTTCAATGCTTAGGTTTTTCTATCATTCAATTGCATTCACTTTGTGTCAATGCTAATTCTTAGGGCGAGACATTGGGTCGGTTCGGGCGAGTTCGGGCCCAAAACAACAAGCGGCCCAAACCGCGGGTGAACACATTGGCCCAATATAGTCCGTTTATTTCTACAGTTTGAACGGGTTACGGGTTAACGGGTAAAATGCTTGGGTTGATTCGGTTTGGGCCAATTAGTGGGCTATAAAATATATTTGGCCCAACTACATTTTTATTTTATTTTTATGTGAAGACCAATTTTGACTTAGTTTTTTTGTATCTATTTTGGAGACAAATATTAGATACATTTTATAAACTTTGAATTTGGGGTTCATTAGTACATATTTGGTATTTTCTATTGAAGAGCCATTTAGGCTATCCTGTCCAATTTAGTCACAGCTACAAACTCAAATTTTCATGTTACATACTAATATCAAATTAAGCATACACAACTGACTAATAGCTTAAAAATAATAACATACAAGTCCGAGTAAAAATACTCAACAATATGAACGTACGTTGAGACACAATATCAAGTTATAAAAATCACGCACTAACAAAATGTTTAAGTTTTAATTTGAATCATGTCATGAAAGGCCACTGATTGTTTCAAATGACTCTATGACAAATGGCGATATTACAAATCAACACAAATTTTAGAGATGAAATTATAATTATCATCAGCTTGTAATCTTTTTTGCACATCCTGAGAAATCAACCACAAATGCAAGTCAATATAAATTATTGCTAATAATGAGGATATAAAATAACATTGAACAGACTAAACATAGTCATCTTACTTTTCTCCTCCATGCTTAATGAATGTTTATACAACTTGCTACCACAATTGTTGAAATAGCTTGGAATTGAATGTGCTATAAACAAAAATCAGATTTTAATAAAACACAAATGAGGAGATAATTAGGAAAAACAGAACAAAGAAAAGTAATAACAATGGCACCTCAAGCATCAAGACAATGAAGATTAATTTGAATTGGAAACACCTAACACAAAATTAACACCACAAACCAATTAATTTGTTTGATTGAATAATTACTAAGTAACAAGTATTTAATAAATGTATCTAATTATATCATAAAACATAATTTTAAACAACATAAAATTTAAAATAGCAACAGATAATTATGTGCATACCTATAATGTATTTGCTTAGCTCTACAAGGTGCTCTTCCTTTGGCCATATTAATGAGTCTAGAATATGAAGGTATGTATGTCTCTTGCTCTCTACATGCCAACCAAATGATTAATAAAATGACTCAAGTATCTAACAAAAACACTAAGACAACACCATCATTAAAATTTGAAACTAAATTGAAATATATTTAGATTTACCAGTGTAACACCCAACTTTTTAAAAGTGCGAGTGCATTTAATAAAATCATTCATCGTAACACAAAACGACAAGAGTCATAAGTAATTATATCATATATAATATCAACAACCTAAGATAGTTTTTGGGATCATAATCAAAAGTATACAAATAGAAAATACATTGGGACTATGAGACCTATCAGACATCGCTCATACCCCTGAGGTATTCTCGGCAGACACCTACACATAAGTACTGCGCCAAGAATGCTATCCCCATGGTCACGTCAAAAAAAATGGAACATGGACCCACCAAACAAAAGTCAACTGTCAATATATGTTATAGATACAATCATCCCAAAACAAAATAAGTACAACCACCAAAAGAAAGACACTAAGGCCCAATACAACAAAAACTAATTTGATCATCCACTAGCAACTACAATAACAAGGGTGACCTCCACACACTTCGAAAGTTCCTTCTGACGCAGTATCTCTCCTCGAAGTAACTTCCTTCTCATCATCATCCATAGAAGGATCAGTCTCCTCAGAAGTCAAATCCACCAACGAGATAGGTGGCTTCGGCGGCGCTAGAATCTCAAAACAGTCCACTACTTCAGTGACAGTCGGTAAGGGATCATACACCGGAAGTGGAAGCTCTAGCTCAACTCGCTTAGACGGTCTTGCAATATCTCTTCTCACTGGCATCGGCTCCTTAACCTTCCCGCCAGTCCCTGGCCCAAACATTGTATCCCCAGCTCCTACGGTGGCCTCCGCCTCAACTATAAAAGAGGAATCCTCTGCATCTTCTAATGCCCCATTCATCTCGAGCACCAATCCTTAGGGTACTAGATAGTCGATCCTCTCGTGAGTGAGCTCCACAAGATATATTGTCCCAGCTCTCCTACTTGTCCTCACTACCCTCCCCGTATAAGTAGCCATGCTTGAGATGGGGTCGTATACCCAAGCAGTCGGCGAATGTCGATCAGGGAAGTCTAACGATGTTTTCGTTGTCAAGGTAACAGTCGGTGGAACGAACTCGGGTATCATCTAAGGGCAAAGCCCAATTTCCACAATAATGTAAAGGATCACCAACCAAAATTAACAAATAACATTTAACACTTACGTCATAAAGACAAGCAATAACACTTAGCAAATACGGCATGATAACAAACAATAACAGAGTATGTATATACAATTATCATATTATAACAAACATGACTCGCGTGCCAAGCCCCCTAATGCAATGCTTATATGCCAATGCACATGATTCCAAAATTTTCAAACCCTCCTCGAGGAGCGTAAATCATAAATGTACCACCTCTCACAGACCAATACTAATTACCAAGGTGTCACCTATCACAGATCAACACGACTTACTAGAGTGTAGTCTATCACAGACCTACACGACAAATAAATCATCATAAGGATAAGATGGATCAATCAACTCATGGAACCATCCCGTGGTCCATCACGGTCACCATTAACTTTTGGCCCATCACGATCACCAATAACACTGTGGCCCATCACGGTCACCACTAATTATGAAATGCATGAGCATACTATGACTCTTTCACAACAATCATTATGTAAATGTAGCTATTAAAAGACTCCCATTTTAATATTCATTACACACTAATAGCTATCAAATTTAACCCTCACATATTCACATATCAATCATACACAAATCACACATATAAGGTTCATATGTGCAAACTAAAAATTTGGAATGAGCCCTTACCTTAGTTATAGCTTTTTTTTTTCAACAGTTATCACTACCACAATCAAACACAGCGAAAAATCTCGTTCGTACCGACACCTTCAATCAAATAGTGTTTGACTTAGTCAATTTAATCCCTGAAACTTTAACTACCTTACAACCCTTTCTTACTTCTAACCCCCTTAGAGTATATTTTACTAAAAGAGTTTACAACGAGTAAGGACTAATAGTATTATTATTCACAATACACACTTTCAACATATAAAAACACATTTTTATAAATTAACATCCTTTAACTTTTCAGTGAATTCACTAACAATTATTCAGAACGTCTTAAATTATTTTTCTCAAAATTTTTCACACAACCATAAATTTTTTTCAAATTTTCCATAACTCATTCATTTTTTTTCCTTCAATATCTACAAGTTTGATCCACTACATTTTTTTAGATTCATAATAAGAATAAACCAAACTTGAAATAATGTTTATTGTTACTGATATAATTTGTTACTGATAAATTTTATTTATAATATATCAGACTGATATAGATCATAATATATCAGAATTGAAATCATGCTTACTGATATAAATTGTTACATGATATAATAGGGTTTCTGATAAATTTTATTTATATGTGTATTATCAATATATATATAGGTCATAATTAATATATCAGACTTGAAATCATGTTTATTGTGTAACTGCATTTATATATATAGGTCATATAAATGGACCGGAAATGGATGTCTGACAATCGATTGACAAAAGAGTATGAAAATGGAGTGAAGGAGTTTATTGAGTTTGCAGTGATGAATGCAAAAGATCCAAATAGAGTCGTTTGTCCTTGTTTAAAATGTTGTTTTGGAAAACGCATTAGAGCAGATGAATTGGAAGGACATTTAGTATGGTATGGAATTGATCAAAGCTGTACATGTTGGATAAGACATGGTGAGAAAATCAATGATAATACTCGCACAGATACATATGTTTCAACTGATTTCGACACAGATACATATGAGCCGGACCGAGTTGAGGAGATTGCAAAAGCAGTTGAAGAAGATCTTCGTGATTGTCCTAAAATGTTTGAGAGCTTGTTGAGTGATGTAGAGAAACCATTATATAATGGTTGTACTAAATTCACAAGACTTTTGGCGATACTAAAGTTGTACAACTTAAAAGCGAGTAATGGATGGTCTGATAAAAGCTTCACAGAATTACTAACCCTCTTAAAAGATATGTTGCCAGATGATAATGAACTTCCCAGTAGAACCTATGAAGCTAAATGAATTTTGTGCTCTATTGGTATAAGTTATGAAAGGATTCACGTGTGTCCTAATGATTGCATTTTATTTCGAAATGAATATGAATTACTAAAGGTGTGTCTGAAATGCAATGTATCTTGATATAAGAAGAAAGAATCTACTCCAGCAAAAGTCGTGTGGTATTTTCCTATACTACAAAGATTTAGGCGCATGTATCGCAGTGAAGAAGATTCAAAACACTTGACATGGCATGCAGATGAAAGAATTAGAGATGGAAAGTTTCGACACCCTGCGGATTCTCCGCAATGGGCAAAAATTGATCACGAGTATCCTGAATTCGGGATATAGTCGAGAAATCTACGCCTTGCACTTTCTACTGATGGAATGAATCCACATGGTCTTCAAAGCATCTCACACAGCACGTGGCCTGTGATTTTGTTGATTTATAATCTACCTCCATGGTTATGTATGAAGCGTAAGTTTATGATGTTGTCTCAGTTAATTTCTGGACCCAAACAACCGGGGAATGATATCGACGAATACTTGTCTCCTTTAATTGAAGATTTAAAAATTATGTGGGAGACAGGTGTAGAAGTCTATGACGGGTATAAGAAAGAATGTTTCAATTTGAGGGCTATGTTGTTCGGCACAATTAATGATTTTCCAGCATATGGTAATTTATCAGGATATAGCATTAAAGGTCAGTGTGCGTGTCCTATATGTGAAGAGAGTACAAATTGGATGCGGTTGAAACATTGTAAGAAGAATGTATTTCTTGGACATTGTAGATTTTTACCTTATAGTCATCAGTATCGTGGGTGGAGAAATGCATTCAATGGAAAATCACAGGAAGATAGAGCTCCTGTAGCATCGACTGGATATCAAATACTTGAGAAGGTACAAGGTTTGACCAATAAATTTGGCAAACCTTTTGCGGGAGAGCTGGTCAAAACCGGGTGGAAGAAAATGTCAATTTTCTTTGAATTGCCATATTGGAAGTCATTGTATGTAAGACATTTTCTCGATGTGATGCATATTGAGAAAAATGTATTTGACAGTGTTATTGGTACGTTACTCAATGTACCAGGAAAGTCTAAGGATGACATCAATGCAAGATTGGACTTGGTCGATATGGGAATAACAAATGAATTGGGTCCCGTAAAGAAAGGAAATCGCACATATCTACCTCCAGCCGCTCATACTCTATCTAGAAAGGAAAAAAAAAAATTTGTGTAAATTTCTACTTGAAGTTAAAGTTCCAGAAGGATACTCTTCAAACATTAAAACTTTAGTTTGCATGAAAGACCTCAAGTTAAAAGGTTTGAAGACCCATGATGCTCATATTCTAATGGAGCATTTGCTACCAATAGGTATACGTTCAATTTTACCTGAAAAAGTTCGCCGAACCATAACTAAATTATGTTTCTTCTTCAGGGAAATTTGTAGTAAAGTGATTGATCCTCAGAAATTACTGAGATTGCAGAGGGAAATTGTTGTTACTTTGTGTGAGCTTAAAATGTACTTCCCGCCCTCGTTTTTTGATATAATGGTTCACCTTACTGTTCATCTTGTTAAGGAGACACAACTTTGTGGGCCAGCTTATATGAGATGGATGTACCCGATAGAACGATATATGAAAATATTAAAAGGGTACGTAAAAAGTAGAAGTCGACCAGAAGGTTGTATTGTTGAACGGTACATTGTTGAAGAAGCTGCTGAATTTTGTACTGAATATCTGTCAAATGTTGAATCCATAGGGCTTCCCATGTCTCGTCATTCGGGAAGATTATCAGGAGAAGGGATAATTGGAAAGAGAATAATGACTATATCAAGGACAGAATGGGAGCAGGCACAATTGTATGTTCTGCACAATGATGATGAGGTTCAGCCGTATGTTACAATACACATGGATCAATTATCTAGTTTGAACATGAATAGGAATCAAAATTGGATAACTCGAGAGCACAATCGAAGTTTGATAACATGGTTAAAAAATCACATAAAGTCAAAGTTTGATGTAGACCACGGATCAATTTCACAGAGATTGAGGTGGCTAGCAAATGGTCCGAGTTTACATGTCTTTTCTTACACCGGTTATGTAATTAACGGCTACACATTTTATACCAAAGAACAAGATGATCAAACAACTATGCAAAATAGCGGAGTCACTCTCGTAGCTGAAGCGATGCATATCTCAAGTGCAAAAGACAAGAACCCAATATATGCAAATCTATCATATTTTGGGGTTATCGAGCGCATATGGGAGCTAGACTACAAAATGTTTCGTGTTCCCATATTTGGTTGCAAGTGGGTCGATAATAATAATGGTGTTCGGATTGATGAGTCAGGGTTCTTGCTTGTCGATTTTAATAGGGTGGGATACAAAGATGAGCCTTTTATTTTAGCGTCGCAAACTCAACAAGTGTTTTATGTCACTGATCCTACGGATGATAAATGGTATGTTGTCCTATCGACCAATAAAATAAGTGATGATAACAATAATGATGAAGATGTTGGTAATGATCTTTTCTTTGCAACATCACAACCACAAGAAATTGGTTCAACTGATGATGGTTTATATCTTAGAGATGATCATGATGAGGGAATTTGAATTAATCCATCGTTTCGTATCATTAATGGACAAACAAATGTGAATCCCACCAAGAAAAGAAGAAGGTATCTTAATGTGTTTAATAGTATAATCCATGTAATCTGAATTGATTCATGTGTAATTTAATTGTTTGATCTGCCATATATTAGGCATTTTGGTATTTATGTGGTATACTGTATGTAATTGTATACTCAACTTGACCTGATCAGGTAATTTAGCTTGAACTATTTGAACTTGACCTGATCAGTTCAAGTTCAAACAGTTTAACTAATTAGCTTGAACTTAAAAACAATTTAAGTTCAAGTTATACATGTAATTTAGCTTGAACTTGAGTTGATCAATTAAACACAATTTGGAAGAAAAAATAATTTAACTATTTTGGCAGAAAATAAATTATTACAGGGCTTATGTAAAAATAATTTAACTAATTTAGAAGAAAATAAATTATTACAGGGCTGTAAAAGGGCTCACGAGTTAAGCGCTGTAAAACAAAGAGTCATTGGACATGATAAAACAAAGAGTTATTTCATACATAGAACCCTATTAGAGCGCTTTTCTAAAAAAGCGCTATAATAGGGTTAAAAAATAAAATAGGAAGGTCTTTTACAGCGCTTTCCACATTAGCACTGTAAAACACAGCCTTTGGACATGGTAAAACAAAGAGCCATTTAATATAGAACCCTATTATAGCGCTTTTCTAAACAAGCGCTTTAATAGGGTTAAAAAATAAAATAGGAAGGTCTTTTACAACGCTTTCCACATAAGCGCTGTAAAAGGGTCTTTTAAAAAATAAAATAGGAAGGTCTTTTACAGCGCTTTCCACATAAGCGCTGTAAAAGGGTCTTTTAAAAAATAAAATAGGAAGTTCTTTTACAGCGCTTTTTGACAAGCGCTGTAATAGGCTTTTAAAAATAAAATGATGAGACCTATTACAGCGCTTGTTTAAAAAAGCGCTGTAATAGGGTCATATATATAATAGTAAGCATCTTCAGTTTCATGTTCATTACGTAAATTTTTCAGTTTCCTCTGTGCGTTCTCTTTCTCCTTGCGAACCCTACGAGAGTTTCAGTTTTCCTTGTTTCTTCCTCATTACTTACTCTCATCCTAGACCTACGATCGTACGTAAACATCATAATCCTCAAGTAATCCCGTTTTCATCCTCGTTTTCGTTTGCGAACCCCGTAACCCTACCATCGTTCGTAACCGTTCGTCCTCGTTTTCATTGTCTACTACGTCGTTCGTCTGTGAACCCGTAACCCTAAGCATTTTACAAGGACTATTTCAGGTATTGTAGTTATTATTTTTTTGTTTCACTAAAATGCATGTTAACTTTTTGTTGCTACGTACTTAGACTGAACTGAACAGCATGTTGATGTGCTGAACTGAACTGCATATATGTTGATGTTGAACTGCATGTTTTAGATAAATCGATACCAACAAGGGGTTAGATTGTCAAAATGAAGAAGTTGGAAACACTAAGACTTACGAAAATGAAGTCAAACGTGGTGCAACAATAATGCAAAATGTTATAAAAGCAAGAAGTACTGTGCTAAAATTTGAGGTATACTTTGTTGTTTTCTGTATCTGCTGTTTGCTGTTAATATATTATACCTTGTTTGCTGTTAATACATTGAGTTACTTACTATTTATTAGGTTGGATGGAATGAGAGTGGTCAACCAATTGACCCTAACAGTTCCATGTTTGTTAGTTATATTGGAGCTGTTGTTCGTCAAAATATACCAATCACAATAGATGATTGGAGAGATAAGGCATTGAAGGATGCCAAAGATGTATTGTGGGCTGATATACAGGTAATTTTTTTACTCCACCCTATTATTTATAAATTTTACAATATACTGCTTTGAAGTATTTTACTCAAACTACATATTTATTTGGTTTGCAGTCAACTTTTGTTCTTGATGAGGTGAGAAAGAGCTATGTGCTCAGAGTTGCCGGGAAAATACATCGGGGCTTTAGATCTCACATCTCTAATTGTTATTTAAAAGACCGTGAAGGAAATACGATTGCGGAAGCTCCAAAAATATATAAACATTATATATCAAATGAGGAATGGAGCACATTCGTATCAAAACGTTCCGACCCCGCATTTGTTGTAAGTGATTAATTTATTAGCATTTGTTTTTTATTATTCATATTCATAGCGTATTTTAAATTTTTACTAGATTGTTATTTTTTTTATTTAAAATATTAGTAAGGCAAATCGTGAGAGGGCAAAAATTATTCCCCACCCATACAAGAAATCTCGTATGGGATATGCTCGTCTAGAGAAAAAAAAATTAAGTATACTATCTAACTAATGTGGTATATTTAATTAATGTGGTATATTATAAACTATACTATCTAACTAATATTTTGTTTATGATCTTAACGATAATAGCTACAAGACACCCAATCCGATCAACTGTTGGGTCGTCATATATTGTGGAAGGAAGCTCGTGTAAATAAAGACAGAGTGGTTGATAACGAAAATGTACAAAAAGTAAAAGAACTTTGTGTAAGTATATTTATCACTTTAATATTTTTTAATATTGTATTTTAAAATGTTTTTGAACTTATCTTTTTAATCCTATGTGTATTTTAGGCGAATCTTGAATCGGAAAATCAAGAGGACAACAAGGCAAGTTGCAGGGACATATTGGGTAAAGTGTATAATTTTCCTGAATATTCCGGCCGCGTGAGGGGAAAAGGATTTGGCGTAACTTCTAGAAGTTATTTTTCACAAGAGAAGCGCCAAAATCCATCTAACGAGGAAGTATTAGAGAAGATTAGAGTATTAACGGAGCAAGTGGCCCTCTTGGTGAAGACAAATAAAGACAAGCAACTTGCGGACCAACCCCAACGTGAAATTCACATTGAGAGTGAAAACGCAAGTTGCAACGTTGGTCTCAACAGTATTCCTGATGTAATTAATTACTTAATAAAATAAGAAATTCATTAAATTTTCTTGTTTCACATATACGTATGTATTAATTAACCATTGATTTTAGGGGGTCACTCCATGCTTTCTATACTTATCCTCCCCTACTCATCGGAAGGTCGGAAAGGGAACATTGTGCAATGTTCCGGGCGAAGTATTGCACAACACACCAATTCCTGCGGGCCATGTCAAAGTATCGCTAGTTATTGCTTTGGAACCAAATGCACCGTTGCCTGTACCGGACAACGATGCAGATTTCAATTATTTGGGCGAAGCAATTGGCAGCTACGTGGCATGGCCCAAACATTTTGTCTCCCTTGACAATGTATGTTTAATTAATTGAAATGTATGTTTAATTGATTTATTTAATTGCAGAATTTTTTCCAATGTTAACTTTAATTTCACATTTATTTAGATTCAAACAAAGTCTAATAAAGGGAATGATAAGAAGATTCCCAGAAATGAAACAGTCACATCGCCCAAAAAGGTTTGTAACTTATTCTGTAAGGTTTGTCATTTTTTCTGATTCAATAAACTAACAATTTGATTAACCTCATTTTTTCAGATTGAAACTAATAAACCACCCGCACAGCAAGCCAGCAAGCCAGCTGCCGCACCACGACTTGATGTTCGTGGCAAAAATAAAGCCGGCAAACCTCAAAAATTGGAGGGTAATAAAACTGGCAAACTGCAAAAGCTGGAGGATAATAAAGCGGCCAAAATTGTTGCTGCTAAAAAACTAGTTCGTGTAAAATCAGTTGCTGCTCCTGCTCCTAAAATAAGTCAGCCATGACTTGCTTCATATGGGTCATCTCTTGACAAACAGGCAAAAAAAAATATGGGCAGCGACGATTCACGAATAATAAGCATGGATAAAGATCTATTCGGAGACGCGTATGAAGAATATTTTGAAAAAGAGCACATATACGAAATTCTCGACCATAAGGAGCTGAGTGCTACTGTTAAGAGCATTTACATGAGGTAAAAATTACTTTTTATCGCATTTATTTGTAATTAATTTAATTTATTGGTAATTAATCTAATTTGAAATTTTTATTGAAGGTTTTTGTTTGAGAAGTTCATGTGCGCGCGCAGATTGTCGAATAGATTTTCATTCTTGTCGCCGCATAAGATTTCGATGCTTAAACATGATCCAGCGAATGTAAATAAATACGTTTTAGATATACTATTAGGAAATAAAGAGATGGATAAGTTATTCCTTGCACCATATAATTCAGCGTACGTAATTATATATTCTATATTTATATCTTTTTTAATTTATGAGATCTTAATTTATTAGTTGTTAAACTAAATTTTTGTTGTTGTAGAGCACATTGGGTGCTAATTGCAATCAATGCGACCTATGAAGTTATATACTACCTAGATCCCTTGCACGGCCATTACAACAATCGCCCTGAGTTAAAGACTTTGTTCGACACGTAAGTAATATTCATTTATTTTTTGCATATATATATATATATATATATATATATATATATATATCACATTGATTTATAATCACATTTATTTATTCGATAGTGCTTTACAAGTTTTTCGAGCTCAAAGAGGTGCGACAGTGTCGAAGCTAAAGTCAAATAACATCACATGGATTCCAATAAAGCTTTGAAATATATGCTTTTAAATTTCACTTACAATCAATACACAATTAAATAATTATTGACTTATATGTTTTATTTTATAGTGCCCTCGTCAAACTAACAACATCGACTGTGGGTACTATGTATTGCGATTCATGAAGGAGATTGTTGATAAGAATCAAATTTCAATCCCAGAAACGGTACGATATTTTAATTATTTGATTTTCATATATAAACTATGTTTATATTTGATTCTAACTTATTTATGTTCAATTTTTATATCAGTACTTTGACAATTCCAATCCATCGTATTCTGAAGAAGAACTAACAGAGATAAAGGGAAGACTGGTGTCAGTATGTGCTTCAAATGAATATTATTTGATTTGCTGGGAAATGGCAAGCTGCAAGGAATATGATAGTTATGTGCTGTTTGTGTATATACTAGGTTGTGAATATGAGTAGTTGTATGAAAATATAGTGAATATATGTTGTGTGAATATGTAGTTCTGAGCTGTTGTGAATATGTAATTATGAGCTGATTGTTGTGAATATTTGTGCATTTGAAAATATAGTGAATTTGTTGTTGTGTTCTGATTCTTGTGTGTTTTAGTGATGTTTTGTTGTTGTGTACTACTGATTCTGGATTGTGAAATGATTCTAGGTGAAAATAATTTTGGAATAAAATTTGTGAAGTGATTCTGGATTAAAAGACAGCGCTTTTAAAAAAAGCGCTTCTAAAATTTATAGCATACTATTTAATAAACCTAAAAAAAAACACCTTTTACAGCGCTTTCTCATAAAAGCGCTGTAATAGGTGCATTGTTATGCACCGTTTACAGCGCTTTTTTGAAGAAGCGCTGTAAAAGGTGCAAAATAGTGCATAATAATGCATCTATTGAGTGCACCTACTACAGCGCTTCTTGGAAAAGCACTGTAATAGGTGCATAACAATGCATCTGGATAAGTGCACCTTTTACAGCGCTTTGGTGAAAAGCGTTGTAAAAGGCGTATAACAAACGCGCAATATATCCACCTTTTTTACAACGTTTTTTTTTAAAAAAACAACCGCTATTCTATCCTTTTACAGCGCTGGTAACTACAACGCTTTTTTTTTTAACAAAAGCGCTGTAATAGGCTTAAAAAAAGCGCTGTAAAAAGTGTTTTTTCGCGTAGTGGAAAATTTATCCAACCAAAACAAATTGCTAAAATTATATCTTTTTCACACACCAAACTTTTAAAACCAAATAATCTACATCATTTAGTTAAAACTAAATAAAACAAATATTTTTCCAAATGAAACATACATACACTCGACTATTAAAGCACCAAAATTTTGAGTTAATATAGTACTCTAAACTTTTTTTGTTTAAAACTCAATCCAATAGTAATTAAAAGAGTAACATTTTATACTCTAAACATTTTAATTTCAATCTAACTTAATTAAAATTTGAACATTTTCACAACTTTAACAACTCAAAATTTTCTTTTGTAAATTTTCAACTTCAATTCAAACTCATTTATTTGAAAATAACTCTAACATCATGTATTTTTGGTACTTAATTCACAAAATAAAAATTGGGCTAAATGCCTAAGCAATTCAACACCAAACACACTAAAATCGCATAAATTAGAGTTTAGAAAATTCAGGGTCTTACAACCAACATAGACAAAATTAACATCATCAAACTAAAACAACATCTTTAATAAAGACTAAAACAACAACATCATTAATAAATTTAAAGACAAAAATTAAGGCATTTTGTTAGTATCAAATAAACATAAATAATAGATAGTAAATAAATAATAAATTAAAAGTATAAATCCATACACTTCGTAAAATATGGCGTCAACGCTGTCATTATGTCATAGAGTCAAATGCGGTGAGTCAAAAGTGTGATCCAAAAATGTCAAAAAAGTCAGACCTGAAACAGTTGGAACTAATTAATTAGAACAAAAATAAAATTTGAATTCTCATTTCAAAAACTTCAAATTAGAAACAAGTAAAGAGTTTGGAATGACATACATTGATTTCTAGTGACATACCTTGGAACTCTATAAAATAAAAACATCACAGTTTATTAGAATATACATTTTTATGAATTGAAGCTAATTAAATATACATGAATAATTTTACCTGCTATAATTTCTGCAGAAAATTCAACCTCTTCCATGAGTACAAATTTGAAATAGGTGAAGGAAGGTTTTAACCAATTTTGAGTACAAATTAATGCATCTGCCATTTCTGATTTTAGAGAGCTCCTAAAGGTTTCTATTACTCTACCCCCAGTGCTGAAAGCACTTTCAGACGCAACCGTAGAGACCGGTATGGCTAGAATATCTTTAGCTATAAAGGATAAAACTGGGTACTGAGTTGAATTATGTTTCCACCAAGATAGGATATCAAATTTATCACTCATTTTTGCACATTTACTAGCAAGATACCCCTCGAGCTCATTTTGCTGGTCAATTGCATCTTTTTCTTTTAAATGGACTTCAAATGCTTGTGCTCTTGCCATTTGAGAAAGATGGGCAGCAGCAACAAATGTTTCATCATTAGAAACATTTTCACCAGCATTTGAATTTGGTTGAGATGAACTGTTTTTTAGGTCATAAGCCTTCTTATCAAGTATACAGATTAGTTTAATTGTCTTTTATAGAGGTGAGCAACTCTTTAGCAAATGTTTCTTTAGTTGCATACATATCCTTAAAAGACCATTCAACATATTTTAACTTAAAACACAGATAAAAAATTACCCCAAAATACAGCTGCTGATTTATTTTTTGTACATTTCCCCAATACTTTTCATATTTTACCATCATATCCACATCCACATTAGCAAAAACAGTATTTAAATTCAAAGAAGCAAAATCTAGCCCACAATAGATTGCAGACATTTGGATACTCACATGTCTTGAGGTAGAAAACACCCTTGTTGCCTCATAAAATAACTTCAAAAAAGTTGCAAAAGCCCGAGCAATATCCCAATCAAAACTACTTGGGGGACCAGCGTCTCCAAAAAACTCTTTGTAACTAGAATCCTCTTCTTCAAGTTTTTCAAAGGCTACTTGAAGCTTCTCAGCAGCCTCCAGCATCAAGTAAGTTGAGTTCCATTGAGTGGAAACATCAAGAGAAACCAATTTTTGACAAGAAATTCTAGCAAATTATATACATTCCCTAAACTTGGCAGTCCTATAAGGTGAGGACTTAACAAACCTAACATCATTCCTAATGGCAGAGATGGACAAGTGTTTGTCTGTCAAACCGTCATTTACAACCAAATTTAAAATATGTGCACAACACATGTGGAAAAATTCATCATCCTCTATCAACCTATTCATATTTTTAACTTTTTTCTTCAAAAGTGTCACTGCTACATCATTAGATGATGCATTATCAACCGTTATTGATCACATTTCAAATTCCTCAATCCTTTAAAACTTCTTCTATCTTTTTACCTACGGTTACACCCTTGTGGTTAGGGATAACTGTGAAGCTAATTATCCTTTTTTGATAATTCCATTCATTATCCACAAAATGTGTTGTAAGAGTCAAGTAATTAAGGTTTTGAATTGATGTCTAGCAGTCAATAGTAAGGGCCACCCTATTGCAATCAGACTTAAAGAAAGCTTTCAACTTAAGTTTTTCATCCAAATACAACTGAAAGCAATCTCTAGCTATTGTACGCCTAGATGGAATGATAAATTGGGGATGCAATGTTTTACACAAGTATTTAAATCATTCACCCTCAATCGCCTTAAATGGTTGTTCATCTAACACCACGAAAACAGATACTGCCCTACGACAAGCTTGAAGGTTAAATCTACTACTAGTTGAAACTAAATCAGATCCCTCAACAGATGGAAATGTAAGAATTGTTTGGTTAGGGTCGTTTAACACGAGAAGTGGTTTTTTGAGACATTTATTAACATGTTTGTTCATGTTAGTGGTACCATGAGATTTAGAGTCGCACAAATACCTCTTGTGGCAGTGTTTACACGCTGCAGTATCAACGTCACAATCAGGTACTCTGTTGAAATGTTCCCATCAGTTTGATGACTGCCTAGGCCCATTTGCATTAGGTTTTCTCTTCTTTGTTTCTTGGGTATTATCCAATAAAGGTCCAGCAGCAGTAGTTATTTTTGCTGCTACACCACATTCATTATTGTTGATAATTTGAGAAGGTACATTTTGACTAGGCTGATCCATCACTGAAATAATGAATGAGTCTTAATCAATAAATACCAACCACACTAACGTTCAATATTTAAAGGGTTGTAAGTTATTATTTAAGGGATTGTATTAAGATTTAAGGAAATGTTACAAAAATTTAAGTGGTTGTAATAATATTTAAAGGGTAGTATTTTGATATTTAAAGGGTTGAACTAATATTTATATGGGCAATTATTTAATAAATGGGTTGTATTGAAAAAAACTGAAAAAAACAGAAGCTGTGTTCTAAAATTATACGTTACATTTATAAATAAAATAAAATAAAAAAACAGAATACAATACATTTTAAAAAAACAGAGGCATGCATTTCTACCATAAAAAAAATAAAAATAAAAAGAAGCAATTAGCATATTGAAGAAAAAAAAACATACACATACAAAAATACAGTAGTTATGCATACTTAAGAAAACACTTACAAAAAAACAGTAGCGATGCATACGGACAAAAACAAAATCATACTTAAAAAACAGAATCATACTTTAAAAAAAA